>JAQJIZ010000026.1:0-185266 GCA_029873605.1 Rhodosporidiobolus sp. SP3-3/4 | reverse complement strand
TCCCTCTTCGCCTCTTCCACCTCGACCTGCGCTTCTCCTCACTCTCTGGGGCCGCTGGCCCGCGTGCGATCCCCGTGCCCCCACACGGTGCCTCTCGTCAGCGTCCATCGCTGGCGTGCGGGTCCATTCGAACGACAACAGCTGACCACGGCATCGCTAGCTTCCGCTTCTGGTACGCTCGAACACGGCCCGACATGCTCACAAACACCAATGAAGAGCGGGCGTGTCAGCCCGCCGAGCCACTGCCGCCAGACAACCCCGCTTGTCGTCCAGAGGAGGAGGGCATCGAGGAGGAGCTTCGACCGCCGCGCTGCGACGCAGACGAGAGGTCTTCGGACAGACTGCGATACGTCGCGGAGCCAGATGGGTGGGAAGGATCGGTTGCGGACGAGGGCAAGCTGACGACGGAGGCGAACGAGCGTTCGTTGGCGACGCACCACGCAAACGGCCTCGAAGATCAGACGAACTATCTGTGAGCGGTCCGCTTTTGAACCTGATGAGGGCACAGGCTGACCATGATCTTCCTGCAGGCCAATTCGCGTGCGCTTTCACCCCGTCCCGCTTTCCTTTTACCATCTCAACGCCACTTCTCGCTCCTCCTGATCCCACTTAGGCTTACCGTCACACTCTCGCCCTCAGAGCATCATCGTGTGCTTCCTCTCCATGCAGCTGACGGTCCTACTCTACTTCCTCGAGCAAACCATCGTCAGGTGCGTCGATAGTTCGCCTTCCCCCGCTCCTTCTTCGCTTACTCTCGGATTCCTTCTTCAGTACCGCGCTACCAAGCATCTCCGCCGCCTTCGACGCTGGCCGCTCCTCCGCTTTCGTCGGCGCCGCTTTTCTTCTGACCTCAAGCGCTGTTCAACCCGTTTGGGGCCGGCTGAGCGATGTCTTCGGCCGCAAGGTTACGCTCCTGACCTGCTTGACGGTCTTCCTGGTTGGCTCGCTGGCATGTGCGCTTGCGCAGTCTATGCTTCGTACGCCTCCTCCGCTCTTTCCTTTCGGGGATCCGCCTGCTAACTCGCTCTTTCCGCAGAGCTCATCGTGCATCTTCCGCTCCGCTCCTCGTTCGTGACTTCGTGCTCACAACACTCTCCTGCAGATCTTCCGCGGCATGCAAGGCTTCGGAGGTGGCGGCCTCCTTACCCTCATCTTCATTGTCCACCTTCTTCTCCTTCTTTCCCCCTTCGAGCCCTTCTGACCGTTGCTACGTCATAGATCGTCTCCGACATCGTCTCGTTGAAGAGCCGCGGGGTCTACCAGGGCAAGCCCGTTCTGCTCGCCCTGTTTTCTCGCACTGACCAGCTTTCCCCGTGCAGGAATCACCGAGATCACCATTGCGATCGGCAACGGCGTGGGTCCTGTACTCGGCGGCGTTATGGCGGAGCGCCTGACGTGGAGATGGTGCTGTAAGTCCGCTTTCTTCCTTCTCCCTCTTTCCAGACTTACCTACGCCTGCTCACAGTCTGGATCAACCTTCCGATCGGCGGAGCCGCACTTCTCGCCCTCATCTTCTTCCTCCCGCTCAAGCCGGTCCAGGGGAGCATGAAGGAGAAGCTGCAAAAGGTCATTCTCGCCGGTTTGCCCGCAGTGTTTCCTCGTCTTTGCTACTCAATCTGCCCGCTTCTCGTAGCGTACAGAGCTGATACTTACACCTCGCAGGTCGACTATGGCGGGGCCGTGTTGACGCTCGCTGCAACCGTGCTGGTCATTCTCCCGCTTAACTGGGGCGGAACAAGCTTCGTGCGTTCTCTTATCTGGTTTCCTTCCTGCTCTTCCTGTCCGAAGATCTTCCGCTGAGCTATATTGATTTGACAGCCCTGGGTCTCCGGCCCCGTCCTCGGCTGCCTTGTCTCGGGCGTTGCCCTTTTCCTCGTCTTCTTCGTCTACGAAGCCACGATTCCCAAGGTCCCGGTGGTTCCGCGTACATCCGCCCTCCGCCACCGCCTGAAGGGAACTACTATTGACCAGCACATGCTCCCCAGCCTTCATCTTCCGCACCCAGACCGTGTCCGTCGTCTTCTTCACGACCTTTCTCAGCGGCGCTACAATGCTCATTCAGTCCTGTAAGTCGCGACGCTCTCCCCTTCCCGCTGTAGCAATCCTCATGTATCACCACAACAGACTACCTTCCGACCTACTTCCAGGTCGCACGCGGCAAGAGCGCCATCGTGTCCGGCGTGCTCATCATCCCGCAACTCGTCACCGTGACGCTCGCGGTCGCCCTCTCGGGCATTGTTGTCTCCCGGACCGGGAAGTACAAAGTGCGCCCTCTCTCTTTGATCCAGTCTCGCTCAGGAAATTGACTTTTTTTCCCTCCAGCACCTCGTCCTCGGCGGCTTCGCGGTCTGGACGATCGGTCTCGGGCTTCTCTCGACGCTCAACGAGACCTCATCCATCGCTCGTATCGTTGGATACCAGCTCTTCAACGGCTGCGGGCAGGGCTGCACCCTCCAAACCACCGTCGTCGCCGCCCAAGCAGCTGTCGAGCGCAGCGAGATGTCGGTGGTGACAAGTGTGCGCAACTTCGTCCGCGCTCTGGGAGGGACCGTCTTCTTGGTTGTCGGATCGACAATCATGTACGTTTCCTTCTTCGTTCCTCCTCTTCTTCCTCGAGCTCACCTTTTCCCGCAGCAACAACACGCTTCGGGCACGCCTCACAAGCAGCGGCTTCTCTCCCTCGCTCATCTCCTCCGTGATTGACGATCCGACCGCCATCTGGCGCTCCTCCACTTCCGGCAGCGACACCCTCACCTCCCTCTCCGCCTCTTCCAAGGCCGCGATCGTCTCCTCCTACGTCGCCGGCATCCACCGCCTCTTCTACGTCCACGCTGCGCTCATTGGGACGTGCTTCTTCGTCTCGCTCGTCGGGCTGCAGCAGCATAGCTTGACGAGGCCGGAGGAGGAGGAGCTGAAGAAGCGCGGGCGGGAGTGGGCGGAGAGTCGGAAAGTGAAGGGCAGGAAGGGGCGAGTAGCCAGTGATGTCGAAGCTGGGCGAGCGGAGGACAAGGTCGGAGAGGCGACGGCGGTAGAGGCAGAGAAGGGGGAATAGAGCTAGAAACCGGCTTTCTTCCAACTGTCTTACAGAAGAAGAACTAAGGCACGCGACATGCCGAGATCAAGCAGCGGCAGAGGAAATTTCGGAAGCCTCGTGGGTGCTCCTTCCTCTGGGAAGTCCCAGCGTCAATACTGCTCTGGCATTACAGCTGCCCCGGCTCGGTGCCCTGCAGCCAGTCTAGCGTCCCGAGCCAGTCAAACTCGTCGCTCGTCCCTCCCGGCCACGCGAGCGGTCCGACCTCGGGAAACTCGGGCAGGAGGAGTGAGTCAGGCAAGGCGATCCCGGCGGGGTTGGTCGCGTCGAAGCCGGTCGCGGTGACGGAGTGGAGCGGGTCGATGGGTAAGGGTAGATTCCAGCGGGACGGGTCTTGCAGCGCGGCCAGCGGGTCCTCCTCCTCGCCGGGGTTGCCGACGCGGGCCCGCTTGTGCGCAGAAGTGGGCGTGACGGCGCCCGAGATCGGCGCCGAGTTGGCCATGAGGTGCCGGACGAGCTCGATGGCGCGCTGAACGCCGGGCGTGACGGTCGTCTGGCTCGTCAATGCGGAGAGTATGGTCTCGACGCGCCGGCTCGCTTGTGCTGCGACGCCCGGCGTCACGGCTTGCAGGTCGATGGACGAGATCGTCGCGGCGGTGTAGGCGCAGTAGGTCATGACTAGACGAAGGACAGCTGAGTCAGTAGATGGTGGGAGGGAGGAAAGGGAAGAAGGACAAACGCCAGTTCATGTTGCGGAACCGGAAGGTCGAGTCGTACAGCTCGAGCAGCGAGACGATCGCGTTTGCGGCTGTGACAGAGAAGGGGAGTTCAGCAAGGAGCAACAGAACTGGAAAAACGAACGTACCGGACCGGCAGCGCTCCTTGGCGTTCTCTCGCAGCTGGCCCTCAACCGGGATGCGCTTGCCCCACCCGTCGAAGGCGAAAGGTCGGTTGACGAGGATGGTGGTGGCGTGGAAGAGCATGCTGTACGAGACGAGCGAGTCAGAGGTGAGCTTAGCTCGGAAAGAGGGAGGAAACGCACGAGAGCGTGATGCGATTCGGCGGCGGGCAGACGACAGCGTCGGGCGGGATGATGAAGTCGGCGTCTAGGCGGCTTGACCACGACTCGAGGTCGGCGTTGAAGCGCTTGAGGGCTTGCTCGTCCAGAGTCGCTCGCCGCTTGCTCGCGTACAGCTCGAGCAGAATCTCCTCGATGATCTACATGACAAGGGTGTCAGTCTTGCTCGAGAGGGGAGGAGAGGGAAGAGCGTACCTCGGCAAGCTGGCAGAACTTCTCGAAGTAAGCGCCGGTGCGGAAGGGGAAGATAGGATAGTTGTGAAGTTCGGCGGTTCCTTGGGGCAGTTCTGGTAGCCATGGCAGGTCATCCTCCGACTTATCGACTGCGAGTGAACAGAGTCAGGCTCGAGAGCAAAAGCGGCAGAGAAGGAGACGTACAGGTCGCGGGGAGGTTGAAGAACGACCGGTCGTTCTTCAAGAAGCGAGGCGAGCGGCCGATACCGAGGCTCAAGCTCTTGTCCCACTGCGGTGAAGCGGTCAGCACTGCTCCGAGGCGATGGAAGTAGAGAGAAAGAGGGAGACGTACAGCATAGCACGACCAGAACAGCCGCCTCCGGACCTCAACCTCGAGCGGGTCATGTCCAGTAGCGAGCGCCCTCAAACCGTCGACGTGCACGCCGAGGTCGATGGCCATGCTCAGTCCCATAGCGGTATCTGTTTGGCAAGGAGATCAGCCGGCCGAAGAGGGTTTGAAGACGAGGCGGGAAGGGGAGGAGGAAGTCGGCGAGAAGGCCAAACACGCACAGGTAAAGCCTTGCGAGTGGTTTCCGCAGGCACATTCGCGACCGCCGAGGATGAGGAGACCCTGCAAAAAGCGGTGAGGTCAGGCTGGTTGCTCGGCAAGGAGGAAAGGGAGGAACGGACTTGAGCTGTCGGAATGGAAGCGGGCTTGTCCTGTAGACGCACGTAGAGGCGAAGTAGAGATGAAATCGTCAACGTGAGGGGAAAAGCAGAAGATGAGGGCTGGGAAGACCGGCAACGCACCAGCTCGGCTTGCAAGAACTCCTTCGCCCGAGCAAGAAAGATGCCGCCCGCCGTGTTGACGTCCGACGAGGAGCTCTTGACCGCAGCTCGGTCACTGAAGCGGGCGGCGTGGGCGAAGATGGTATTGATAAGGAAATCGTTGCAGAAGGGCCCGCCGTCGATGTCGCGGAGCAGGGCGGGCTTGTAAACATGACAGTGGACGGTCTGCCAGGCGAAGAAGCTTTGGGAGGGGTAGTTCAGCTACGATCGCAGATGGGACAGGAGGAAGGAGTCGCACAGATCGAGGAGATGGTTCCGCAGGTCGACGGGAACGTCGCGAGTGCGTAGACCAGCCGCACTACTGCTGCTGCCGGGGCTTTCCATGTGGACGGGCGGCGAGGGCTTGTGGCCGAGTGATGGGCGGTGCTGCGCGGGAGAATCGGTTAGGTCGAGGACATGGGGAGAGCACAGGGAAGAACGCACCAAAAAACTCGTCACACCGTAGTGCTCAACCTGTCCCGAGGCCGCAACCGACAGCTCCGACAGCATCGCCGCCGCCATCGCGTCCTCGGGCGAGTGCGAGCGAGCCTCGTCCGTGCCAGCTTCGCCGGCTTCGGGGAGACTGCGCTTGATTTTGCGGGTGGAGGTGTCGGTTGGAAGTGCGGAAGAAGGCGCAGGGGATACGGCTGTACGGAAGCGTAACAATGAGTCGGAATGTCGGCAGGAAAGAAAGGGGAGGTAGGGAAGACACACTCTTTGATGGCGAGTTGGCGGCGTACTCGGCGAGCAGACGAGTACGCTCCGTCGGGTCGGCCACGACGAGGGAGTCGAGGAGCGCACGGAGCTCGACGTTCTGCTTCTGGAACGCTTCTGCTTCGGCCGCGGTTGGCTTGTGGTCGTAGATGCACTGGGCGGAGAAAGAGGCGAGAGTGAAGATCAGGTGTGGCTGGTGATGGCATTTACAGCAGTAAACGCACCGTCTCCTTGTAGATGTACTGGCAGGACATGCAGCTCTGTGGCAAAGGGGTGTGAGCAACGAGAAAAGAGAAGAGTTGAGGGAACAGAGGACGAACCGGCTTCGACCCATCGCATTTCACTCGCCGCCGCCGACACCCGCTGTGTGTAGGAGCCAGACTCGCTTGAGTACGTACAAACCTCAGCGGTACAGCCGAGTATCCAACATCCGGCGGTCCGAACCCCCTCGCCGTTAAACCTTCGTCCGACCGTGCTCCGCGCTGTCGATGCTCCTTGCATAGCACAGAGATAGAACGCACCGGCACGCGATGTCCTTGCGACCAGGAGCCCGACTCTTGAGTGCGCCGGCTGGCGGCACGTAGGTGGGGAGGGAGGGCGTGGCGGTTTCGCCTGCAGAGGTAGACGCGGCTGGACTAGCCCTTGCGTCGACTGGTGAGGCTGTCGAAGCCGTCGCCTTGCCTTTGCCCTTCGCGCGGCGGTTTGTCGAGGGGCCGGCGGAGGACATCTGGAGGGAGGCGAGGAGGAGCGATGAGGGCGGTGGAGCGGGATGGGCGGTTGTCGAGGAGTACCAGGGCGCTGCTCCAGCCTCTACGAGCTGGCTCAAACGATCAGGAACGGGAGCAGAGCGTGCAGTGTTGACAGCGGTTGTTCCTCCTCCTTTCCGGCCTTCTCCAGGTTGGCCTCGTGCAGTCCGCTACCTTGGCTAAGTCTGGCTTGTGACTGCTCCCTTTGATAATCGAAGGCTCTCTTGCCCCCCTGCATGCGCCTTTGCGGCCCCCCCACGCCGTTCTACCCTCCACTCGCCCGTCCAACGGAGAGGTCTCCGCTGCGTCTTCTCCCGTTTCCCCCGCCCCTTCCGCGCTTCTGCTGCTCTTCTTCGCTCTCTACACACCACAATGGCCGGATTCTACCCCATCCCGCCCGTCATCGAGCCGACCCTCCTCGTCCAAGTCCCGGACGACCTCAAGGCCAAGGGCATCGAGACGGACTGGCGCGGCGGGTCTGGCGCTGTGCCCGACATCTTTCTCGAGGGCATCACCAGCACCCCAGACGGCTCGCTCTATGTCGTCGACATCCCCTTCGGCCGCATCCTCAAGGTCGACCCCGAAACGAAGGACATTCAGGAGTGCGTGCAGTGGGACGGCGAGCCGAACGGGCTGGCGGTCCGGGACGACGGCAAGATGGTCGTGGCGGACTACAAGCGCGGGTTGATGCTGTTCGACCCGAAGGAGAACACGATCAAGCCTTTCTTGCCGCGGTTTGTCCTTTCCTTTCCCTTCTTTCCTCCTTCCTCGGCTTACTCTCTTCCCACGCACTTATAGGCGCAACCTCGAGAGTTGGAAGGGCCTCAACGACCTCGTCATCAGCTCGACCGGCGATATCTGTTCGTTCCCTCCTTTTTCCCTTCCCCCTCCTCTCAGCTTACCTCTTCCTCCTCCAACAGACTTCACCGACCAGGGCCAGACCGGCTTGCAAGACCAGACCGGCGGCGTCTGGTGCTACACCGCGGCCGGAAAGCTGCACCAGCTCATTAACAACGGCATCTCGCCGAACGGCATCGTGCTGAGTCCCGATGAGAAGTTCCTCTACGTCGCTATGTGCGTCTTCCGCTTCCTTTTTCAGGGTCCCTTGCTGACGACGTCCTCTTGCAGGACCCGCTCCAACGAGGTTTGGCGGATGCCCGTCCTCCCAGACGGAACAACCACCAAGGCGAACAAGTTCTGTATGCTTTGTCTCTGTCCCTCTTCCCATCGTGCTTCCGTCGCTAACTTTTGATCTCTCAGTCATCGGCTTCGGCAATTCTGGGCCCGACGGCCTCACCATCGACGAGGAGGGCGTGCGTTCTCCTTTTCCTCCTCTCCTTTTCTTCCCTCGCTTACCCCGTTTCTTGCAGAGCCTCTTCATCGCACACCCCTCCCTCGCCTGCGTCTACGTCGTCGACAAGCACGGCATCCCCAAAGCGCGCATCCAGTGCTCCGGCACCCGCCCGCTCGTCACCAACGTGATCTTCGGGTCCGGGCCGAACGACCGCAAGCGGCTGTACATCACCAACAGCCTCGACGGCAAGATCGAGTACGTCGACTGGCACTGCGCGGGCGGGACGCCAATCCGGGCGGTGTAGAGGGGGAGGTAGAGCATAAGCAACAACTTTGCAGTTTTCTTTCTTCGCCACGAGAGACAGAGCGGCGAGTGCTCGACCCCGTGCCTCATATTTGGCCGGAAAAGAGAGACAGAAGCCAAGCGTTACACCCTCGCGCTCGTCGCGCTAAGCTAAACGTCCTCGACCTCGACCTCGACAACTCGGCCTAAGCTGCCTCGTCCCCCTCGGCTTATCCACCCCGCTCGCCTACGCCTCGTCGATCGCCTTCTGCGCCTTGATCCGCTTCGCGTACGCCCAGAATGAGTCCGAGAACGAGTAGTACCCGTCCTCATGCCAGAAGAACTTGACCTCGTTCGCCTCGCACGCCTCGAGCAACGACTTCGTCGCAGCATCTTTAGAAGGGTAGAGAGGAGGCTGCATGTGGTACAGATCGGAGTGAAGGTGGAGAGAACGAGGTCGGTCGGAAGACTTGATCAGACTTGTCAAGTCCGCAAGACGGCCGGCGGTGCGAAGGTCGTGGTCCCTGAAGTGCTCCAGATCCTCCTGGTTCATCAAGCGGCGCCTCCTGCTCTCTGGCTCCATGACGAGACGAAGGTGTGTTGGGTGTAGCGCGAGAACCTCTTCATCTTCGTTGAGGTCGGGAAGATAGAAGCAAGTTGTCGAAGGCCCGACGTCGGGAGCGCGAGGAGGGCGGCATGGTCTTCTCCCTTCTCGAAGATCGACTGGACTTGCAGTGTGTCCAGCTGGCGGGCAAAATCGAGCGGGATCGACGGGTAGAATTGTCGTAGCGGCGCGACCGGGCTGCACGGGCCGAGATAGAGGGCGCGCAGGTTCGGTAGCGCCTTGGGCTGAAGGAGAAGCGCCATGTCGCCCTTGCTGGCGCGAACCCTGATGAGACTGAGCTGGACGAGGGAAGAAGCCGTTGGGGCTATCGGCACGGCGAGGTAACCCCCGCCAAAGCCCAACACACGCACTGTGCAGGAAACAAACCAATGAGCAGCATTCAAGCGAAGAGGAAGTGCTGGACTTACGGCCAAATGCATTGATCTCCTCCCAGTCTCCTCCGCCAGAGTACTGGAGGGTCTTGACAAGCGGGAACTGGTGGAGTAGAGGCAGGAGGGCTGGCTGGTCAAGCTTTACGTTGCGCACAGCGCACTTGAGCGTCGCATCGAGCTTGGCGACCCGCTTGAGGCGGACGTCCACTGGCCGCGACTGGAGGCAGAAATCGCGCCAAAGGAGGTTCTGTGCAGGTTTGCGAAGCGCCCTGCAGACGAGAGACGCACTGCAAAGGAGCTCGCGGCGCATATAGTCGTCCGCGCAGTGGCTGGGCCAGATGATCTGCGGCGGGCAGGCGAGGACGAGGATGAGGTCGAGGAGCTCGGGAGGGAGAAGGTCGAAGAGGTTGGGCTCGGGCGGAGCCGCAGAGGACATGCACTTCCTTGCGATGCGCTTGAGGAGCTCGCGCGCGCGGCGGAGCATGCTGAAGCCGGAGAGAGAAGAGGAGGACGACGAGGTGGATCGGCTTCGGGGCGGCGGGAGGTGGGCGGTGGGTCGGGTGCGGTGCCTGTTTGGTCTGTCCGAGCGAGTCGAGCGAGGTACAAGAGCAGCGAGCGGAGCGAACGAGGTCAAGCCGTCCCATCAGCTCGTCGTCGAGGTTGATCCGCTCCACTTCACTCGCAATGGCAAAGGCAAAGTCTCGGTCAGTTCTACCGCTTTTCTGCACACTTTCTACCCCCACTGACTCTCCGTCCACCCGCAGATTGATCGTCGTTCGCCTTCTCTCGACGTGAGCCTTCGCACTTCTCCTCCCGCTCTCTCTCGTCAACACAGCCACGGCGGGGCATGCGGGCCCGCAAGGAGGGTCACAGAAGGATTTAAGGCTGACTGAGCGGCTCTCGCAGCGTCGGCACCGGCTTCTCCTACATCGCCCGCCGACCAAGGACCGCCGAGAAGAAGCTCGCGTTTATGAAGGTGGGTCGTGTCTCTCTCTTCTACCTTGGCCTCATAATTCTCTTCACTGACCCTTCAGCCCCCTCACGACTCAGTTCGACCCCAAGGGTGCGTCCTCATTTTCTCCCTTCTTACTCTCCACCTTTCCGCAACTAACACTGTCCGCTTCCGTTTCTCAGCCGGTCGCCACGTCCTCTTTCAGGAGGCCAAGCTCAAGGGCGGATCCTAGACGGCGGAGGTAGCAGGAGGGTCGAGGCCGTTTGCCTCGCGGTGTCGAGGTTGTATTGTACACTTTCGCTCTTCCCCTTTCGGTATCCTCTCTTGGGCGTTGGAGGGGCGGTAGTGTGCGTCTAGAGATGGAAGGCGTAGGGCAGGAACGGACTCCAGATGCTCGGAACTGAAGAAACCCCCTCGCCTTTCGCTTCTCCGCCCTTTGGCTCTTCACCAATTGCTTCTTCCAGACGACGGCGAGGCCGATGGGCACGACGGCGGGCGTGAGGAGAACTCCTTGGATATAGAACAACCAACAAAGATCAACGCCGCCATAGTGGAGGATGGTCGACCCGGGCGCCGCCCCAGATGGCGAAGAGGGTGTCGACGAGTCGACCTGCCGGCGTTTTCGTTCCTCCTAGTTCGGCAGAGGTGACGGAGCCTCAAGGAGCGTACGAGACAGGAAAGAGGGGAGAGAGGAACGGGGAGGTCGAAGAGGGCACGGGGGAGGAGCGGCAAGGTCCGTAGAGGCCTCGGAACGAGGTGGGCAGCGAGAGGCAGCGTACTGGCGAGCCACGGGATGACTCCACGCATGTAGCGCGGCTAGTAGACTCCAAGCGAGAGGCTATGGCTGCAGTAGAAAGAGGGCGAGGACAGAAAGAAAGTCGCTTTTCCCGCTGCTCTTGCCGGTGAACAGGCTTGTCGGCCACGTCACCAGTCTCCCTCGTTTCTCGAATGCGGGCGTGTGCGCCAGAGGATGAAAGGCACAAAGCAGAACGCATTACAGGCACTAAAAACTGAACAAAGCCCGTTTCCTTCAACTTCTCCTCCCTCCAGTTACTAATTGATGTCCCTCCGTCTCCCCGTACGGACTCGCCAAAACCGACGTAGCACACCTATCACGAGATCTGGTGCGCCTCAACCTTCTTGCCCATGAGGACGCGCATGGTCGACTTGGTGAGCGCGCCGATCTCGACGCGCGACTCCCAGACGGGGAGGATGACGCAGAAGATGCCGGCGCAAAGGAGCCAGACGATGGAGAAGCTGTGAGCGGAAGGGAGGTCAGTCAGGGAAGGGAAACGGGGCACAAGCGGGAAGAGGGTGTGGATAGGAGGAGGAAAAGGACGAAGGGCTAGCGCACCCGCACCAGACCTCGAAGAACCGGCGGGAGAAGATGTAGTTGGCGGCGAACCTGTGCGTGGTAGGAGAAAGCGAGGGAGAGAGACATAGAGGATAAGAGGGAAAAAAGGGGGAAAGGGAGAAGGAGACAGTCAGCTCGGCAGAGATACAATGGAGGAGAGGACGATTAACGCACATGGGGATCGGAATGATGATGGTGATGATGAGCGCCAGCGTTGCGGAGAACCAACTTGCGCGGACGAACACCCTCTGCAGCACCGCCCGGTCGAGCGCCGGGTCCTGGCCCGCCGCCTCAAGGGCCGCCTGTGCCGCCGCCGCGCTCTTCTCGGCCGCAGCCTCGACCTCGACGGCGGGGAGCGTCTCGCCCGTCGGCTCGTCCTTCTTCTCGAGGTCGAGGTCGGCGGCGGAGTCGCCTTCGCGGGTGATCTTGCCGGACGACGGCTCGTTCGAGTCCGAGAGGGCGATGGCGCGCGTGCCGGAGAAGTCGTAGTTGTCGGGCTCTGCGGGAACGCAGACAGGTCAGTCAAGTCTGAGTGGGAACAGAGCGGACCTGGGCAAAACTGGCGGGAAAAAGTGATCGAGCGGCAAGACGTACTGGCAAAGGAGATGGCAAAGGTCGCGAGGGTGCTCATGACGAGACCAGGGGCGGAGCCAGAGATGGCAGAGTAGGGAAGGGCGAGGTTGGTGACATTGATCTCGCCGTAGATCTTCTTGCAGCCAACTGCCGGTCAAGGTTCCCAGGTCAGTTCTGAAGGCCAGAAAGGGACGAGTGAGTACGCACGCATCCACCCAATCAACCCGCAAGCGGTGCCGAAGAGGGTGCCCCAGAACGCGGCGTTCGCGCTCTGCTTCTTCCAAACGACGGTGAGGCCGATGGGGACGACGGCGGGCGTGAGGAGAACTCCCTGTATGTAGAACAACCAACCAAGATCAACGCCGCCATAGTGGAGGATGGTCGACCAGGCGCCGCCCCAGATGGCGAAGAGGACGATGACGGCCTCCGAGGCGCGGACCATCTGCGGATTGAGGCCGGTAAGTCTCATGAGCTCACTGAGGCCAGTGGGAGCAGACGGAATACACATGGAGATGAAAGTATAACAAGGAGGAAGAAAACCTACGGTCTTGCCGGAAAGCGGACGCCAAAGACCGACGATGTCGCGGGTGACGATGGACGAAACGGCGATGAGCTCGGCAGAGCATGCGGAAGTAGCAGCCTGTGGAGAAAGGAGGGTCAGGCGGGGCGCGAGGGAGGAGGAAAGTAAAAGAAGCCGACCATGAATACGAGGAGGAGGACCGCGACGGCACCACCCTTGCCCATGATGGTAGCCGCCATCGCAGGCGCAACAAGACCAGCCGAAACTTGCTCGGCGCTCAATGCGTAGGGGTAGGTGGCTGCCGTGAGGGGGCAGGGTGAGTGTCGTCGTACGGAGGAGACAAAGGAGGGGGAAAACGTACGGAAGTTCTCGTTCGTCATGAGTGCTCGGCACCCTAGACCCATAAGTGTGCCAAATGTCCAGGGAACTGTTTGAAGCAGGAGAGAGGCGAAAGAGGAAAGGGGACGGCGAGGCGGACACGGGGGAGGAGCGATCAGGTCAATACAGACCTCGAAGGGGAGGAAGCATCGAGCGGCTTACTCGCGAACCACGAGATGCCGCCGAGCATGTAGGCGCGAGTAGTAGACTCAGGGCGAGAGGCGATGGCTGCAAGGGAAAGAGGGCGAGAACAGGAAGAAATCAGTTCTCCTGCTACTGCTGCCGGTGAAAGAGCAATACGCACCGCGTTGCCAGTAGCCCTGGTCACAGAAAACGCCGGAAAACCCGGACGCGATGGTGCCTGTCGCGGAAAGAGAGTTAGAGGCGGAGAAATGAGGGTTAGGGATGCGGAAGAGCACGAACAACCGGCGAAGAGGATACCGCCGTTGGACTTCATGGTCGTGTACGAACCGCCCGTGTTGCCCTCGACGGGAGCGAGGATGGCGGCTTCTTGCAGCAAGTCCCAGAGCTTGCCCGGCGAGCCAACGATCCCCGAGGTTCCGTAGGTCGTGAAAACAAAGACGAGGATGATGACGAAGAGGATGAGGGTGTGGACGTAGTCGACGATGAATGTAGCGCGTAGCCCTCCACTAACAACATATGCAGCGATCCCAAGCGGCAGGAGGAAGTTGCAGGCGATGAGGCTGGCGCCGGTGAGGGCCTCGATGGTAGCGGACGCTCCGAGGATCAAAGATCCGCTGACGATGTGCGCACATACGAGTGCGTAGAATGTGAAGAGGAGGTGGCACGGCCAGCCGTAGCGCGCCTTGACGATCTCGAGGAAAGTGACGGCGCCGTTCGCGTTCTGCTTGACCTTGGCAGCGACTGCAGCGAAGAAGGCAATCTGGATGGTACTGCAAGGAGTGTAGAAAGAGAGAGGGAAATGGCGGAGAAGAAGGGAGAAAAGGGGAAACGGTCAGGGGAAGAAGAAGGCAAAAAGGCGGGACGACAACGCACCCGCCGACGCCGTACCACCACGCGGCGCTGAGACCGTTCGAGTAGGTCGCCGCCGAGGACTGGAGAAGGGTGGCGGACCTGAGTGAGGTAGGAGAGGTGAGCCCCGAGCGAGGGAGAAAAAGGAGGGAGGAAAGGGCGAGCGAGACGTCAAGGGGAGGAAAGGAGAACAGGGCGAAGCGCACCACGTCCAAGCAGAAACAATGCCTGTGAAGCAGCAGAGCGGGTCAATGACCCGCCGAGATCGGGGCGGATGGAACGGGCGGACTTACCACAGCAGATGAGGCCGGGCTTGACCGAACGCGAAGCGGTGACGAATTCGTTGGCGCTGTGTGGCGAGAGGCGAGTGAAGCGACCCTGGATCATAGTGAGGACGACTGCAGAGGAAGACGAGGGTGAGTTTGGCTCGTCCCGATGGAGGGAAAAGAAGATGAGGACGCACCCATCATGACGGCGAAGGCAGCTCCGACACCGACCACGACGCCATAACCCACACCCTGGTTGAGGAGGCGGGTGAATTCCCGCGAACCCTCAGGATAGCCGGACATGGGAGAGTTGAGGTAGGCCGTGGAGGAGGAAAAGCGAGTCGGGTGGTTCTGTCGTGGGTAGGAGGTACGAGGGGTCGACGGGCGAGGTGCAGGGGAGGAGAAGAGTGAAGAGGTACGGAGCAGGGGAATGGAAGCGGGAGAAAGAGCCCAAGTCGCCGGGTTGCGGTCACAATCGCACTCGCCTGCCTCTCCTGAGCGGCCGAAGTCGGCACGGATACGTGTCCCTACATAGATAAGCGCCGACGTATCGGGAGCCTCTCGTCGCGCTAAAGGGTGCCATGTTCCGCTTGGAAGGGGCGAGCAGGAGAGAAAACCGGAAAAGGAGCGGAAAGGGGACGATCAGCGTTCTGCCCGTCCGGGCAGTTGATTGGCGTCGTCTTTGCCGTCTGGCGATACGTAGAGGAGGCATAGACAGGCCGTTCGAGAGAGGGGAGGCAGCTGCAGGTCGACCGGTCAGTCCGGGCGGAAGAGGGGGAGGAAGAAAGGCGGGCGTACCGTGCATGGAAGCAGCAGGAAACCTATCTTCGCTGCAGTCCAGCCCCCTCAATCGAAGCTAGGGGACCCTTCGACCCCAATCAGGCAGAGCGGGGCGGGCAGTGCAACCCCGACATTCGTCGGAGGAGGTGGAAGTGCTCCGAGATGGCAGAGCGGCTTGGGAGTGCGAGATAGCAGCGCAGACACACCTCTTGAACCACACCACCACCTACACTCGCCGCCCACACCCGCCCGCCATGCCGTCCGTTGTGCCCAGCTGGGAGGAGACCGCCGCCGACGAGCGCAACAAGCTCTCCGCCAAGCTCGCCTCGTACTCGTATGCGCTGCCGGAGGTCTCGCCGAAGACGACCAACGTCGCTCAGGTCGACCTAAGCGGCGTGCTGAGCGAGGAGGAGCTCAAGCTGACCGGGAGCGACCCGGAGGAGCTGGTCGACCTCCTCGCCAAGGGCGCCGTTACCGCTACTGCCGTTACTGTGCGTCTCCAGCCTCTACGCATGCCGGCCGCACCACTGACACTCGCCCCCGCTCCAACCCGTCGCCCCATTCGGCCCTTCGCAACTTCCCCCTCTTCCATCTCCCCCTCGCGATCTCCCCTCCCTCCGCTCGCCGGGCTTCGCCACTGTACAGAGCGCTTTCTGCCACCGCGCAACTATCGCGCACCAGCTCACCAACTGCCTCACGGGCGTCTTCTACGAAAAGGCTCTCGAAAGGGCGAAGTACCTTGATGAGGAGTTTGCAAAGACGGGCAAGCCCGTCGGGCCGCTTCACGGGCTCCCAATCTCGCTCAAGAACCAGGTCGATGGCGCGTGGCTTCTCCTTACCGCCCGACCAACGCGCAAAGCAGCTGACTTCTCTTGGTCGCACCTTTCCACCTCCCACCGCTCTTCTTTCGTTCCTTCCTTTCTCATAGTTGAGGGCGAAGAGATGAACTTGTGCTACGTTGGCTGGGTCGGCCGCATCGCCAAGAAGAACGCCGTCATCGTCGACTGGTGCGCCTTTTCCTCAACTTTCCCGCTTCGTTCCGCCGCCTGACTTGATTCTCCCACAGCCTCCTCAAGCAGGGCGCCGTCATCTACTGCCTTACCAATATGCCTCAGGCGCTCATGAGCGGCGAGACTGTGGGTTATCGTTTCTTCGCCATTCTTCTGCCCTTCCTGGCTGACCTCTCTGCTCTTCCTCCCTCGCCTTGCAGGTCTGCAACCTCCACGGCCGCACCGTGAACCCGCATAACAGGCTTCTCTCGGCTGGTGGATCGAGCGGTGGTGAAGGTGTGTTGCTCTTTCCCTTTCTGCTTGCCCGGTCAAAACACCGCGACTGATCCTGTCCCCCGTCTTTTTCAGGCGCTCTCATTGGCATGCGCGGAAGTGTCCTCGGCATCGGCAGTGACGTGCGTGGTACTCAGTTCTCACCCTCCTCCTCCCAACTCACCTGTCTTCTGCTTGCAGCTCGGTGGCTCCGTCCGCATCCCCTCCGCCTTCAACGGTCTCTACGGCTTCCGCGGGTCGTACAACCGCATGCCCTGTGCGCTGGTCTTCCTAACTCCCTTCCCCTTCCTTTACTGACCATGCTTCCTCTCCTCGCCTCGCAGACGGCGGCGCCTCGAACTCGCAAGAGGGCCAGGAGGCGGTCCCGTCCGTCCTCGGCCCGATGACCACGTCCCTCGCGGGCCTCAAGCTCTTCTTCAAGTCGGTCCTCGACGCCCAGCCGTGGCGCGCCGACCCGCTCGCGCTCCACATGCCGTGGAGCCAGTCGGCCTACGAGCTCGCCGAGCACGGCGGCGGCGAGCAGCTCTGCTTCGGCTTCCTCCGCGACAACGGCATTGCGCGCCCGAACGCGCCGTACGCGCGCGCACTTGAGATGATGAAGAGCGCGCTCGAGAAGAAGGGGCACAAGGTCATCGACTATGAGCTCAAGGATGCCAAGAAGGGCGCGGAGCTGCTCGTCGGGATCTACGTCGCCGACGGCGGCGCGGACGTGCAGCACGAGTGCGATACCAGCGGCGAGCCGAACCTTGGCGGCGTCCTCAAGTTCGCCCAACTCCCTCTTCCCCTCTTCCGCTTCTCAATACTGACCCTTCATTCCCTCTCTGTAGGGGCCTCACCCCTCCCCATCTCTCGACCTACGAGTTCTGGCAGCTCTCGTACACGCGCCGCAAGTACCTCGCCGAGCAGCTCGCCGCGTGGGAGGCGACCAAGGAGCTCACCGGCACAGGCAGGCCCGTCGACGCCATCATTGCCCCGCCGGCGCCGTACGTCAGCTTTGAGCACGGCGCGAAGCAGGACATCTACTACACTGGGTGCGTCTTGACTCTCCTTTCCATCCTTTGCCCGGAGGAGCGGACTGACCGTTCTCTCGCCGACCGTCCCCAGCTTCTGCAACCTGAACGACTACCCCGCGGCCGTCCTCCCCGTCACGACCGTCGACCCGGCGGTCGATGTCCAGACGCCCGCGTACGAGTACCACTCGGACTTTGACAAGCTCAACCACGAGCGCTGTGCGTTTTCTTTCGTCCTGTCCTGCTTCCTTCCCGTGCACCCTTCCGTCTCCATGCTTTCTCCACATGTCCACCCCCACCCCTTGTGCCATCGGACTAACCAGGTGTCTTCCGCCTTGCAGACGACCCGGCCCTCTTCGCGGGCATGCCTGTTGCGCTCCAGGTTATCGGGCGCAAGGGCGAGGACGAGGCCGTGCTCGCCATGACTGAGATCTGCGACGCTGCTCTCAAGGCGCTCTAACCGGTCGAGACAGTGCTCCCCTCACTACCCACCTCCGCTTCGGCTTGCGCAGGAGGGATGGAAAAGGAGGCAAAGGCAGGATTTTCCCTCGCGCTCTTTCTTTCGGTTCAACGTGTGTAGAGGCTTCTATCAGTGCAGTGCAAGTCAGTATCAGTGACCACAGCCTGACGACACGAAATGAAGTCGAGAGGTGCTGGTATGCCAGCGGGGCGGTGAGGGTCGCAGTCCGCCTCTTCCACCTGCTCCCGCTCAGCTGCTGCTTGCTCGTACTGCTCCTCTAAGCACTCTCCCTCGCCCCGACTGCCCCACCCACCCCTCTCTTCCTTGCGCCACTTGCTCTCGTCCTCGCTCGTCCCGCCTTCCATCACTCGCTTCACTCGACCACTCGCCCTCTTCGTCCGCCTCGTCCAGCACTGCCAGTAGCCCAGCGGGGTGCGCCACCACACGATGCAGCGGTTCCGGCGCAAGAGCGAGTCGCGCAAGCGGGACAAGAAGGAGCGCCGCGAGAGGAGCGGGTCGGGCTCGAGCGACGTCCAACCAACACCGCAACTGGGCGAGGGACTGAGTGCACAGCTGCTGCCAGACACCACAGACTTCAGGACTTCCCTCCTCCTCGTGCGCTCTCTCCTCCTTCTCTCGCTCCACACTTTGTCCTCGTCGTTCTCACGCTCTTCCTCTCCAACCGCAGCCCCAGATGATGAAGCGCTTCTCCCTCCTCCGTGGAGCAGACGGACAGCTCGTCGACATGCAGACCATGCAGAACCATCTCGCGTGCGCTCCCCCACCTCCACCTCCATTCGCTTCTTGCCCGCCCGGACCTCCCTTCCGCAAGCTGATCACGAACCTGTTTTTCCGTGCCTTCTTGGCGACAGACAACAACGCCAGACGGGCCGCCTCACCGCATACGAAGTCGACGCCGTCCTCGCGCAGTACCGCCTCCAAGCCGCCTCCGAATCTCCCATGCCTGCCGCACCCTCCGCGCCGAAACGCAAGCGCATCGACTGGAGCAAGCTCGACCAGCCCTCCGACATCACCGAGGAGAGCGAAGTGGCCTCGACGACGGGCGGATTCGACAGCCTGCGCACCTCGTTCGCCACGACGAGCGGCGAGGGGGACCTCACGTCGCACTCGCACTCGTACTCGATGTCGGCGCAGTCGCACTCCATGGCACCGTCGTCGAGCCAGCCCTCAACGCACCGCTCGCCGACCTCGCCCTTCTCGCCCTCCCCGAGCGGATCGACCGTCTCCTTCCCATCTGCCTCGTCTCCTCCGTCCGCATCGCCCAACCTCTCTTCCTCCTCCCACGGCACCGAGACCGGATCTGGCTCGGGGTCTGCGTACCCGTACCAGTTCCGGCGCAACCCGAACTCGAGCATGTTTGGCTCGCGGGCGCATGCGAGCAGGGAGATGAAGATGCTGAGGAGCGGGAGCGCGCAGAGCATTGCGAGCATCGGGGCGGGGAGCACGAAGAGCGCGAGGAGGGAGGGGAGTGGGGCGGCTGATGACGCTGAGCCGGAGGAGGAGGAGGGCGCGGAGCCGAAGAAGGAGGACCACGAGCGGGAACAAGAGCAGGAGGAGGGAGGTCCGGCGGACGCCACCCCGACGGACGATTTCGACGATGCAGAAGACGAGACGCCCACCTCTCCCGCCTCTTCCCGCTCCGCCGCTGCCTCGCCCACTCCTCATCCTCCCGCCGCTGCCTCGACCCTCGCCCTTCCTGAACTCTCGACCAAGCAGCTCCGCCGCATCAGCCACGCGCTGGACGACATTGAGGTCGAGCTCAGCAAGACGTTTGCGCGGCTTGCGACGGAGGAGGAGGGGGACGAGGAGGAGGAGGACGATGGGAGAGAAGCGGCGGGGAGGAAGCTCGAGGGAGATGAGCGGGAAGGGGAGGAACAGGCAGAAGTGCGCGTTGCTGCGGACGAGCTAGCCGCCTCGCCTGTCGAGGCCACGGACGAGCAGGAGGCGGACGTTGAGGACAAGCCCGACGAGGAGGATGCGGCGCTCCCGTCCGCTTTCGACCTCGAGGAGCGCAAGTCCGCCGCCCGCGCCGAGCTCGACCGAGGATTGCAACTCGACCTCGACCTTGACTCTTTGCCGTCCGCTCGTGGCGACGGTGGCGGGCCAGGCGACTCCTCCGCCTCGCTCATCTCGCCCATCTCGCCCGTGACCGATTCGGACCTGCAGGGCCTCTCGACGTTCATGATGCCGCCTTCCTCGTCCTCCACCTCCTTCGCCGCCGCACTCGAGCCCGAGTCCGAGCAGGAGGAGCTCGACGCCACCTCGCCCATCTCGCGCGATGAAGGAGGGGACGGAGCCCGCTCGCCTTCGCCCGCCGTAAGCGATACCGAGCCCGTCGACCCGTTCTACCAGCGCCTTCAACAGTCGAAGGAGGCGGCGCGGGTCCCGCTCCCACCTTCGATCGCTTCTTCCTCGCCCAGTCTCTCCCTCGCAGCGCCTTCGCCCGTCATCCCCTCTTCCGCCAGCTCCTCTCCCGCCCCGCCCTCCGAGGCCTTCGCCTCGCCCCCCACGTCTACCTCCCCTCGTCTCGGCGATGTCGTACCTTCTCCCGATGCACCGGCCGAGGTCTCCCCGTCCGAAGCCCTCCTCCCCTCCACCGCCGAAGACGACGCCTCCAGCTCTCGCCCTTCCGTACCTTCTCCCCTCTCTATACCTCCCCGGCCTCTCCGCCTGCGCGACCTAAGCGTCGAGAGTGACGCGACCGATGCGACTGACACAACGGACGTGACCGCCACTGGCGGCTTGTCCTCTCCGACCACCCCGGCGGCGTTCACCTTCCCCTTCCTCCCGAGCAGGACGGACAGCGGGGTGACGGCACGGCCGAGGACGGCCGAGACGAACGCGACGAGCGAGGGGATGAGCGAGGGGATCGTTGAGGAGGAGGGAGCGGAACGGACCATGACGGACGAAGGGCCGTTCGACCTCAGCATGGGCGGGATCAAGCTCCCGGCTGAGGTGACGGTGCCTGCTGAGGAGGAGCTGCGGAGGGCGTCGATGGAAGAGAAGCCTGCTGAGGCAGGAGAAGCGGTGGAAGAGGAGCAGGAGGCCCGGCAGCGGACCGAGTCGGCCTCGTCGTCCGGCTCGAAGGGCTCGAGCTTTCACGACGCGACGGGCGCGCTCGTCGACAGCGACGAGGAGCTGCTCGCCGACCTCACCTCTTCCACTTCGCCCTCCAACGACCTCTCCCGCCCGCACTCGCTTCCGTCGGCTCTTCCCTCTTCCCCTCCCGCCGACTCGTCAACATCTCCCTCCCACCTCCGCCCCTTCTCCATGCCCTTCGACCGCCGCCCGTCAAACGAGCTCCTCCAGGTCCTCGCAGAGGCTTCTCCTCACCCTGGCGCTCCCGATGGTGAAGGAGGCGACGCCGACATGGCGTACGAAGACCTCCTCGCTATCCAGGAAACGCTCGTCCGCGTTGCTGCCCGCCGCGCCGCCCGCCTCGGGAGCAACGACAGCTCTGAAGGCGGCGGGGCGGCCGCGACGCCCTCGAGCTTCGCGAGCAGCAGCATGGAGCCGTTCAGCCTGTCGGGCGTCGCGTCCTTCGCGCGAACGCCGCACCCCGAGACGGACTCGATCGCCACCGCGGCGAGGAAGGGCTCGGTCGAGAGCGTGGCGGTTCCCGCTGTGCCGGACGTGAGCTCGCAGCTCGCCGGG
This sequence comes from Rhodosporidiobolus sp. SP3-3/4, assembly GCA_029873605.1. Taxonomy (NCBI): domain Eukaryota; kingdom Fungi; phylum Basidiomycota; class Microbotryomycetes; order Sporidiobolales; family Sporidiobolaceae; genus Rhodosporidiobolus; species Rhodosporidiobolus sp. SP3-3/4. The sequence continues at coordinate 163,879 of JAQJIZ010000026.1, read as the reverse complement.
CTCGGGTTGACTTCCGTCGCGCCGTTCGACCTGTCCCAGCCCGCACCGCCGTCTTCCTCGTCCGGTCAGCCTCTCTCGCAGTCCCAGCGCGCGAGCCGTCGCACTTCTGCGACTGGGAGGAGGGACTCTCGCCGCCAGAGCGACCACCGCCGGCGGAGCGAACGGCGCTGGAGCGCTGAAGAGGAGGGAGGAGCGAGGGACAGCGGCTTGCTGGGCCCGGCGTCGAGCAGGATGACGGCGCAGACGAGCCAGGCGAGCTCATTGAGTCCCGGGACGGCGGTCACGCCTAGCACGAACCAGTCGGACGCGTTCGAGTTCAGCAGCTTGGTCGGATCTCGTGCGCCGCCTTTCTTCCTTCTCCTTCAACAGCCTGTACTGACCCTTCTTCCGCGTCCTGCCGCGTGAACAGCCGAGACCCAGTCATGGGAGGACGCGCAGGAGCACCTCCGCGAGGACTCGCTCGCTTCCGACTCGCCGCATGTCGACTACCCCTCCTCGCCTGGGCTCGAATCGGGAGACAGCCCCGGCCTCGAGTACGAGCAGCAGGAGCAGGCCGTCGTGGAGGGGGAGCTTATGGACGACGACGAGCTGGTCGAGCCGACGTCCGAAGGTCCCGCCACCGCCGTCACTTCGCCTCAGCTTGACTCGGCGGCCCCTATCGACACCGAGAGCTTCCTCCGCGTGCCTCGCAAGATGGCTCCGCGCGACTCGACCAGGACGACCTCGATGCTCGTGCGCGACGTCCGCAATCAGGCCACGCTCGCGACCATTGCGCTCAAGAAGAAGGGAGGGCCGACCTCGCCGCCGCCTTCGAAGCAGCTCAGCAAGTCCAAGTCGATCCGCAAGGGCAGCATCTCGTCCCCTCAGCTCGTCTCCGGCCCGATCGCGATTCCCGCCGTGCCCATCCTCAGCCCGGAGATGAGCGAGTCGAACCGGTCGTCCAAGATGGGCCGGTCCAAGTCTCGCTCAGGCAAGGAGAAGGAGAGGGAGCGCGACGGCGACGCGAAGAAGGGCCTCGGGTTGCGGTTCAAGATGCTCCTCAAGAAGCCGACGAGCCGCGACCAGCTCGGCCACCTGAACGGCGACGAGGTCACGCCCTTCGTCGACTTTGACCGCCCTTCGTCGTCCGAGGAGCGCAAGTCTACCTCGGCGCCTATCACGCCGCCGAACCAGGACGCCGCCCGCTTCGAGTCGCCGCACAGCTTCCCCGAGACGCCCGACGGCGCGCCCACCCCGGAGCACTCGCGCTCGCCAGCCCACTCGCAGCCCAACCTCGGCCTCCCGCCCGTCAAGGAAGCACACGAGCGCGCTCCGAGCGCCAACTCGCAGGCGTCCGGCTCGCCCTCGATCGGCTCGCCCCAGTCTGCTGCCGGATCGACCAACTCGCGCTCGCTTAGCCGCATCATGTCCCGCATCCGCAGCCAGGGCCGCCGCGGTTCCGACACGAGCTCGCTCGCCCAAGAGAAGGAGGCTCTGCGCGACTCGGCGACCTCGCTCGAGCGGACGACCTCGCCGTACCAAAGCCCGAAGCTGCGCCCGTACTCGCCGCAGACGGTCGACCGCCGCCCTTCCCTCGACCAGGAGGTCATCGGCCTCGGCTTCGGTGGGCCCGACGAGCGCGCCGGTCGCGCGCCGGCTTCCTACCACGTTGGCTCTCCGCGCACTCGGCACCAGAACCGCTTCGAGCAGCCGTCGGACAACTACGAGTCTCCGCCGCCAACAGCACCGCTCTCGCTCAACAAGCAGCAGCAGGACATCGCCTCTCCCGGGTCAAGCTTTACCTTTCCGCCGAACCGTTCGAACGGCCACGCTTCGAGGGCGTCGATCGACTCGATGAGGAAGCTCTGGCAGGCGGCGGAGGATCTCGGCCTCCCGCCCGACAAGGTGCAGGAGCTGGTCGACTCGGCGTACGCGCAGTCACCGACGACATCGTCACATGCCCATTCGGGCAGCACGTCTTCGACGGTCGGCAGACGGTCGACGGAGCAGGCTCGCCGCCCGAGCGAGAGCGGACCTCGCCGCACCGGTTCGACCAGCTCGCGCAAGTCCGTACACGGCCGCGCTGGTACCCCTCCTCCCGGAGCTCGTCACCACCATCACGCAGCGACCGCCTCGTCTCGCTATGCCGGCCCCGTCCCGGACGTCCCCTCTTCCTACTCCTCCCCGCCGCGCCAAGACGGCTCCCGCCTCAGCGTCTACAGCACCGGTCCCGGGCCGTCTTCCAGCCTCGCCATTCCCGGCTCGCCCAGTCTCGGTAGCCTCGCCTCGCGCAAGAGCAGTGAGTACGCCAACTCGTTCATCGACTTTTACGCCGGCGGCGAGGACGACGACGGGGCGTACTCGCAGCCTCTTTCCTCTCCGCCCTTCCTTGGCCAGCGCCGCCCTTCCCTCTCCCCTTCTGTCGACGAGCAGCTGGCGATGCAGCAGCGCCTTCACGAGGAGGAGCAGCAGCAGCAGCAGAGCACGGTCCGCCTCAACCCAATCGGCGAGTTCGAGGAGCAGTACCCGTCGCACTATGCCCGCAACGGTGCCGTAGGCGAGGGATCGCCCAACCCGGAGGGCGACGAGGTCGTCTGGCAGGTCCTCGACGACTTGCGCAACAACCGCCTCTCGACCATCTCGAAGAGCAGCGGTAGCTTCGGTTTCAATTCGCGGCACTCGTCCTTCGAGGTCGAGCCCACGGACGGTGGCGACCGTGCCGAAGCGATCGCCAACCTTCTTCGGTCCGTCTCTCTCTCTCTCCCTGTCTTTCTCCCCTCAACTGACGAGTCTCCCTCTCCAGCCACCGCGACCGCAAGCGCCTCTCGGGCGGCATCCCTCCCTGGCAGCAAGGCCGCTACCCGTCCATCTACGCCGCCGACGAGTCGCGCCTCCTCGCGCTCGGCGAGCAGGGCGGCGTTGCCCCCGATGCCGAGGGGCACTTCTTCGTCCGGCCGAAGGAGCAGCAGGAGGCGCCGCCTGAAGTGCCGCAGGTGCCGGAAGAGTACCGCGGTCAGCGGGTCGGGCGCTACTGAGCTGGTCGGAAACGAAGGACCTCGTCTCTCAGGATTTGCCCCCCTTATCTCACCCTTCTCTTCATACCCTCTTCTTGTCTAGCTTACCGCACCCCTTTTTCGTTCACGTCTTACCCGTCGTTCTCGTGTCTTTGTATCTTCACTTGCAAATTGACTTGCCGCATTCCGCCCTCTTTCCTGCGCCCTGTTCGGGGAGGGGGGAAGGTCCGGGCCGTCTTTCTCTCTGCGCCATGGCGCTCACGCGCTCGTCCCATCGAGGCCTGAAGGAGAGGGAAACTGAGGTACTGATGCAACAACAAGAAGAGAACTGGGGCAAGGACAACCTCTACGATCCGCCGCTTCTTCCTCCTTCCTTCTCTTCTAGGCGCGACGAACGGCCAGACTCCCTCGAAGGTGGGCACAGGTACACGGGATGTACCTGCTGGGGCAACCGGCCCAGCTCGATCCCGTTCTCCTCCTCTCCCGCTCCTTCCTCCTCCTCCGTGTCCTCGACCTCAACCTGCGTCTCGATCTGTATCCTCACGCCCGCACTGACGTCGGGTCGCCCGCGCCCCGAGCACGAGTAGGTTGAGGAGCGCTCGCTGCCGCGAGTCGACGGACGGAAGAGGGATCGGCCGAGCAGCGAGGCGTGCTTTGTTGAGCCGTGTCGGTCGCCCTTGAGACCGTTGGTCAAAGCGAGCTTGTCGCTCACGGGCTGGTCGGTCTCGATGGCGGGTGCGCCCTTGCCGCCGGGTAGGGCAGGCGGTGTTGGGCCGACGACGCCGCCACCGGTCGTGCCGAGGGAAGTGGCGACGGCGCGTCGGGAGGAGGAAAGCGTCGAGAAAAACGCCATGCCGTAGAGAGGAGGGAGGGGAAGCCTGAGGAGAAGGACGAGGTCAAGTCGGCGACGAGAAGAAGAGGCAGTTCCTCCACGTACCAGAACGAGGTGTTCACGTTGGTAGTCTCGAAACTTACCGTGTTGAAGACACCGGCGATGGCGGCTGTAGGAGAAAGGGCGTAAGGACCCCGAAGCTGGGAAAGCGAGCGTGCCTCTCTTACCTCCGGTGATGGTGAGGAGGGTCGTGAAGAGGGCGGTCCTCAGAGCCACCCAAATGAGCTGTCGTAAGAGCGAGTCGGTCTGGCGAGAGAACTGCAGATGAGGATGCCGTCGGGGCGAGGGAGAAGAGCGACAAGGGAAAAGTGAAGCGCGAGGGACGGAGGATGATGGACGAGGAAGAGCGAATGACGAGAAGAGCGTCAATTCCGTGCCACTGTGAGAAGCCAGAGGAAGTGGAACGTACCCCGGCAATTCGGTTACGGAGTGACCAGGCGAGAACGAGGGAAATCGAGAGATCGGTAGCCGCAGCGCAGGCTAAATAGGCGCAAACCGCATTGTTCCAGTCGAAGAATACGTCGACCGAGTTCTTGACATTGATCTGCGTGACCAGCCGCGACGTTCAGCGACGCCTCAGGCAAGTCGAAGGCGAAGTACGCACGACGATGCCAATCGAGCACACCAAAGTTGCCCAGAAAACGATATTGAGGAGCAGTACAGAAACCCACACGTAGAAGGCGACCTTGAACTGGCGAGACGGGATGAACTGCGGGAGGAGAAGTGAGCTTTGTAGAAGGAAGGGCAGAGAGCTAGCTTACGGCCGCTGCTCGCAACGCCAACGACCCCTGCGCCACCGCGCCAACCCAGCCAGCAAGAAGCGGCAGTAGATTCCACGTGTACGAGGCCTGGAGCAGCTGCTGCAATGTTCGGTTTTGCCGAACTGCGGGAGGGGTGAGTCTCTTCCCCTTGGAGTTCAAGACGTGGCCATATACCTGCAAGTCCGTACGCCTCCTCGAAGATGATGGCGGAGTAGACCAGGTTGAGGATGAAGAGCGCGACGAGGACATTCTTGGTGTTGCGGCGAGGGAGGGTGCTGAACTCGCCGGAAAGGTAGTAGGTGATGCATTGCTGGGTGAAGAGACCGCCGGCGTAAAGAGCGGCGAGGTACCCAGCGATGTACGGCCTGGACGGGCGGAAGGAGGGGGGAAGCGCGAGAAGAGAAGTGGGGTGAGGGTAAGGTGGGCGCAGGAAAGGCAGAGGTAGTTCGACGGGACGCAAAGGGCGGTGCGCAGGTGAGAGAGACGAAACAATGAGGCAGTGTCAACTTCCTGCTCTCGCAAGAGGGGGTGAGGGGTGAGGAAAGGAGGAGGACGCACCCAACGAGTTTCGGCGCCAGCCAGGCGGGCGCTTGAAGCGCAAGGACGTCGGCATACTTGTCCGGCCCGTCTGCGTCGGACATCCAGAGTGTTGAGGGGTAGTGCAGCTGGTTAGGGGCGGTCAAGAAGCGAGAAGCGAGCGGATGGTGACGGCGACGAAGGCGGGACACTTGGGGCCTCGACGATCTGATCTGGGCGTCAGTGTTAAGCAGTTGTCAGGCCCTGAGCTGCCAGCAAGCGTGGGAAGCGGAAGAGGCAAGTGGAAAGCGGTCGAAGAGGAGTCGAGGCTGGCCAAGGGCGGTTCTAAGTACGACTCCTTTAGGGGGGCAGCCCGGTTCCTCGTGCGGCGTACAGAGGCCGTCATCTGGCTCCGTCAGGGCCGCTGAAGCAGGCGCGGGAGCGAGGGGGAAGCCGATGTTCTCCTTTTCCTCTCTCGAGCCCGCGCGCCTCAGAGCGCTCGAGCTGCTGAACTGACAACCCTTATTCTTTCTCAAAGGCGAAGTGCGTGACCGAATACCGTACGAGGCTGCCCCTCGGCTCGTGTGAATCGCTCTGATCCCTTTTCCTCCTCGAAGACGTTTCCCTCCAGGCTGCCGCCAGCACTCTGAAAGGCGAGGAACTGGCAGACCCCGAATCCATAGAAGTAGCAACAACAAGGTACACCAAGTACCGGACCCTCGCTAGCTCTCCCTAGATGTCCCCCCTTTACCTACCCGGAGGGCCTGCTCGTTCCCTCTCGGCTGACCTGGCGGGAAAAGACCCTCTGCCTTACCCCTAGCCTCGCCGAAGCCTCCGCTTCTCCTTGCGCCTCCACCCCACCCACTCTCCTCGTCCGTCCCGTCGTCCACCTCGACCTGCGTTTCGACCTGGACTGTCACCCCGGCGTTGCTCATCAAGCCCATCCTGGGGCCACCGAGGGAGAGCGGTACAGGGCCGACGACGCCGTTGCTGTTCTCGGTGCCGAGGGTGATGGCGATGGCGCGGCGGGAGGAGGAGAGGGTGCTGAAGAAGGCGCAGCCGTAGAGGGGTGGGAGGGGGAGCCAGAAGGCGAGGTTGACGTCGGTCGTCTCGAGGACCTCGTCTCGGAACTTGGCGGCGACGACGGCTGCGCGGGAGAGAGGTTAGCTCAGCTTGAAAAAGGAAGGAAAAGTGCCTTACCGCCGGCCACGGTGATGATGGTAGTGTACAGCGCCGTGCGCAAAGCCAGCCAGATCAGCTGCCGCAGCACCGAATCCGTCTTGCGGTTGAACCCGGCTATCCGCTTGCGCAACGACCAGGCCAGTGCGAGCGAGATGGTGAGGTCGCTTGCCGCGGCGCAGGCCATCCAGATCGCGACAGCCATGTTAAAATTGACGCCAGGAAGATCATACGTGCCACCCTTGATGTTGAGCTGAAGGCGAGAGGGGGGTCAGGGAGAGGAAGGAGGGGGAAGCAAGGAGGAGGAGCGTACAATGAAGCCGTTTCCGCTCGTCACCGTCGCCCATCCCGCCACGTTGAGGACCAGCACCGACATCCAAATGTAGAAGAGCACCTTTGCCGGGCGGTTGGTGATGAACTGGAGAGACAGAGGGGGTCAGCTGGTGCCGAAACGCATCCTTGGGGCTGCGCGCGCAGCAGTGGTGGTAGTGCGAGCAGCAGCGGCGGCAGCGGTCGTGCTGGCGACTGCACGGAGAGGGAGAAGAAGAGAAGGCAACTCACACTTGCAGCCCGTACCGTCAGAGCGCCCTCCGTAAGCGCGCCGGTCCAACCGCCGATGAGGGGCAACACATTCCAAGCCATCGTGCCGGCGATGATCTGCGCGGCGATGCGCTCTTGCCGAACTGCAAGTGAGGAGGAAGAGCACGAGAGCAAGTCAGCCCCGCCCTGAGCACCTTTCCCTCCCTCGAGACGACGTTCACGCACCAGCCAGCCCATACGCCTCTTCGAAGATGAATGCCGAGTAGGCGAGGTTGAGGAAGAAGAGGGCGACGAGGACATGCTTCGACTGTTTTCGCGGGAGGGTGCCGAGGTCGCCGTTGAGCCAGTAGTTGAAGGTCTGGTGCGTGAAGAGGCCGCCGACGTAGAGAGCGACGAGGTAGCCGGCGATGTACGGTCTTCAGGGGTGGTAAAGCGGAGGAAGGTTGTCGGAAGAAGTCAAGGTGCGAGAGCAGAGGGCGAAAGAATGGTGCGGCGCGGTGCAGGCAGCAGGTGCACAGTAGAGGGCATGATCATGATCATATAGAGGGTCAGCTGCAAGTCTGTGAGGAAGAGGACGAGGAAAGGACGCACCCGACGAGGGCGGGAGTGAGCCAGCCCGCCGCCTGGTAGCGGAGGACGTCGGCGTACTTGTCCGGCTCATCCGGCGTCGACATCGCGAGTGAACAAGCAGGCGAGCTACCGTAGCTGGTCGTGAGCGTCAGAAGCGAGAGACGGTGGCAGAGGCGGGAGAGGGAGACGCAGCGCGCCCGTCCTCAGGGCAAGAAGCGCCTCGAGCGAGCTCCACGATGCGCCAATTACGCTTGCCCGTACTGGAACCGATAGAGGAAGGCGGCGCATGACGGGCGTCAGCGGGAGTGGGCGTGCTCTTTGAGGAAGGTGTGTGAGGTCGAGGCCTCGGAAGAAAAGGGGCCGCGAAGGCAGGTCCTGCTTCGTCGCGGGACAGGGGGCCTGCAGCTCCTCCGTGCGCCGGCTTCGTGCAAGGACATAGCCCAGTAACGCCGCGTGAGGATGGTGGAAAAGTTGGAAAGGGGAAAAAAAGGCGCAGAGAGGTCAAAGCCGGGCGGGATGCAGGCGAGAGAGAGAGAGAGGCGCGAGGAGGCAGAGTCGCTGGGGAGGTTGATATGTATAGCCTTGCTCCGATGACTGCAGGAGCGCCCTCTACTGCCTCGCCGCCGCCGACGCCGCCTACTGCTGCGTCTCGCCCTCCGCCGGGAGCTCCTCACCGCGCAGCTGCGCCTGATAACTCCGCAGGCGAAGCACATTACGCTGAAGGAGGGCTATCGTCGCCTTGCCGATGCCGGGGCAGTAGATAGAGGCTTTCTCCTTGATGTCGTCCTCGAAGTTCTTAGACTCCGAGAAGTTGATCGCGACGACGCCCTCCTTGAGCTGCGCCGTCGGGATTTTGTAGGCCTTCGAGGGGACCTGTGGGACGAAGAGACGTGAGGTCCGAAGGACGGCGAGGCAGAATGGAGGAAGGAATGGGGGTCCGAGGGAGGGAAGAGACTGACACCGCCGACGACCGCATCCGAAAGGCCCAAGCACTGCTCGAGAGTCAGGTCCGTCTTCTTGACGACGTGGTACGGGTGGAACGCCTCCTTCTTGCCCTCCTCGCCCTCCTTCTTCTCCTTCGAGGCCGGCCGCCTCGTAAACTCCTGGATCCCGTCAATGTCGACACTGAAGACGCGCGCGCCGTCGTTCGACAGAAGCGCGGCAAGCGGGCGCCCGACGACCTCGGAGCGGTTGATGACGGTGATCGTGCGGCCGAACGCGCGCGACCCGTACGGGCGCAGCGGGTTGTAGACCTGGCAGTGCTCGAGGGCCTTGACGATCGCGAGAGGGGTACAGGGGAGGACGGCCTTGACGAGGCCCGGAGCGGGGGAAGAGGCGTTGGACTGGGTGGAGGGCACGGCGGGGGCGTTGACGGAAGGGGCGGGGAGGGGAGAAGGGCTGAGGACCTGCGCGGCGAGGGCGAGCTTGCGCGGGTCGATGAAGCGGATGTTGTGGTACAGGGAGAAGAGCCTGCAGTGGGAAAGGGTCAGCTTGCGCTTGAGACGTGGGAGAAAAGGGAGAACGAGCGAAACGAACCAGGTAAAGTTGAGGCCCTCGACGTCCTTCAGCGGCGAGACGGCCTGCTGCAGGTAGCCGTCTTGCCGAGGCCCGAAAATGGGGTAATACACCATGATGCCGTTGACGCTGGTGTCCTCGTTGGCGGCGAGGATGGCCTCCTCAACCTCGCCCTGCTCCGCCGTGCCCTCCGTCGCGCCCTCGGCGACGATGCCGACCTCGCGGAGCTCGTACTCGATGCCGACGGCCTCGCAGGCCTTGGCGGTCCAGGAAGCATAGGCGCGAGACGGGGAGGACGAGTTGGCGAGGATGCCAACGAGCTTGGGCTTGACGGGAAGTTTGGCGGTTGCGGCGACGAGGTCGGCGCGGAAGGGTTTGGCGATGGCCTCGCCTGTTTAAGCACGCAGGAGCAGTGAGCGGGACAGGAACAAGAGCGCGATGAGGACGAGAGAAGGCGCACCGGTAACGGTGATGGCGGCGTTCTCCGGCGCCGGGGCCTTGGGAGCGGTGGATGAGGGGGCGGTAGAGGCCATGTGTGCAGCTGAACAAGCGATCGAGCGGGTGTAGCGAGCTGGAAGAGGTCGAAGCCGCAGTGCTGAAGAAAAAGTGCGAAGGGCGGCCAGAGTCATTCGCTGGTCAGGAATGCGTGGGCTGTTCCGGCGCGCCTACGACGGTGTCGGTCGGCGAGCAAGATAGGTGAAGCAGGGTAAGGTGCGCCGGTTGTCGTCGCGTTTTTCCCCTTCGCGAGGACGTCGTCGGCTTCGCCTTGGCTCGCCTCGCTTCCCTCTCTTCCTCTCACTCCTACTGCTCCTGCTTGTTCTTCGCCGACAGCCATGTCCTCAACAGCAAAGCGCATTGCCAAGATCGCGCCGCACAAGGTGCGCTGCCGCCGCTGTCGCTTCTTCCCCACCCACCACTTCTCTCTCGCGATCGTGTGGCTCACCCTCACCTTCAACTGCATTCTCCTCCGTCACACAGACCGCCTTCTTCGTCTGCGACATCGTGCGCCTTTTCGCATGCTCTCTCACCTCGCCACTGCTAATCCCGTTTTTGTCCCCCACCTCTTCCAGCAAGAGCGGTTCCGCCTCGTCATCCACTCCTACCCTTCCGTCATCCACACCGCCGAGAAGATGCTCAAGGCGGCCAAGCTCCTCGACGTCCCCGTCATTGCGACGGAGCAGAACCCGAAATGTGAGCCGCTGTTTCCTCTTTTTTTCCCCACCCGTTTTCTTTTCCTCCCTGTACATATTCCGGACACAAGCCTGACGCGGCCGTACTGACACATTGTCAAGTCGCTCCTCCCCGTCCCAATCCAATGGCCAACCACCCCGACAACCGTGCGCTGGTAGCTCTCGGCGAGACGGTTCCGCTACCGCTCATGGACCTGCCGGGCCACCTCCGCCCGCCTTGGGTTCCGCTCGCGAAGACCAAGTTCAGCATGATGGTGCCGCAGGTGGAGCAGCAATTGGAGGAGTGGGGGACAAAGAGCGTGGTCTTGATGGGGATCGAGGTGCGTCTTGTTTTCCCGCCCTTTCCTTCCCTCGTTCTTCGCCCTGCTCACTGTGTGCTCTCCAGTCTCACGTCTGCGTCTTACAAACAACCCTCGACCTCCTCGAGAAGGACATCGACGTTCACGTCCTCGCGGACGGAATCAGCAGCTGCAACGGCGACGAGGTCGGGTTGGCGATCAAGCGGATGCGGGACGCGGGAGCGCACATCACGACGAGCGAGAGCGTGCTGTTCCAGATCATGCGTGCGTTCTCCCCCGTTGCTTTGCCTTTTCCCCGTTTTGACCGTCTTTCTCCCCTCTTCCCCATCTCTCTTCCCTCGCCCGCAGAGGACGCCTCCGATCCGCGCTTCAAGGCGCTCACCGGACTGATCAAGGAGTACAAGGAATCAACGAAGGTGCGCTTGTCCCCTTCTCTGCACCGTCCGACTCTGGCTCATCGACCCTTTTCTCCCGCAGACTTCCCTGGAGCACCTGATTGCTGGACGAGGCTTCTAGACCCGCGTAGATGCCGGAAATGTACATACAGCGAAGCGGTTCGCATCCTACCTGTCTTCGCGAACCGGGAGAGCCGAGAGAAAAGAGCGCAAAGCAAGACTGGCAGGACAACCCAAGAAGACGCTTGCAGGCAAGACCGGGGCATGATTCTACACATACCTGACTGACGAGAATAGAGAGAGCGGGACGAGGGGCGAGTCGAGAAGAGGAGAGGGGGAAGTCTAGGTACATAGAGCTCGACGCGGAGGGTTGGAACAACACGAGGAGGGGTCGGTAGGACGTCGGCGGGGTATGCAGTCTAGGCGCGGTGATCGAGGACGAAGCCGGTGTTGGCGCGGGTGACTAAGAGGGGAGGAGTCAGGAAAAAGCCGGAAAAATCAGGAAAACACGCCACATACACGGCGTTTTGACCGCGCCTGCGCTGTAACTGTTCGCAATCGACTGGGCAGCGGCGTAAGTGCCACCCGAAAAGAAGACTAGAAAATAGGCAAGTTCTGATCAGTCTCGGGACGTCTTTCAGTCGCCCGCGAGCGAAGAAGACGACTCACAAAGACCCGTGACCGCAATGGCTACACAGACCGATTCAGGATTGTCGTACGAAGAGCGTGGGTAAGCAAGAGTGAGCCGGATGACCTGAAGAGACGGGGGAAGAAGGAGGAAAGACACGCACTGACGCAGAGGACCGCCTCTACGATGGTCCACCAGCTCCTCGTGATGCGGCCACGGTTCATCTGGTACCACGCGGCAGCCCACATGATGTAGCCTGCAGGACGAACGAGTCAATCGAGAGACGGAGGGACAAAAGGGATGGCAACCGCCGGCCAACGCACCAAACCACGAGTCGAACAGGCAGGCGATGAGGGACAGCATATCGGAGAAGAAGGGAATGGCCTCGCCGACGATGAACGAGATGGTCCAGCCGCAGAAGACGATGGCAATCCAGGTCGCCCAGCCGACCGCGGTGTGGCCATGGCGGTGAGGCGAGTCTTCGCGGAAGATGGCGAAAAAGATCGCACGGGAGGTGACGAGGGAGTAGAGGATGGCGACGATGATGATGGTGGGAAGGACGAGGCCGGCGGCAACGGATCCGAAGCGGTAGACGAGCGAGCCGTAGGCGGGAGCGGTGGTGAGCTCGATGCCGGTGTAGTTGTAGACGACGGCGCCGAGGACTGTAGGGTAGTGCAGTTCAGCAAGGGTGGACAGCCTGGATACGGGGAGAACGACGAGAAAAGGAGCGGTACGCACTGGTGTAAAGGAGGATCTGGAAGGTCATCGAGATGCCGAGCGCCTTAGGGAAGTCGTCCGGGTTGGCCATGTCTCCGATGAACGAGGGGATGAGGGCATGGCCGATGAAGCTGGACAAGAGGGGCGGGAAGAAGGACAAAGAGTTAGTTCCGTTCGCCCCTGATTCTCTCTCCGCCTTCGCTTCATTCTGCACATTCTGAGGAGAGGCAACGCACGTGTAAACGATGTTGAGCACGGCGTTCATGCCCTCGACGTAGGTAGTGCCCTCAGGCGCCCACGCAGAATGCGTAATTTGCAGGCCGGGGGTCCAGCCAGACGGGTGGTCTGCAGGCAGACAAGGTCAGTATCGCCAAATTGTCGATGTCAAAGGCGCAGCGCCGTACCCTGCATGCCGTGACCGATCATCACGACAAGAGCCGCGATGAACATGGTGCCGGAGGCGATGAAGCCGAGCGGGGTGAAGGAGGAAAAGTCGCGGAGCTGCGAGAGGAGGAGGTCGTCAGTCACTTGCGTCACATTGGTATGATGGTAGGATGACGGGGCAAGAGAAGGGAATGCCGAGCGAGATTGACGAGAAGGAAACGGGGAAGAGGGAAATGGAGAAAACAAGGGGCGGGAAAACCGACTTACGTTGGACGGCGCCCACATAATCAGAGTGATACCGACAGCCCAGACGAGAGTCGTCTCGGTGCCGCCACGGATGGTCTGGATGGCGGTCGAACCCGCGACGGTGTGCAGACCCATGATGAACCAGTTATTGAGCGCAAGGCCGATGAAGGCAATGATCCAGCCGATGCGGCGTCCACCGCAGAGTACCTGAGCAGCATCGGCGATCTGTAGAAGGGAAAGGAAGGGTGAGCTCGAACGAAGCGGGAAATGGAGGAAAAGGCGCACGTCGCGGATCTCGGGGTGCTGCTTGCAGAATCGCCAGAGAATATGGGACGAGTAGAAGGTCGAAGCTCCGACAATGAGGGTGGTGAGGGTGGCGCCGGCGTAGCCGAGGACCCTGGAGGATTGAAGGAAAGGGTCAGCCGCGGCATGAAGAAGGGGGAAGTGGCAGGAAAACGCACTGGTAGGAGTAGGGGAAGGCGAGGATGGCAAGGACGACGCTGTAGCGGTGGTGTACGAGTCAGTGAAGGGGACAGAGGCGCAGAAAAGCAGAGGAAAGCGCGGCGCACTATTCCGTCAAGAGAAGACCGGTCGCTTGCACCCCTGCAACACGTTATAAAAAGATCAGAATTGCTCGGTCTCGTTCAGTGTACGACGGAGACTGACAGTGAAGCTGTACCGGAGGTAGAGGATGCGAGAGGTCAGCTCGATCTAGAGGCTCCCGGCCCTCGACGGGAGAACACGAGCTGGACGCACCTTGCGCTCCTTGATCCCGGCAACGGACACCTCCTCCGCGCGCACGTAGTCGTCGCTGCTGTACCGCGGCTTCTTCTGCTTCTGCCCGTGGTGGCTCGAGCTGCCGTTGCTCCGTGTTGGCGCGAGAGGGTACCCGGTCGAGTCGGCCGAGGCGTCGTCTGCCTGGCGGTGCTGCTTTTCGAGGTCGGCGGACATGGTCGGTGGCGTAGGAGAAGGGAAAGAGCCAAGCACGAGCGGGCGAAAGTAGCAAGGACAAGCACGCCTCTTCCGTCCGACCCCCCTCTTTCCACGCCGCAATGCTCTGCCCGGCCTCTCCGGATGTCTTGCCTGACGAGCTCCTGTTGCGACTGACGAGCTCGGCTTCACCCGCCTCTGGGCAGACCGGACCCTGAAAGAGGAAGAGGAAATAAGGGAAGGAAAAGAACAGTGGAAGCAGCTGCAGCAGCACCGAGACGACGAGAGGACACGGGACGCGAGGAGGACGAGGACGAGGCGGAGGATAAGAAAAGAAAAGGGGGTCCCGCGGCCGCCGATCCACCACCTTCCCGATTCGCGGCTTTTCCTCGCCCGCTTCCTTCGCCAGCTGTGCTTCCTGCCCGCCAACGACCTACAGCGCTTCTGGCCGTACGCAATAAACGTCGCCAAGCTGTCTCGAACCCGCTGGTGGCGTGCAATGTTACGTCGGCGGCCAATCGGTCGCGTGCTTTTCCGCGAGGAAGAAGTGCTGCAGGAGACGTTCTCGTCCTCCGCCGGCGCCGATCGTAGTCATATAGAGGTACAGGCGAGCTTCCAGATGGCGCGAAAGACCCACAGGACGATTGCAGCACGAGAACACGGAGGAGAATGGCGTTTTCTCCCATTCTCTGCTGGCGAGACTGACGACGGCGCCCTGCAAGGGGGGCGTGCGGGACACAGGGCGCTTGAGAAGCAGCGGAGGGACGAGGGCATGCGCAATTGCGCGACGGAAAGGATGAGAGAACAACCCGCGCCCAAAGATCGTGAAAGCCTCTAGCAATGCAGGGTATACGAGTACAACAAAGAAACCGAGAAGGAACCGACCCAGAAAGACTCGCACACGCCGCCTACTCGTCGTCGCCCTCACCCATCTCGACCTCGCCCTCGCCTTCTCCCCAGGTCTCCCTCGCGCCGTTCTGCTCGACCTTGACGAGGTTCTTGTCGTCCGAGAAGATGCGGATGAGGCGAATGCTGTGATAGCAGAGCAGTCAGTCGCCGCCGTCAAGGAAGACAAGGTGAAAGCGAGACGAACCGGCCGAGGAAAGAAGGGTCACCGCCCTTGGTGTTCTTGCCCTCCTTTGCCGGTGCCGGGTTGACCCATTGCCGACAGAAGGACACGTTCTCCGCCAGCGTCAGGTCCGGAAGAACTGGAGAGATGTCAGGAGAAGTCAGTCGGGGGTACAGAGAAAAGGAAGAAACGGCGGAGAGACGCACTGAAACCGCTCTTGTACTCGCTCTCTTCGTCCTCGCGCTGCTTCTCGAGCTCGACTTCACGCTTGCCCTTGCCCTCGGTCTTGCGCCAGCTCCGAGCTTGACGGTCGGTGGCGAGCTGAGCGAGCTCGGACTCGTTGCGAGCCATGTAGTCGGCGAGGAGCTGGTGCAGGTCGGCGAGGGAGATGGAGGTAGCGTCGCTGGGGAGAGCGTGGACAAAGAAGAGGTGGCGGTCAACTAGGAAAAGGCAGAAGGGTTAGTCGTCGATGCGTTACGAGGAGGCGTGCGCTCGTGATGCTGAAGGTTTGCTAGGGAAGGGGAGGAACGTACTCTCGCCAACCTCGCCGGCCCTGCGCACCCTCGACTGCAACTCGAGCTTCTTCTCGCGCAAGTCGACACGCTGAAGCTGCTTCGCCCGGCGCGAGTTCGGGTGGATGTGCTTGTTCGCGCCCTGCTTCTTGCCCTGGAGGGACTTGGCGGTCTTGACCTTGTTGTTGGGCATTCTGAGGGTATCTGTGAGAGTTAAAGCATGGGATGACGGCGAATTCGGAAGGAAGGGAGAGAAGGAGACGTCGCAAAGGGGTGTTGTAGGACACGGGAGGGGTGAAAATGTGGTCAGCCGACTATACTCAGCATTGAGTATGCCCTCCGCCTGCCAGGACCACTGGTATGACCTGATTGCCGCCCCTCGAGGTCGGTCCTCGACCCTTGCCGGCGACTACGACGAAGGAGAACTAGCGACGTACGGGATGGCTGAAGGGCACGAGGCCGTGAGCGGAAGCGCCAATGGGAGTGCGGCAGGTTCAGATGAGCGGCGAGAGGCGGGGGACGACCAGCAGACGACAGCGAAGTGCAGTGGGAGGAAGTGTGGGAGGTCGAAGGGGAGCAAAGGGCAGCGAGCGCAGGTCAGCTACGGCCCTGAAAAGTCCCTCGAGCGTCTGTAGGGGTGGTCAAGACGCACCTCGAGTGAGGCAGGCCGGTGGAGGAGGACAACCTCATCGTCCTCAAGGTCTCCCTCCTTCCGTTCGCTCGACGCTGCTACCAGACGCCTGAAGTGCTCGAAAGTACGACACATCATCATCGCAAGGCTCTGACGAGGCGCGCACACCACCAGCACGAGCCGATCTTCGTCCCACGAGAAGCAGCCTCATCGTCCTTCAACCTCGTCTCGCCGTCTTGTACGCCCTCTCTGTACCCCTGAATGCCTGCGCAGTCGCACTGAAAGGCTGTAAAGCTCCCACAGACAGCCCGTCCTTGAACAGCACGCGTAGGATGTCCGCCCTCTCGCTTCTCTGGGACGGCCTCACTGGCAAGTTCGGCACCATCGGGCTGTACAGCGCCGTCCAGCGGTGCTTCGTCGCCTTCCTGCCCTTCTCCTTCTTTGGGTCTCTCGCAATCAGTACGCTCTCGTTCCCTACCCTTCCTCCTCTCGACTGCTGACCCTTTTCTCCCTGACCAGCTGCTCCATTCGGCCGCTTCATCGACAGTCCGTCAAGTTGGACCGTCAACGGCAAATGGGGATGGATCCTCTCGGAGATCCTCTCGCCGCTCTCGCTCCTCTACTTCGCCGCCGTCCCGCTCAGCACCACGTCTTTCACCTTCACCCTTCCCAGCATTACCCGCATCTTCACCACTCTCGCATCTCTACCTCGCGCCCGCACTCTCCTCCTCGTCCTCTACGTGACCCACTACGCCAACCGTGCCGTCATTAGCGAGCTGCGCAACCCCGGCAGGTCGCCCATGTCGTTCGTCATCCCGCTGTTCACGGTCCCGTTCAACCTCGTCAACGGCGGTCTCATCGGCATGTGGCTCGGCGGCGGATTGGCTGGCCAGCCTAGCCCCAACTACGGCGTCTCCGGCTCGAACGGCCTCTTCCTCCTCGGAATTGCGGTCTGGGTCGCCGGTCTCGCGGGCAACATCTACCACGACGAGATCCTCCTCCGTCTCAAGCGCCTTAAGCAGGTCGAGCGCGCTCAGCAGGAGAAGGAGAAGCCCGGTTCGGCGTCGTCGAGCCCGAAGGACCGCTATGCGATCCCGCAAGGCGGGCTCTTCGCCCTCTGCAGCCACCCGAGCTACCTCTGCGAATGGATCGAGTGGAGTGGATTCGCTCTCGCGACGCTCCAGCTCGCCCAGGCGCCCTTCCCCCCTTCTCTTTCCGCCCCCGTACTCGCCAGCTTGCCGGCCATCCTTCGCCCGCTCCAGCAGTGGTACCTCCAGCCGCCCACCCTCTTCGTCCTCCAGGAGCTCGCGTGCATGTCGCCGCGTGCGCGAAGCGGGCACAAGTGGTATAAGAGGACGTTCGGCGAGGAGTGGGAGAAAAGGGGGGCGAGGCGGGCCGTCGTGCCCTGGATATACTAAGTCCTGTTCCTCCTTGTAGCGGTACGTCCCGTACCCATTTCCCTGCTCACAGCGTCGCCCCTTCGAGGCTGGCCTATGGGACCGGGACTGACTTCTCTTCATCCAGTTTCTTCCGTCTTTACTGCACCATCCTCGCATCCTGCACCGCCGCGCCTCCGGTTCGGCCGGTACGCGCTGCGAAAGACTCTATGGATGACCTGCCAGCTCTTCTCAGCTTCTCCAGCACCGCCCGAACTTCCGCCGTCGGCCCCCCCTCCTCGCGGTGCCCCACTTCGCCCCTCCCCCGCTCGCCTTCGCTTCGTTCTCTCCTTCCTGCCCGCCTTGCCTACGCACAGAACGCCTCTGAATCGACAATCACCGCCGGCATGGAGGTCTCGTTCAACACCGCCGCCTTCTTCGCCCTCCTGGCAGTTTCTCTCGCTCTTCTCGTCGTTCACCTGCACCGCGCCTACCCGTCCAGCCTCCCGCCTGGCCCGAAGGCCTCTTTCTTCGGCTGGGGCTACCACAAGCACCTCATCCCGCGCGAGAAGCCGTGGCTGGGCCTGGCGGAACTGGCGAAAGACTACCCGGAGGGTCTCTTCGCCGTCTGGACGGGTCCGAAGCCGACTATCGGTGCGTCTTCTTACTTTTCTCGGACTATCAACCAGTGCTGATGGATCCGGTATTCTGCAGTCGTCTCGTCCGCCCGCGTCGCCGCCGACTTGCTCGACAAGCGCTCGAATGTTTACTCGTCTCGCCCGCGCTTCGTCGTCGCCGGCGAGCTCATGACCGGTGGAGACGCGCTTCTCTTCCTTCCGTACAGTGCGCCACCTATCTGTCTCTTTTTCCTGCTGCTCGACCCGTCTAACCTACTTCCTCCGCCTTCGCTTGGCTCCCCTTTTCTGCAAATCAGACGCAAAGTGGCGCAACCAGCGCAAGATCTACCACGGTGCGCTTATGGAGAAGCGTGCGAACGACTACCAGCCGGTCCAGGAACTCGAGGCAAAGAGGCTTTGCTGGGACGTACGTTTTTCTCCTTTTCTCCCTCTGAAAAGCCTATCTGAGCTGATTTAACCCTGTTTCAGTTCGCCAACCTCTCGAGCACGATGGGCTGGGAAAAGTGCATCGAGCGTTTCTCGGCGAGCGTCGTTGTCGCGATTGCCTGTACGCTCTTTCTCTCCCATCGCTCTCTCGCTCATTCTGACTTTAGCCTCTCCAGACGGCCGCCGTGTTGACGATGTCAAGGTCGGCTTCGTCCAGAGCGTTATAAAGCGCATGGAGGAAGTCGGCAAAACCAAGTAGGCTCTCCTCTCATCTCCCTCTTCTTCCCTCTCTGACCTTTTCTCGCGCAGCCTCCCCGGCAAGCAGATCCTCGACTCCTACCCGTTCCTCCAGTCGCTCCCCGAGTTCCTCACGCCCTACAAGAAGACGTGGCGCGCCGCTCGCGAGGAGGGTCACCAGTTCTGGATGAGCCTGACGGAGACGGTTCGCGAGCGGATGGAGAAGGGTACCGCACCGCAGAGCTTCACCAAGGACCTCATCGAACGGAGGGACCAGCTAGGCATCTCGGATCAGGAGTTCGCGCTCCTCACGGGCGGCATCTTCGTGAGTTTCTTCCCCTCTTCTCGTCCGCCACCATCTTGCTGAGCTGGACTTCTGCAGGGCGCCGGAGTCGAGACGACCGCGGGTACTATGATCGCCTTCGTGCTTGCCATGGTGACGCACCCCGAGGTCCAGCGCAAGGCTCAGGCCGAACTCGACCGCGTTGTTGGCAACCGCACGCCCACCTTCGAGGACGAGCACAACGCAAGTTCGTCTTCCTCCCTTCCACTTATACTCCACTGACCCTCCTTCCAACCTGCAGCTCCCCTACTGCCGCGCCCTTGTCCAAGAGACTCTTCGCTGGCGCCCCGTCGCCGTTCTGGGCGGCACGCCGCACGCCTCTTCCGCCGATGACACCTACGGCCGTTACTTCATCCCCTCAGGCTCCACCATCCTCTGCAACACCTGGGCGATCAACCGCGACCCTGAGTTCTTCCCCGAGCCGGATGTCTTCCGCCCGGAGCGGTACCTCGACGAGGCGGATGGCGGCGAGAGGGAGGACGAGAGGCCGCCGCGCTACCCACAGAAGGCGGGACACTCGGCTTTCGGTTGGGGGAGGAGGATCTGCCCGGGTGCGTCGTTTTCCCCCTTCGCTAGTCGAGGAGGTACTGATTCTCCTCCTTTTCTCGCTCCTGCTTCCCCCATTCCGGCACTGCCGCCTCTTCTCCTCCCTCCCTTTTTTCGCACAGGCATGCACGTCGCCGAGCGCTCCGTCTTTATCGCCATCGTCCATCTTCTTCACCACTTCACCCTTTCGACCCTACCCGATGCTCCTCAACCCGACATTTTCGCCTTCACCGACGGCTTCAATTCCCGTGCCGAGCCGTTCCCGATCAACGTCGAGTGCAGGCGGGCCGAGCAGGTCGGGCAGAAGGAGGCCAGGGCGAGGATCGAGAGGGAGAAGGAGGAGGCGTTCGAGGCCCTTCGTGCGTTTGCTTCTCTTCTCGCTCTTCACCACAGCCGCCACTGACGATGGTCTCCCGATTGCAGAGCAGTACGAGGTCTAGCTCAACTCGTCGTGCAAAGGCTGTTTCTCTGCAAGGCAGATCCGCGACTGGATGCGAGAGAGCTGGACCGGTGGCATGTTGTGGCCTCATCGGGGAGTATGTGGTACTTTGAGAGTGCACTCAGGCTCGGCGGAAGGAGGATGAGAGCCGTCGACGGGAACCTCTCGAAGCGGCGAAGTTGCTGCTCTTCCTCCGGCTCCTCAATCACCGCTCGCTGAACGCCTCCTACGACCTGCACCGCAAGCTACGTGCTTGCATGACCCGCTTCACACGCCGTCACACCCGCTCGCACCCTCGTCTCGCCGTTCGCTCATTCTCTCTCGCTCAATACGAACCCCTTCTCTTCGCGCCAGTGCACCACGAAACCAGCGATGTGACCGCTCACACCTTCCAACTGACCTCGAACTACCTGCCGACGGTCTGCGCCGCCACGGCTCAGCCTCCACCTCTCCTTTGGACCATGGACGGTGGAGGCCTCAGGAAGAGGTCGGTCTTCAGCGCGCCGAAGGGCAAGCAGTGCGTGCTCTCTTTCAATTCCTTGTCCCGTCGCTCACCCTCTCTTCTAGACAGAGCACACGGTTCTTGTGCCCGACCACTCTTCGCTTGCTGAACGGCACCGGTACCTACCTTCGAGCGCGTCAGCAGAGCTCTCGGTACTTACGAGAGGCCTCCTTCTTGGCACCTTCACTTTGACTGTGCCTCTGCTTCAGTCTCGCCAGGTGTTCTGCCGCTTCCGCTGATTCTCCTGTGCCCCACTTGTCCCCGCTTCCTCTGCTTCTGCTCCTTCTTCTTTACCTCCAGATTTCTTCCCTCCTACACGACACACAGATCTTTTCTACCCGGACACTCGACCTTA
Organism: Rhodosporidiobolus sp. SP3-3/4; assembly: GCA_029873605.1. Classification (NCBI taxonomy): domain Eukaryota; kingdom Fungi; phylum Basidiomycota; class Microbotryomycetes; order Sporidiobolales; family Sporidiobolaceae; genus Rhodosporidiobolus; species Rhodosporidiobolus sp. SP3-3/4. The sequence continues at coordinate 143,050 of JAQJIZ010000026.1, read as the reverse complement.
TCATGGAGCTCACGCTCAACACGGCCGGCTTTCTCGCCCTCGCCATCCTCTCCGCCATCCTCTTCGTCCTCAACTTCAGGCGCCTCTACCCTGCGGGCCTTCCTCCGGGACCAAAGGCGTCTTTCTGGGGTTGGGGCAACCACAAGCATCTTGTGCCGCCCTCGCGGCCGTGGCTTCGCCTGTCGGAGATTGGCCAGGATTACCCGGAGGGGATGTTCACCGTTTGGACTGGACCTAAGCCCACCATCGGTACGTCTCCGCTCTGCGCCAGGTCGTCTCGCATCTATTGACGGTTCTTCTCTTTGCCTTTGCAGTCGTCAACTCTGCACGCGTTGCGGCCGAATTGCTCGACAAGCGTTCCCAGATCTACTCGTCCCGCCCACGATTCGTCGTCGTCGGCGAGCTCATGACGGGAGGAGACGCCATCCTTTTCATGCCCTACAGTACGTCCACTCTTTCCGCCCCTCACGCCAAGCTCGCCTCCGAATCGCCTGACCGACTTTCTTTCCTGTTTTCTTCCCTCTACCGCAGACGCCAGATAGCGCAACCAGCGCAAGATCTATCATAGAGCCTTGATGGACAAGCGCGCTGCGGACTATGAGCCCGTGCAGGACATGGAAGTCAAGCGACTCTGCGCCGACGTGCGTGCCTTCCCCTCTTTCTCCTGAAGCGGCATCTGACCCTTTCTCACCGCAGCTTGCAAACTTCAACGGTATGATGGGCTGGGAGAGGTCGATCGAACGGTTTGCTGCGAGTGTCGTCGTCGCGATCGCCTGTGCGTTGCCTCTCTCCTCTCATTCCTCTGCTCCTTCTGACCTCAGTCTCCGCAGACGGCCGTCGTGTCGACGATGTCAAGGTCGGCTTTGTGCAAAGCGTTCTCAAGCGCATGGACGAGGTCGTCAAGACCAAGTAGGCTTTTTCCTCCTTCGCGCCGTCTTCCCTCTCTGACCTTTTCCTGCACAGCCTCCCCGGCAAGCAGATTCTCGACTCCTACCCGTTCCTTCAGTCGCTTCCTGAGTTCCTCACACCACACAAGAAGACGTGGCGCGCTCACCGCGAGAACAGCCACCGCTTTTGGATGGGCCTGACCGAAACCGTCCGCGAGCGGATGGAGAAGGGCACGGCGCCGCTGAGCTTTACCAAGGACCTCATCGAGCGGAGGGACCAGCTCGGCATCTCAGATCAGGAGTTCGCGCTCCTCACGGGCGGCATCTTCGTGGGTTTCTTGCCCTGTTCCCGTCGCCTCCTCCTCGCTGAGCAGGGCTTCCTTTTGCAGGGCGCTGGCGTCGACACCACTTCTGCTACCCTCATCGCCTTCGTCCTAGCCATGGTTACTCACCCTGAGGTGCAGCGCAAGGCTCAAGCTGAACTCGACCGCGTCGTTGGTAACCGCAGTCCTACTTTTGAAGACGAGCACAGCGTGCGTACCCCTTTCTCGCACCTTCTTTGAGTCGGACTTACCTTTGATGCTCCTACAGCTGCCCTACTGCCGCGCCCTGATCAAGGAAACCCTCCGCTGGCGCCCGGTCACCGTACTCGGCGGCAGCCCGCACGCTTCCGTCGCCGACGACACCTACAACGGGCACTTCATCCCCGCCGGGACGACCATCCTCTGCAACACCTGGGCAATCAACCGCGACCCCGAGTTCTTCCCCGAGCCGGACGTGTTCCGCCCCGAGCGTCACCTCGACGCGGCGGATGGAGGGGACAAGGAGGAGGACCGCCCGCCTGCTTACCCGCAGAAGATTGGTCACTCGGCCTTCGGTTGGGGAAGGAGGATCTGTCCGGGTTCGTCCAGTCTCACCCATTCTTCCTCTAGCCCACTGACGCTCTCTCGCTTTTTCTGCTCGATCCTGCTTGCCCCACCCCTGCCACCCGCTCGGACTGCATCACTCCCGTCCCCTCCGTAGGCATGCACGTCGCCGAGCGCTCCGTCTACATCGCGATCGTCCATCTCCTCCACCACTTCTGGCTCTCCAACCCGCTCAACGCTCCCAGGCCCGACATCTTCGCCTTCACTGACGGCTTCAACTCCCGTGCCGAGCCTTTCGCCGTCAAGATCGAGCTGAGGAGGGCCGAGATGGTGGGCGAAAAGGAGGCCTTGGGCAGGATCATGCGGGAGAAGGAGGAGGCGATGGAGGGTCTTCGTGCGTTGCCGTCTCGACCTCCTTTGTTTCCTTCCCTTGCCGATTTCTCTCCCCTTCGCAGAGCGATACGACATCTAGGACCTCAAGAGGCTCCGGGGAAGGACCGTGGGAGACAGGGTGAGTTCGGACGTCGACTCTATTCCGCTGTACATCCGAAAGTACTGCAAACTCCGTCCGTTCTACTCCTCGCGGAAGATCCTGCGAGCCGTGAGGTCGTCCTCGCACACGTACAGGACCTTGCGCTCCTTCTTGCTCTCGTCCTTGCTCCCCCTCCTCCCCCTCCCATCTCCCCCACCGCAGGTGCTCTTCTGCTCAGCCGCGCAAGCGTGCATCATCTCCCACTCGCCCTCCACCATTTCGCCCTCCTCGACCGCCCGGAGCTTCTCCCGCCAGATCAGCTCACCGATCGTCTCGCAGCTCTGCGCCGCGAGGACGGCCTGGGCGACGCCATCGGCGAAGGTGGTCCAGTCGTCGTGCGTCGAGGAGGAGAAGGGTGCCGAGTCGAGGACGACGGCGTCGTAGGTGTCGGTGAATGGGGCGCCATGGAAGCGGGTCTCGGGGGAGGAAGAGCTGAGGAGGGAGGAAAGAACCGAGTCGCGAGGGAAGACTGCAGTGGAGAAAATGGTCAGAGGAGAAGAGAGTGAAGAGAAGGAGGCACAACATACAGCTCGTCGTTGTCCACCTCGCCGCCTTGCGCTCGACAGGCGTGAAGCCGGACCGGACCTTGTTCAGCCAGAGCGAATCCTCGCAGCAAGCGCATCGGCGGCCAGCGAGTCCGCAGGTCGACTCGGGCTCCTGCGGAACGTGTGTCGTCTCGTCTTCCGCTGTATTGCGACCGAGAACGGCGAAGCGGTCCGGTAGAGAAGAGAGGTAGTCGAGGATGAGGCAGGAGCGAGGGTCGTTGATGGGCTGCGAGTGGCGGAGTCAGATGGAGCTTGAGAAAATAAGGGAAGGAACGTACGAGCTTGATGTACATCCAGCTACGCTCCCACTCCTCGACGTAGACCGTCTTCTTCCCCTTTCCTCCTTTGCCCTTCTTTCCCGCGTCCTTCTGCTCGACGCGCTTGACCTTCCTCCCGGCTTGGCAGCTGTTGCTCGTGCAGAGCACCATCCCGCTGAGCCGGAAGACGCGCTCGGCGGTCGTCTCGCCAGGTCCGAGCCATGCTGGAAGGTGGCCGAGAGCGGCGAGACGACGGTTGGTCGTCCAGGCGGTGAGGGAGCGTGTGGCGATAAGGGAGCATCCGGGACAGGCGATCTATACGCAGCAGGTGTAGGTCAGATTTGAAGGCAGGAGAGCAGGAAGGAATTGAAACGGACGAAGGCATAGAAGAGGTCCCACGCTTCGCGGGGCCATTCCGACTCTTTGGGGTTCTGCAGAGAGTGAACGGTCAGGGATGTATAGACACGCCGAAGAGCCAGAGCTGGACACAGAAAGGCGTGTTCGGGAGGGAGGAAAAGGAAAAAAGGGACGGACCTTCCACACCTTGCCGCCGAGCAGCACGACGTGCTCTTCCTCCTCGCGTCCGGAAGCGCCAAAGACGACGTCGAGCGCTTCGGCAAGGACCCCAACGCCGAGGAGACCATCGTCCTGCTTCTCCTTGTCCTTGCCCTTGTCCCCCTTTTCCTCCTCCGAGCCGATCTTGGCAAACTTGAGCCCCTTCCACAGCTGCTCGACGAGCGCCTCGGCACCGTCGCCTTCCTCGTCCTCGGCCGTCAAGCGCGCCTCGAGGACGTCCAGCAGAGCGACCGGGCTGGGCAAGTCGGACGAGAGGGCGAGAGTTGCGAGCGAGGGGATGCGCAGGACGACGTGTCGAAAGAGAGTAGTGATGACCTCGGTCCAGGTCGAGGGACGGATGGAAGGTAAGAGGTCGCTGGGCGGAGTGAGGTAGGTGTGGAGCTTCTTCAGGAGGTCGAGGGGGGCCGTCGTGGCCGGCACAGGAGCCGAGAGCGAGGCGAAAAAGGCGTCGTTCTCGGCTTCGACCGTGGGGACGACCGGCTTGAAGGGCGGCGAGGAGGCACCGGCCGAAGAAGAGGATTGACGGCCAGGCTTGCCTCGGCGAGCGCCCTTGTTGCGGTTCGACTTGTTCGTGCGCGGGGAGGGAAGCTCACGGCTAGCGAGAGGAGGAGTGGGCGGGGGGGTGGGAGGAGCGTCGCCAGCTGGGGGTGCTTCGGTCTTCGAGCTGGGAGCCGGTCCGTCGTTGCAGACGAAGGAAGGTCCGGTCGGGACGTCGAGAATCCAGGTCGCCTGCGACTGGACGAGGGTGATCTGCGCCAGAGAGCATAGGTGAGATTTACTTCAGCCGAGGAAGAACGGGAGAAGAGGCGCACCTTGTAGGCTTGCCGGTCAAGAGCGCGAAGGAAGCGCTCCATCCGCTGCATCTCGCTCTTCCTGCGCAGGCAAGTCATGGACGTGCGTCAGTATGAGATTCTGCTGGGCAAGGAAGACCGACTGCGATGCAGGGCGTCTCGACGACACGAAGGAGGGGGAATTGATGAGGAGAAACAGGCCACGCACACCGTCTCGACGAACAGCGTGTGGTTCCAGTCCCCACCCGCGTAGAACTGCTGATGGTGCTCAGCGCGGGCGACGATGACCCGCTTGGCGAGCGACCACTTGTTCCGGCATTCGGCGCTCCAGAGACGCAACTGGACGAGGTCGGGCTCGGCGGCGATGGCGTCCGGGCTGCGAGGCAGGACGCTATCGTCGAAGGACTCGAAGGCGAGGGTGAGGCGCTTGTACGATTTGAGGAGCTTGGCCTGCGAGATGACGAGGGTCAAAACGAGGTCGAGAAGGGGGCAGGAGGAAAAGGGGCACCTGGATCTCCTCGTGGAGCGAGCACCACTTGCTGTTGTGTGACGGCTTGCGACTGCAAGGCGCGCGAGCGAGCGTATCGTACGCGAGGCAGTGGTTGCACGACGGCGGGCAAGGCGGACTGAGGAGGAAAAGCGACGAGGAAAGGGTCAGCTTGCTCGGCTCTTGCGGGCTGACAGAAGATCGGAATGCGTACGGGTGGTCAAGGTGAAGCATGGCGGTGTAGTGGTGGGGATAGAGGAAGGAAGAGGGGGAGGAGTGGGGCGGCTGATGATGCGCGACCTCAGTGGTTTTGCGTGCGGGAGGGTGCTCATGGCGACCGGTCTCCCTTCTTCCCCTTCGCCCTCAATACCACTAACACGACCTCTCAACCACCTGGAACGAACGATCTCTATGTTACACGAGCCTCAAACGAGCGAGTCTACCTCGACCGGCTTTTCTCCCTCTGCCTTCTTCTCGTCTTCCTCCTCGTCCTCCTCCTCATCCTTCTTCTGCAGCCACTTGGCAACGCTGTCCCTCTTCCCCAGCGAGAGCTTGATCTCCTCGTACGCCTCGCGCTCCTCCTTGCGCTCGACCTCGGTCACGACACGGATCGAGAACTTGCCGCTGTTGCGGTTCGACGCCGGCGCAGGCGGCGTCGGGAGCGACTTGTTCTGCCCCATCGCGGGCGCGGGCGCGGGGATGGGGACGCCGCTGACGACGTAGTTGCTGAATCGGCGCGAGTCGCGCTTGGCGAAGGAGGACAGCGGGCCAACGCCGGCAGAGGCGACGGAAGGCCGCGCGCCGAGCGTTCCGCCGGTCGGTCCGGCGTACGAGGAGATACCGCCGATCGAGTAGGCGATGGCGCGCTTCGACGAGGTAATGGTGGTGAAGACGCTCGCGCCGTAGAGGGCGGGAAGGGGGAGCCACAGCGCGATGTGGATGTTGGTTGTCTCGTAGTCTGAGTCCTTGTAGATCGCGGCGACGATGACTGCAACGGACAGGTCAGCGTGATGAAAGGAAGAAAGGGAGACACAGACACGAGGAGCCTACCGCCAGCGATGCTGAGGACGGCGGTGTAGGCGGCCGTGCGAAGCGCGATGATCACGAGCTGGCGCAGCAGCGAGTCCGTCGTCTGGTTGAACCCGGCTTGGCGAGCCTTGAGCGACCAGGCAAGCCCGAGGGAAATGGAAAGATCGGTCGTGGCAGTCGCTGCGAGCCAGATACTGCAAAAGAAAACGGGTCAGAATGGTCGGAAGGGGCCGGTGCGGCAGAGAGGACGTACCAGGCGGCCGAGTTCCAGCTCAGCGGGAGGACAGCGGTTCCGCCACGGATGTTGAGCTGCGAGAAGAAATAGGTCAGCGAAGTTGGCGGGAAGGAGGGAAACAACGCCGGACGCACCAAGAAGCCCAACCCGCACACCAGCGCCGACCCGGCCAGTGCGAGCGCGATGAGCACCGCCATCCACGCGTAGAAGGCGTAGCGGAACCGGAGGTTCGGGATGAAGTTGGCGGCGCGGAAAGTCAGGTAGGACTGGGTGAGCGCGCCGACGAGGCCGCCGAGGAGGGGGATGACGTTGAAGACGTAGTCGAGCTCCAGGATGCTCTCGAGGTCGCGGTCTTGGTGGACTGTCCTCTCGGTCGAGCATCAGCCTCAATCAAGAAAGAGAGACAAAAAGGAGGAAGAGGGGGAGGAGAACGCACCCGAGATGCGGTACTGCTCCCACCACACAAAGCCCGTGTAGCTCAAGTTGAGCCCGAAGAGGACGAGGAGGACGACCTTGCTCAGCCGGCGCGGCAGGCGCGCGAACTCGCCCGACGAGACGAACTGGAGGAACTGGTGCGCGAAGAGGCCGAAGAGGACGAGCTGAGCGCTGTAGCCGGCGGTGTAGGGGCTGGCGGACGGATGCGATAGTGGAGGAAAGGAGTGGACCGTGAGGAAAGGGTTCATCAGCTCCGAGGGAGGGAAGGTGGAGGAGGAAGAAGGATATACCCGATCAAGCCGCTCGCAAGCCATTGCGGGCTCTCCAGCATTGGCACGTCGGCGTACGGGTCCATCTCGACGGCGGGAGCAACGCTCATGTCACTTAGGAAGGAGGATCGAACCGGCGAAGGAGATGCAGTTGAGGAAGTTGCGCTTGAAGCGGTTCGAGCGGTCCAGCCGCTCTCGAGTACGACGAAGGAGAACGAGCAGCGAGTGAAGCGGAAGAAGAGAGAGCAAGGCAGCCAGCCAGACGGACCAAAGCCAGAGCGGCGAGGAGCTCTCCTCTCTCGTGCGCGCGCGCTCCTCCGAGAGTTGGCAAGGCAGGCAGGCTCGCTCGCGGACCCCGAGTCCGCCGACGCACGCTGCCGTACGTAGAGCTCGCCGGCGCGCTCCTGGAGGTGCCGGTCGACGGGTCGAGGCGGCGGTCGAGGCGGATTGGGAAGGTTGAGGAAAAGGGTCGAGGCCGGTGGCGGCAGCGAGGCAGGAGAAGCAGGCGGGCTTGGTGCGCCTGCACAGGACTGGAGGTGATCGTGAACTGGCGATTGAGATCGCGGGCCTCCGGACGCCGGAAGGGGCGAAGCTGGGCAGAAGAAGTCGTTCGAGAAGAAAGGCGGTTCATCCTCCTCTTCTCCCGACCTTCCGGCACGTCTCCCCATCAGGTTTGCCCCATGGGCGACGTGTTGATCGAGTGTCCTTGCTGCCCGCCCGTCTACCGCCGCTCGCTCCTGCCGCTCCCCGTCCATCTACCTCCCCTCCGCCGTTCCTCCCTCCGGCGCTTTCCTCGTACTCGCGCCCAGCCCTGCCGCTCCACCCGCACCCGACGGCGTGCCGGCCCCCGAGCCCGAGCCGGACCCTGCCGTCCGCGCCGTGAGCAAGCTCTGGAAGAAGTCGGCCAGGACCTGGTTCCCGCCCGCGGCGGCGCCGGCCGCAGCGCTGGACGGCGCGGTGGGCGACGTGGTGCCCGAGGTGGAGGTGGCGTTGCCGGAGGTGGTGCGCTGGAGAAGGGAAGAGGAGAGGGAGGGCGAGTGGGAGGGCCGGGAGGAGGATGACAGGGACGGGTCGGACGGGAGCGGCGGAGAGCGCAGGGAGGTAGAGGTCTGGGAGTTCTGCGAAGGCGGGCAACAGAGAGAGTCAGATTGCGTTGATGTTGAGGAGAGAGGAAGGACGTGGTAGATGAGGAGGTAAAAGACGCACCTGCCTCGACATCCCCCTCGCAAACGCCTCCCCCGCTACATCCCCCCTCCCACCCACTCCCGCACCTCCCCTCGTGCTCTTCCCCAACCCGTCCACCTCCCCGCCCCTCTCCCTCGCCCGCTCGAGCGTGCTCACCACCGTCGGCAGCTCGAGCGTCGCGCCCGCCATCGGGCCGACCACGCTCGGTGCGAGCGCCGATGCGGAAGAGGAGGAAGAGGGCGCCTGGCGGAAGGCCAGGCGCGGGTCTTTGGCCAGGTCGGCTTGCAGGGTCTCGTAGTGCGTGCTGAGGAAGGACTGCTCGTCGAAGGCGGAGACGGCCGAGGCGAGGTTGATGGGCTGTACGGCACCGGATGGAAGATCAGTCACCGCGGGAAAGTCAATGGGCTACCTCGCAATGGGAAAGAAAAGGCAACCGGACAACGCACCTGGTCCTCCGCATCAAAGTCGACCACGATCTGCTCGTACTCCCTCCTCAAGCTCCGCTCCCGCCCCTCTCCCTCCCCTTCTCCTCCTCGCTCTGCACTGCCTCCTGGCCGCTTCGCAAGGTCCGCCGCAAACCCTTCGCCGGCGCCCTCGCAGTCGAACCGGTCGCGTAGGATGCGAATCTTGCCCCAGCTGTCCCAGCCCGTCGGGACGAGGACGGCGTCGCGGTCGACGACGTTGGCGCGGTGCGCGAAGGGGAAGGCCGTGCTCGCTTGTGCGCCGCTTGCCGGGGCGGCTGGAGCAGGGGCAGACGAGGAGGTAGGGGACGAAGGGGCGGGAGGGAGGGAGGAGGCGGCGGTGGGGGAGCTAGGGAGGGAGAAGAGCCGGTGCAGGAGGTACTGGCGCAACTTGGCGTAGGAGGAGGGGTTCGTCTGGGAGGTGTAGAACACCGCTACACCGTCTGTGCGTGCCGCAACCGTGATCAAAGTACAGACGAGGTCAGTACGAGACTGGAGACGACACGGGGCAGAGAACGCACATCGCAACGCTACGGTCCGCAGCGTTTGCTGGATGTAGTCGAACTGCTCGTCGTTGAACTCGCGGTCACGCTCGAGGGCATTCATCTGGTCCGCCTGCGTAATGTCCCGCACTTCGATCAGCCTGCGCCCTGTGCAGAAAGCGCCAAGGACCGGAAGAATAGCCAGGAAGAAAAGCGCACCTTGGTGCATACGATCACGAGCCCGATGCCGAGGTTGTCGGTGAGCGTGCCGGGCGGGAGAGGCGCGTCGGGGTCGAGCGCTGCGGCGGCGGAGGAAGCTGGGCCGGCCGTCGCGGAGGAGGATGACGAAGAGGCGGCGGGCGGTTCGTGGTAGGCGCGGAGGTAGGCCTCGACTGCGTGGGAGCCGAGAGGACGGAGTGCGAGGTGAGCCAACACGCACAGGGAGGGGGCAGGAGAAGGTGGCGTACGTCGCTCCCGCCCCTCGACCTCCTCCCACCTCTCCTTCTCCCCCCTCCTGCGCCCAAGCCGGTCCTCAAGCACCCCAATCCACCCTTCGAGCTCCTCGACGAACTTCCAGGGCCTCTCCCAGTCGAGCACGAGGACGACGAGCGAGTCGAGGAGCGTCTGCGGGGTGAGCGCGAGGGAGAGGAGCGAGGGGAAGGGCGGGGAGGAGGAGGGGAGGCGGAAGAGGGACAGGCGCGCGAGGGTTTCTGCGCGCGATCGACGACATACCGTTAGCAGCCCTTCTCCGATGCAGGAGGAGGCCGAAAGAACCGCAAAATGGTGAGAGCAAGACGCACCTCCCTCATCGCCCTCATCCCGCACATCGAGCACCTCGCAGCTCAGGCCCAAGTCGAGCAGCCTCCTCTCCTCGTCGCTTCGTCCCACTGTGTCCTTGCCCTTGTTCGCGTTGGCAGAAGAAGACGAGGTAGAAGTGGAGGAGGGGAGGTCGCCCGTGGTGGTGCGGAGCCGGGCGAGGAGCGTGCGCTTGCCTGAACCGGGTGCGCCTGGATGTGCCGTTCGCGGCACGCGCAGGATAGGCAGAGAAGAGCGTCAGAGGCCACTCCATGACGGTTCAGAACAGGCGAAGTACGAAAGAACGCGTTCGCTCGTCCAGGACGACGAGGACGAGAGGGACGCACCGAGGACGAAGCATTGCCGGGTCTGAACGCTCTTGGTGCCCTTGACGCTGTTAAGGATGCTGCTCCAGAGCTCCTCCTGCCCTTGTCCTTGTCCTGGTGGTGATCCGATTGAGGTCGAGGTGGTGGTGGTTGAGCGAGAGGGCGCCGCGAGCGAAGGCGCTGGTGGCGCGGTCAGGGTCGACATGACGGCCAGAGGGTCAGCTCAGAGAGCAGGAAGCAATGTGACGAGCCGAACTGTCAAGTTGGACCACGAAATGGAGCTTCCCCCTCTCCTCGACTTCGCGAACGCCGGTCCGCTCGAGCCTCACTTTCTTCTTCCTCTCTCTCGTACACCTTAGACTTCACCAAGCTCGGTGCACCGCGCCTACGAAGCCATCGCTCCTTCTCCTCCTCCTTCTCCGGCCACCGTCGAGGAAGGAGCAGACGGCACCGGCAAAGGCGGCAGCTCGACCGCTGCCTCCCGCCGCTCCTTCTCCTTCGCTGCCCGCGCCGCTGCCTCGGCCGGACCGAGGGCCCTGTAGGGCGGGTACCTGTGCGGGAGAGCGGGAGACGGGAGGAAACGGCGGGATGAGCTGGTTGGCGAGAAAAAGTGGAAGGGAGGTAGGAAGGAGAGAAAGGCGCACCAAGGGAACGGCTTCTCCTTGGACAGGACGACGAGCTGGTGCTGGTGCGAGATGTAACCCTTGAGAAGGCCCTGCGCGAGTGGGCGCGGGGAGAGAATGTCAGAGGTTGTCGCTTACGAGAACGCAAGCTTGAGACGGCAAGCGAAGAAAAACAAAGGGGAAACGCACCTTGTAAATCATCCCCGCAACCAAGCATTCCATCTCCTCCGCATCGACATCCGTCGCCGCCGCCCCTGCTGCTGGTCCTCCTCCCGCCGCCGTCGCGCTGACCGTCCCCGCCGCTGCGTCGGCGCCAGAAGCAGCAGCAGCGGGGTCGAGCCCGACGCGCTGCGCCGCGTTGTAGTACCGCCGGAGGGTCTCGATCGAGAGGCGCGCGGGCTTGGCCTCGAGGATCCAGCTGCGGGCGGTCGTCGTCCGGGGGCGAGGGAAAGTCAGCGGACAAGGCACTCGGGAAGCACAAGCAAGGAGGCAAGAGAGGATAGACGCACGCCTTCTTCAAGCAGCCCCTCACGGCCGCCTCCCTCGCCCTCTCGACGACCAGATACGTCCCACGGCGCATGAGCGCCTTTTCGGCGCGCTCGAGCTGGCGGTCGTAAGCGGCGACGTTGCCCACCTGGATCGCGCGCGCAAAGGGCCGGTAGAGGACTTCGTGGCGCTTGCTGCGGGCGTAGATTGCGGCCGAGGGGAGGACGCCGCGCAGGAGGAGGAGCGGGATGAGGTAGTCGAGGATGAGGCTGCTCGGCGCGCGCGCGTTGAGGAGGGGAGAGGAGAGGTGCGTCAGCTACGGCGAGTTCGCCCGCGCGGGAGGAGGAGAGAGGGTCAGGGAGAGGGGGGAGGAAGACGCACGTAAGGTTGCCCTTCATCTTGCGGTGGCACCCCGCGAGCGCCTCGCTCATCAACCTTTCGGCCTCGCCGTACTCCTCGCGCAGGAAGGCAAACACGCCCATGTAGTACGTGTACGTGACCTGGTGCGCGCGGGGGAAAGCGCTCAGCGGCGGAAGGTCCGCCGCGCCGATGCCGCGGATGAGGTTGCGGCACAGGGCGGTCGAGTTGAGCTATGCGGGTGGGACGGAGGGAGAAGAGGTCAGGGAGGATTCGGAGGGAGGAAGGAGAAAGGCGGGAGAGGGAGAAGGACCGCACCCGGAAGTAGACCTTGAAGAGCAGCGTCGCGAGGTAGTACGTCCCCATCTTCCTGCTCGCGAGCGTGTCCGCCGCGCTGTTCGTACATCCTTCCTCCAGTCAGTCCAGCCCCGGGAGGCAGAGAAGGGAAAGAAGGACAAGGAGGGACGGGGGGAAAGACGCACCGGTCGTTCAAGCACGCCGAGAAGCACTTCTGCAGCAGCCTGCTCGCCTCCTCGAGCTTGCCCGCCTTCTGCCCGCTCGCGAGGAGCATCTCGTCGGCCTGTTCAAGCCGCAAGACCGGCATCAGTGTCCACTCGTTCAGGCGAGGGAAAAGGGAAAGAGGAAGGAAGAGGAGACGGACCTGCTCCGCCACTTTCCGCAGGTCCCGGCACACTTGGTAGAGGGTCGGGAGCGCCCAGCCCGTGGTTGTGTCGCGCGCGTCGATGAGGTAGCGGTAGAGGGCGCTGTTCGGCGGTGAGGATAGGCGTCAGTTCCGGGTGGCAGGCGCGCAGGAATACGAGGCAGGGAGTACAAAATGGACAGGGAAGGAGGTGGAAACGCCGGAGAACCGTGAACAGTGAAAAAGAAAAGAGGACGGACGTGACGACCTCGTGCTGCTTCTCGTACGCCCTGACATGGTCGACCTGGTACACCGGCCGTCCCATCTGTGGGTCCTTCGGCGGCTGTCTCCGCGAACAAACACGTGCTGGTCAGTCTCTGCTAGGCAAGAAAAGGGGGAAAAGGGGGAAGGGAAAGCGGACGTTGAGCGCGACGAGGACGGCGACGTGGGCGGTGGCCATCTCGCCCCACGGCCCACCCTTGTAGAATCCCTTGCCGAGCTTGTTGGCAAAGATGGCCTGGTAGCCGGGCGGGTTCTGCACTCGCTCATCAAGGTCCGAGGTCAGTCCCCCCCACTTCGCGCCGCAAGAAGGACGAAGATGGACCGAGTGCCCCGTGCGGTCCGAAGGGTTGTTCCACCTGTCCGAGGCGAGGTAGTCGAGCAGCTCGAGCTGGTGCTTGTCGAGCGAGGCGGGCGGAGGAGAGAGCGCGAGCAGGGCGGCGAGCGAATGGCCGTCGTCCGAGGTGAGAGCGCCGTGCAGGTGCATGGCGTACTGCGTCACCGAGAGCACCATCTTGCCTTGGAGCTGTGGAGCGAGGTTGGAGGCGGAGCGAAGGCCAGCGACGACGACGGCGACGAGCAGCTCTCACTCTCTCCTACCAGCTGCTTGTCCTGCTTCTCCACCCCGCACAGTCCATCCAAGCTGGCGTCCCCACGCAAGGTCGCAGTCGCGATCGTCGTCGTCCTCCCCCCCTCCCCCTCCTCCTCCTTCCCATCCTCGTCCCTTCAAGAACCGACCTTCCTCCTCGTCTCGTCCCGCAAGAAGCACGACCGCTACGTCTTCCCCAAAGGCGGCATCGAGCACGGCGAGTCCCCCGCCGAGGCCGCACAGCGCGAGAGCTGGGAGGAAGGTCCGTCCCTCTCCCTCCCTCTCTCCCTTCTTTCCTCCTCACTGACCCTGTTGCTCCCCCGGTGTGTGAGCGCAGCCGGCCTAGAGCAAGGCGCGGCGACCCACCTCGCGCACCTCCTCACCCTGCACGACCCCTCGCCGCACATCCTCTCGCCAACCCAGGACCCGACCAGCCCCAGCTTCGTGCCCAGCTGCGAGTATTCGTTCGAGCTCTTTGTCCTGCCCGCATCAACACCTGGAGCGGGCGCGGAGGAGGAGGAGGCGGGAGCAGCGCGGTTCGGCGCAGAGGGCAGCGGAGGGAAGGGGGGTCCTCCGTCGAGCAACGACTCTCAAGCCGACGGCGCAGCATCCAGAAGCTCCTCCGCCTCTTCGGTCCCCTCCGTCATTCCGACATCCTCCCTCTCCCTCCCCGCCTCCCTCCTCCCTTCCTCCTCCTCTTCCTCCCCCTCTTCCTCGCTACAAGAAGCCTCGCACCCGGCCCTGCCCGCCACGTGGCCCGAATCCTCCGAGCGCCACCGCCGCCTCGTCACCGGCTGGGACGCGGTCGAGCGCGCGGTGAGCTGGGGCAGGCGCGAGGGCGTCATGAGGGAGGCGCTTAGGGCCGCGAGGGGGGAGTGGGAGGAGTGGTACGGGAGGACGGGAGGGGCGGTGGAGGAGGGAGAGTGAGGGTAGCTGGTGGAGGGAGAAGGAGAGAAGATGAAGAAGGAGGAGAAAGGGCGAGGAGGAAAAGCAGAGCACGAAGGCGGCGACAACTCCCCTCTCTCTCTCTCTTCTCTCTCGATGTTTGTTAGATCCAGTTCCGTCCGTCCATGTTGTCCCCCTGTCCGTATTCCCCTCCTCCCAGTCGCCATTCAAGCCCTGTTGTCCGATCCCTTGCCTTCGTCGCGCGCCTCGGTCGGCTTGCCGCCCCTTCTCCACCTCCCTCCCTCTCGCGTGTCTCTCCTTCCCTCCTCCTTCCTCAATCTTCTCACCCATGCTCCGCGCCCTCCACCGCCCTCCGACCGCCCTGCGCCCGCTCGCTCGCCGCCCGGCGTCGCTGCTTAGGCCCGTCGAACGCAGCCCCACCTCTCCCTCCCGACGCGGCCTCGCGCTCCTCACGCACACAAGCGACTCGCCGCTCTTTTTCAACGCCGTCAACCCTGCCTCATCTTCCTCTTCCGCCTCTCCGACCACACAGGAAGCCCCCTCAGCAGCAAGCGGGATCCCCGCCTTCCGGCTCCTCTCCCCCTCCGGTTCTCTCTCCTCCTCGACCTCCTCCGCTGCAGCTAAGCTCGCCGCCTCCGTCGAGCCCGAGACGCTCGAGAAGATGCTGCGCACGATGACGCTCCTGCCCGTGTTGGACCAGATCCTGTACTCGAGCCAGAGGCAGGGCAGGATCAGCTTTTACATGACCAGCTACGGCGAGGAGGGCGGTGCGTCTTCCTCCCTTCTTTCCCTCTTCCTGCTCTTTCTTCAGAGTTGATGAGTCGGAGCGAGACAGCCGTGGTCGGAAGCGCGGCCGCATGGGAGGACACGGACGAGGTGTTCGCGCAGTACCGCGGTGCGTTACCGCCCTTCCTTTCCGCCTTCCTGATGCCTGACTCACCCCTCTGCTTCTGCAGAGGTCGGCGTCCTCCTCTGGCGCGGCTACCCGTCCGTCTCTCCCCCTCTTTTCCCCCTTTTCCCCCTCCATCCGCTCTTCGCCTATTCCTCCCTCCTCCTGCAAGGCTCGTCGACTGATGTATGCGCTCTGAACATCGGCAGCCTCGACTCGCTCATGGCTCAAGTCCTGTCCACCTCGGCCGACACGGCTACGAAAGGTGCTTTTTTCCCTTGGGCTCCCTCCCCCATCCTGTTCTCGTCCTCTGACATCTTCTCCGCCTAACGCCTCTCCACAGGCCGCCAAATGCCCGTCCACTACGGCTCACGCACGCACCACTTCCACACGATCTCGTCGCCCCTGGGCACGCAGTTCCCGCAAGCGGCCGGCGCGGCGTACGCCTTGAAGCTCAAGGCGGAGAAGATTGCGCGCGAGGAAGGAAAGGATGAGGAGCAGGCGAGAGCGGAGGCCGGGTGCGTGGTGTGCTATGCGGGCGAGGGGGCGGCGAGCGAGGGGGATTGGCATGCTGGGCTGAACAGTGCGTTCCTGCGCTTCTGACGGCGAATTCTTCCTTCTTTTGCCGAGTCGACGGGGCTCGAAACTGATCCTTCTCGTCTTCCTTTGAACACGACAGTGGCCAGCGTGCTTGGCGGGCCGATCGTCTTCTTCGTCCGCGTGCGTCGTTTCCTTCTCTCCTCCGCTGCTTTCCCTGGCGGACCCTCTTCCGCCGATTCTTTTCTGACATGCCCTCGTTGTCGCTATGCTTGCCTTTTCCGCCTCGCAGAACAACGGGTCCGTCTCCCTTCTCCTTTCCTCTCCTTCTATACCTTTCTTCCCTAACCCTCTCCCTCCTCCCATCCGCCCTCACCTCCCCTCATCTCTCTCACAGCTTCGCCATCTCGACCCCGACCTCGTCCCAGTACGCCGGTGACGGCATCGCCGCGCGCGGGCCAGGCTACGGGATCGACACGGTGCGCGTTGACGGCAACGACCCGCTCGCGGTGCTCGTTGCGTGCCGCGAGGCGAGGAGGAGGGCGGTACAGGGAGGGAAGGCCGTGCTGGTTGAGGTGCGTCTTCCGCTCATTCCTGTTCGAAGTAGGCGAGGTGGGCTCTCACCGCGGAGAGAGAGGAAAAGGACGCACTGACGACTCGGTGATGCTCGAGTAGGCCATGTCCTACCGCGTCGGGCACCACTCGACCTCGGACGACTCGTCGGCGTACCGCTCGCCCGCCGACGTCTCGAACGTGCAGAAGCTCGACTCGCCCCTGTTCCGCCTGAGGCAGTACCTCGAGTCGTTGCCCCCTCGCCCCTCTCCCCCTCCCCCCTCTTCCTCTCCCTCTGCCTCTTCCTCCTCCACCGGCGACGCCCCCGAAGCGTGGTGGTCCGACGCGAAAGACGCCGAGGTCAAGGCCTCCTTCAAGCGCGCCGTCCTCGCTGCCTTCTCCGCCGCGGAAAAGGCCCCGCGCCCGCCCCTGAGCGAGATGTTCACGGACGTGTTTGCCGAGCTCGAGAGGCCACAGAGGGAGCAGAGGGACGAGTTGCGGCGGTTGGTCGCTAAGTGGGCGGGCGAGGACGGGCATGAGGGGTGGAGGAGGGAGGTGGGGAGATTTGAGGGCGGAGCGGAGGGGTTCTTGAAGGGGGAGTAGAGGGGTAGAGGGCGGTGGAAGGTGAGGGGCGGAATGAGAAGCTGTACAGGTAAAGGAGGGCGGGAACAGCAAAAGCAGGAAGCGAGAGAAGAGACGCTGGAGAAAGAGTACGGGGCTGTTTCTGAAGTCGCTCGCGTGGTTCAGTAGCTTCCTCTGGCTCGCTCGCTCGGGCTGCAAGGGTGCTCTGGCGCGTTGCCGGCGAAGAGAGCTGGAAGAGGAGACGGGGAAGCGGAAGCGAGAGCGGAGCAGAGGGGCAGCGTCGCGAGTGCCTCAGCGCCTCGAGAGTGAGCCTGTGGTCAAGTTGCGCCTCTCGACCAGCCAGTTAGGGGACGAGCGAGTGAAGGGGACGGGGTGAACCGGCTGACGGACGGCGGAAGGTGCTTCTCTCCCGCTTTGACTGGCACGATGCACCTGCCACCAGGTCAGCACACATTCACTGGCTCTCCCTGACCCCAGCTGACCCACTCCCACCCGCAGACCAGCCCCCGAGTTCTCCACCTCTTCCTCCTCCTCCTCGCCGTTCGTACGCCGCTGCTTCGTCGACTCAGCCCCACCAGAGCCAGTCTCCGCCCCCTGTCCCACCCAAGCACGCCTCGCTCCACTCCTCCCCACCGGCACCCGTCAAGAGCGGCAGCTTCTTCGCCCCCCCGCCGTCGTCATCCTCCACCCCCGCCGGCTCATCCTCACACGCCCACAGGGGCAACTTCCGTCCAGCCGGGTCGACTGAGGGCAGGGCGAGCGGTGCAACAACGAGCGTGGTGAGGGACGAGGCGATGCAGGATGCTGGAGGAGGAGGAGCAGCGAGCAGTGCGGGCTGGACGGACGAGTGGGAGCAGCTCCCGACCGAGCCAGTGAGGGAGCAGCAACAGGTTTGGAGCGGCCGGTCGTGGAACGAGCAGCTCGCGCACGCGCACAACCGCCCCTCCTCCTCCTCAGGCCCCCACACCGACCTCGACCTGCCTGCCTACAACTCGTCCGCCGCCGACAATTACACCGGCTGTATCACGAGCAGCCACTTCGAGCACGCCGCCGCGCCGCCGCCCTCTCCCCGTCCGAGCGCACACCTCGCCCTCCCGCCGCTCCCGCCGCCGGCCCTCTTCGGGCTCGACAGCAGCAGCAGCAGCAGCAGCAGCGCCTCCGCGGCGGCCGAGGGGCAGTGGACCGTCCCGCGCATCCTTGCCCTTCCGGGAAATGCAGAGGGCAGCGCTCCCGGGCTGTGGAAGCTCGGCGTGTGGGATTTCCCGCTCGAGGGCCCGGTGAAGCCGACGCCGGCGGGGGAGAGGGCGACGGGGCAGATGCTTTACAGGGAGATGGGGGAGTGGGTGGACACGAGCGGTTCGAGCACCGATGGGGAGAGGGAGGGGGCGGAGAGCCAGGGGTCGGCATCCTCGGCGACCGCTGCGTCGCAGGGCGAGGGAGGAGAGAAGGGCGAGGATGCGGAGATGAAGGTCGAAGAGGAGTCACAGACGGCCACGACAGCTGGGGACGACTCGCTCCCGCCTCCCGTTCCTTCCACCAACGAAGCCGCCCCGCCCTCGACCGGTCCTCCCGCCGTTCCTCCCAAACCTTCCCCCTCCTCCTCCTCCCCAGCCCGCGGGTTCACAACCATCACCGCCACCGAGCTCGCGACCCTCCCACGCCCGCACCCGCACCTCTACTTCTGCACCCAAACCTTCTCCTGGGCGCTCTTCGCCCCGCTCGCGCCCGCCGCCGCCAACACCTCTCTCTACGGCGCCGCGGCCCTGTCGTCGGACTCGACCACGCCCGAGCTGTGGCGGAGCGACCCCGTCGCGCCGCACGAGGCGCAGGCCTTTCTCGAGGAGCACCTCGCCGCCGCCTCCTCCTCGCCCGGAGCAGTCCCGCTCCCGCGCCCGATCGGGCCCGCTCACCCCGCCCTTCTCTCGCGGGACGACTACGCCCCCTGGGCGCCCTCGACCGCGCACCTCTTCTCCGCCCCGCCCTCCCATGCGCGGGCCGAGGAGAGGGACGCGTGCGGAGGGTGGCTGCGCGCGTTGCAGGGCAGCAAGGGCCGCCGCGCGGTCGTCTCGGCGCAGGATTGGTACCCGGCGGTCGTGCCCCGCGCGACATGGGAGAGGGTGACGGAGATGAGGGCGCGGGACCCGCCCGTCGGGGTCAGCTCGGAGGAGGCGAGGTACTCGTCGGCGAGGTTCGTGTGGCGGTGCGTCGAGGTCCCTCTCACCTTTTCGTATCTTCTCTTCGGACTGACGAGGTCGCCCCGGACGGTACTCGTCCTCGCAGAGCGCTTGACAACCTCCTCTTTGTCGGCGAGAGTCGTGGCCTGCCACTTACCGGCAAGGGCTTCGTCAAGAACCTCGACTGGAACAACGATACGTGTGTCTTTCCTTCTCCGTCTGGACTTTCTCTTCCTCACCCTCATCCCTTTCCCTCCCTTCTCGTCCGCAGGCAAGACCTCTTCGTCGCCATCCTCGGCTTCTCCTTCGAGACCGGCTCGCCGACCCCCTCCCTCCACCCGCCCTTCATCGACGCGCGCACCGCCCTCGGGCTCGCGAACCGCAAGCGCCTCGTCCGCGCCTGGTTCGAGATCGGGTGCTGGCTCGAGAAGGAGGTCGAGAAGGCAAGGGGCAAGCCGTGGGCCGCGAAGGTGCAGGCGCCCGGCGCGACGAGGGTTGTGTGGAGGAGCGCGAGGGAGAGGTTGGCGCAGGCGTTGGGCGGGGACAGCCGTGCGTTTTCTCGCTTTCCCTTCTTCCTCTTTCCTGTGCCTACATCTCCAGGGCCGGATCTGATCGTGGGAATCCTTCGCGTCGCACAGTCCCTCGCCTTACCCCCTCGGACGGCTGGACCACCGTCGGCTCGCCCTTCAACCTCACCTCGTCGTCGACCGACAAGCGCGACCCGCTCACGGGCCTCGACCCGAACGCGCGGGACTACAGCATGCTCGGCCTCACGCCCGACGTCACCGACAGCGTCGTTGAGAAGGTGTACGACCTGCAGGCGCTAGCGCTGGAGCACCGGATCCCGCTCTGTTCGTCTTCCTCCTTCCTCTGCTTCTCCCTTCTGGGTCTTGACCGAGCCCTTGACCCTTCCAGTCCTCAACGCCCTGGAGGCGATCGCCACGGCCCGCTCGTCTTCCGACCTGCAGACCAAGCTGACGCTCGAGCGCTCGAAAGGCCGCGCAACCGCAACCGAGATCGACGCCGCCTACCGCGAGCTGCGCCTCACGCCGCCGTTCGCGCCGGAGCCGCACTTCCCGCCGACGGAGGAGGAGATCCTGCGCGCGTTCGACGAGCGCAACGCGGCCGTCGAGCATCCTGGCCGCCGGAAGGTCCTCCTCGAGGCGGCCAAGGTCGTCGCCAAGCACGCGAGGAGCGACGTCCTCAGCGCGATGGTTGAGAGCTTGCCTGCTCCGCTTGGCGAGGGCGGCGACGGTGGAGACGAGCAGATGGCGGTTGTCAAGGTTAGGATGGACCCGGTCAGGGCGTATGCCGCGCTCGGCGTCGACCAGGACTGCGAGGACGACATGCTCATCATGATCTACGGCATCCGGGTGCGCTACCTTTCCTTTGCCCTTTCTCCCTCGAAGAGTACTGACCGCCGTGTTCACGGGGCAGCTCGAGGACGCCGCCAGCGACTCGGACAAGGGCAAGATGCGCGAGGCGCTCGAGGTCATCGCTGGCGAGCGCAAGAGCGACAAGCTCCTCGCGCACCTCAAGCAGGACGGCAAGGCCGGTGCGTCTTCGGCTCCCTTTCGCTTCTCTCCTCCCAATTCCGACTGGGCGGGGAAAGCTCCTCGTAGGTGGCTGAGTTTCACGCTCCTCCTCGTTCTGCAGGACCGAGCGACTGGCAAGGCCCGACTGTCAACCCGGACCTCCCCGTCGGTCTCACCAACATCGCCAACACCTGCTACCTCAACTCGCTCCTCCAGGTGCGTCTTTCCCTCCCTTCTCTCCTCCTCTTGTCCTCCTGACACCCTCCTCTCTTTCTTTGCGATCTCGCAGTATTTCTTCACCATCCGCGAACTCCGCGAGACGATCCTCGCGTTTGATGCCGCGCCGTCGCCGCCTGAGCAGCAGGACGAGGGCGCGGCGGTCGACCGCCCGGAGATCAGGGTTGGTGGCAGGTTGGTCAGCGAGAGTGAGGTCAAGCGCTCGAAGCGATGTGAGCTCATTGTCCTGTCTTTCTCCTCGCTTCCTCCTCCTCTCGGGGACGGAAAGGGCGACACCTCCTGAAGGATGAAAGCTCACCTATCTCTCTCTCGACAGTCGTCACGCTCCTCCAGTCCCTCTACCTGCAGCTGATCCACTCGCCCGTGTCCGTCACGCCCGAGACCGAGCTCGCCTACCTCGCGCTCGTCCCGTCCAAGGAGGAGGAGTCCTACTCCGCCCCCGCCCCCGCTCCCGCTCCCGCTACCGAAGCGCCGTCCTCCTCAACCCTCCCCGCCCCGCCGACCTCGACCGCTTCAAGCAAGAAGATCGACGAGCTCACCCTCGACGACGACGACCTGCCCGCGCTCGTCGGCGCTTCCTCACCGGCGACGGCGACGGCACCGGCGGACGACGGCCTCAAGAGCCCGAACAGCGTCCTTGGCAAGCGCAAGAACGGCCAGCCCGACGCGTTCTCCGAGTCCACTGCGCCGCTCACGCCCAGTGCCGCGAGCACGAGCAGCGTCGGCGGCGTCGAGGAGGAACTGAACGACATGGTCATCGACTCGCAGCAGGCCGCCGTCTCATCGTCGCCGGCGCCGACCGAGCTGGCGGGCGATGCGGAGATGGTTGACGTCCCGTCGTCTTGGTCGAAGGAGGAAAAGGAGGGAGAGGAGGGGAGACAGCCGAAGCGGGGCAGGTCGCTCGATCCGGGCAGGGACGGCAAGGACGTTGTCGTCGTTGGCGCGCCGACGACTGAGAATGCACCGGAGGAGGGCAGCGGCAAGGGCAAGGAGAAGGACGTCGAGATGAGTCAGGCGCCGCCGTTGCCTCCGAGGCCGACGGAGGCGGACAAGGACAAGGCGAAGGAGAAGGAGCTGGAGCAGCAGGTGTCGACGTACATGGCTTTCGGTGCGTGGCTCATCCTTATCTTCCTGTTCACCCTCTCGTCTTGTACACGGCGACTGACGGTGTTTCCTCGAACGACGATTCGTAGGCCGCCAAAACGACGTGACCGAGTGCATGGACAACGTCATGTTCCAGGTCGAGGCTGCGCTGCTCGCCGCCGCCGTCAAGGAAGGCAAGGATCGCATCGACGAAGCCAAGGCCAACCTCCTCAAGCGGTTCGTCCTCTTCTCCCTTCGCTTTTCCCGCTTCCGTCGCTTACTCTGCCTTTCTCGCCTGGCCACAGCACCTTCTACGGCCTCCAACGCCAGACCGTCACCTTCTCGGACCCGTCGTCCGTCTCGGACCCCGTCCGGACGCAGCTCGAGCCGTTCTCGTCCCTGCTCGTCGACGTCCCGCCCTCGTCCTCTTCTCACCCGGCCCTGCAGCGGGACCTGTACGACGCCCTCGACGCCGTGTTCGAGCCGCAGGCGGTCGAGCTCGAGGGCAAGCCGGCGACGCGCCGGAGCGGGCTTGTGGCCGGAGAGAGGGGGGAGAGGCTGCCTGTGCTGCTGCAGGTGCAGCTGCAGAGGGTACAGTACGACAGGGAGAAGGGCAGGGTGTTCAAGAGCAATGCGCACCTAGAGGCGCCCGAGGTGATCGATGTCGGGCGGTATGTCGATGAGGAGGAGGAGGAGGAGGAGGAGGAGGGCGGCGAGGGGGTGGAGCGGAGCAAGGAACGGAGGAGGAGGACGGACAAGCTGAGGAGGGAGATGGGCGAGAAGAGGGCGAGGTTGAGGGCGCTCACCGAGGCGGGCAAGGTCGACGAGCAGGTGCGTTTCTTCTTCTCTCGATCTCGTCCGGACTCGGACTGACGTCCTCCCACACGCCGCAGTGGCTCTCCGCCCCGTCCCTCCTCCGCACCACCCTCGAGCACTTTTCGACCCTGTCCTCGGCGCCCGCCTTGGGGCCCTCCGCCGCCAGGCCCTCGTCCCCCTCCTCGACCTCCGTCGAGCCCTCCACTGCCTCCTCCTCGACCCTGACCACCCCTCCTCGCGGCCACTCTCCCCCTCCTCCGCCGAGCTCGACCTCGACCAGCACCGACGCGCTCCTCACGCTCCTCTCGCCCGCGCTCGGCGCCCAAACGCGCGCCGAGGCCGACGCGCTCGAGGCGGAGATCGAGGCGCTCGAGAAGCGGGTCGCGGAGATTAGAAGCGAGATCAAGGGTCTGTGGGAGGAGGAGGAGGGGAGGCCGACGCTGTACGAGCTGTGCAGTGTGTTCATCCACCGCGGTGCGTCCCGGTCACCGTTTTTTTTTTTTTTCCTTCCCCTGCCTTGGCTTTGCGGTCGAGCTGGAGCTGATGGATCCTGACACGAATGTCCACAGGTACGGCGCTGTCGGGCCACTACTACATCTACCAGCGCGACTCGCGCAAGCCGGAGCGTTGGCTCAAGTGTACGTTCCCCCTTTCTTTTGCCTTTCCTCCTCCCCAACCTGACACGCCCTCTCCTCCCGCTCGCAGACAACGACTCGCTCGTAACCGAGGTGCCCAAGGACGAGGTCTTCCGCGCAACGACGGGCGACACGAACCCGTACTTCCTCGCCTACGTCCGCCAAGACCGGCTGTGCGTCCCTCTTTCCCACTTCCTTCTCCTGGCGCTTTGATGTCGCGGTGCTGACGGTGCGGTGTACCTGTGCAGCGACGCCATTGAGTCGATCAAGCGCGAGGCGGCGTAGTAGCGTGCAGATCCCGCTTGTGTTTTCTCTCCCCCTCTTCCTCGCTCCGCCTTTGCATCCCCTCGCACGCAGATATGTACCCCTTGTTTCGTAACGTCGATACCCTCCGTTTGCCTGAGCGTGAAGGAAGCAGAGGTGCAGAGTGGCCGTCACCGTGTTTGCGAGGTCTCGACCGCGCAGCGTGCTCCTGCCTTGCTGCTCGTCTCGTCTCTGTGTTGCTGAGCTCCGAGGTGTGCTAGTTGTCTCCGTGGCCCACACAGCCCTCTCTGCGCCCTCCGACCCCGTCTCCTGCGCCCTCCTTCTTCGCCAGTCCCTCCACTCGAGGTCGACGCGCAGTCCTCCCCTTCTCTCCCTCCCTTCCCTTTCCTCCACCGCATCCTCTCGCGCCTTAAGTGTCGCCAGCGTGCCCGCCCACCCTCCGTCTCTCTCTCGCTCTCCCTCGATCCGATCTCCACGCGCCCTGCCGCGCTCTCCGACCGGTCCCTCGTCCTCCTCGTCCCCTTCACACTCGCCTCCCCTCCCTCCCTCCCTCGCTCCCTAGCCATGCCGTGCGCGTCCACCTCCCAACCACGGGCAGGGTCCACCTCCCTCGCGTCCCGTCTGGCGCGCACCGTCGCCCAGGCAGCGCTCGCCGTCACCCTCCTCGCCTCGACCGCCGCCGCCCAGGCGCCCTTTGAGCCTCCTGGCAACCAGGTCCTCTTTGGCATGTGGTTCGACTCGTCCGCAGGTGCGTCTCTCTCCCTCTTCCGGTCCTTTCCAGCCCGCCAGGGAGCGAGATGGGCGCGAGCGGCGAGAGGAGCTCGGAGCGCTGGGTGCCCGGACTGGATTTGGGCCCGCAGAGGCACTTGCGCGCCTACTGGGGAGTGTACGCGCACATCGAGGGGGTCTACGAGGGGCACGGGAGGGCTCTGCAGCGGTCAGAGGCGCGACAAGGACGCCGGAGAAGGCGATCGAGGCGCGGTCGGTGGACCAACCCCCGCGAGCATGCACTCGTCGGCGACGACTCGTTCTTCTCGTTCCCTCAGCGCGTCCACGGAACTCGTACAGCGTGACTGACTCGTCTCATCCATGTGCCTCGACCTGCAGAATACGGCGACTCGCCCAGCGCGATCAACTCCAAGCTCGGGTTCAACGTCCCCGTCTTCCAGATGGCGCAGGTCATCCCGCGGCTGCCATTTGACTATGTGACGGGTAGTGGAGGTCCCGCACCGGAGAACGTGCGTCCTGTCCCGCTTTCCTCGCGCTCGCCGATTCAGACTCACCGCCTTCGCTCCCACAGATGATTGAGCGCTCCGAGACCGACGCCGCCGTCTTCCTCACCGTCTACCCGACACCGGGCTCGTTCGCCAACGTCACCGTCGACGACTTTACCATCCTCGCCAACCAGATCGCCGTCTACCAGACGACCTACAACCGCACCGTCTTCCTCCGTTACGCGCCCGAGATGCAAGGCACCTGGATGGCGTACGGCATGAAGCCGACCGAGTTCATCTCGTCCTGGACGACCATGTACAACACGATCAAGGCGAAGGCGCCCGATACGATCATAGTCTGGGCGCCCAACACCGGTCAGGGCTACCCGTACGGCCAGCAGAACACGGACGCCTACACGGCGCTCTCGGCCGCGGACAAGGCCGCGCTCGACACGGACGGCGACGGCGAGCTCACCTCGGCCGACGACCCCTACTCGCCGTACTGGCCTGGCGACGACCTCGTCGACTGGATCGGCCTGTCCATCTGTCCGTTCTCTCTCCTTTCCTCTCTCCCCTCCTGCCTTCTCTCGCTCATGCCGTCTCGCGCCCCCGCAGACTACAAGGGTATCCCGTCCGACGTTGAGAACACGGTCCAGGAGGACGGCTACTGCGCGAAGGTCATGCAGGGCCTCAACCCCGAGTCGGGCGCCACTTTTACGTCCTGGTACGACGAGTACTGCGCCAAGTACCCGACCAAGGCGTGCATGGTGCGTCTCGCTCTCCCTCTTGACGCAGAAGGTGCTGGCTGAACCTCTCTGAACGCGATGCAGTTCGCCGAGGCTGGTGCTGCCTACCACACTGTCGACGACGGCGCGACCCAGGAGGCCCTTCAGCAGAGATGGTGCGTCCGCTCACCCCCTTCTTCGCCTCCTCTCTCGCTGACCCGCTCAACGCCCGCAGGCTCAAGGACTGCGTCACCAACACCTCGATGTACGAGCAGTTCCCGCGACTCAAGATGTACATGCACTTCGAGTACAACAAGACCGAGACGGCCAACAACATCAACCCCAACATGGGCAACACGTACAACGACCCGCGCGACTACCGCCTGACGAACAACTCTGCGATCCTCGCCGAGCTCGTCGCCGACCTCTCGTCCGCCGGGGACCTCTTCTCGTGGGCCTCGTCGCGCGCGCTGCCGACCTCGGTCTCGTCCGCGGGCGCGCCGGCGCCGTACACCAACTCGGACGGGTCGACGGTCCAGAACGCGATCACGGCGACGACGCGCGCCAAGCCGACGGGCTTCCCGAGCCTGTTTGGCACGTCCGGCGGGAGCCAGACCGCTGAGTGGGCCGAGTTGGGCGTGCTCGTCGCCGCGGGCGTGATGGGCGCGTGGACCGTCATGCGGACGTTGTAAGGAGGCGTAGGAGCGAAGAGGGGGAGGAGGGAGGAGACGGGCCGTCATGGAGGCGGACGACGGCCAGCACTTCAAGCATAGACTCGGCGGCGGAGACGGGCTCGGCGGCGTGCGAGCGAGCGGGGGACGAGGGGGGGGGGGGAGTTGGGGTCGGTTCGGTTGTTCCCCCTTTTTTGCTTTCCCTTTCCCCCCCTCCCTTTCTCGCCTATCTCTCTCTCTCTCACTCTCTCACTCGCACACACACGCCCTACGGACGCTATCATTCCCCCTGTTACTATTCCTCTTTCTTTCACGCCCCTCTCCTCCTTCTCTCCCCCTTTTGACGTCGCCGTCCTCGTCGTTTACTTCGCCCCTTCCCCCTCTCGCTCGCATGCTTTCCCACCCTCTCGATTTGGCTTCAAGAACGGACTTTCGTCGCCTCGCCCTCTCCCTTCCACTCCCCTGTTCGCCTCGTAATGATACCCCCCTTTCGTTCGCTTGCCAGACACTTTCCCCCTCGGCCGCCTTGCGAGTGTGCTTTGCGCCCAAATGCAAAAGAGTAATGCACGACATGCAGGCGCAGTCCCTTCGATCAGCAGCTTGCCCTCCTCACGCCCACGCGCAGAAGACGCGTCTTCGCTCACCCAACTCTTGTTCCTCTCGTCCTCCTCCGCTTCTACTCGCCCGTCCCGCTCGCCCAGGTCGTCCGTCGCCAGCCCTCGACGCCTACCGCGACCGCGCCAGCTCCGTCCCACCCCAGTCACTCGTTTACAGCCTTCGCAACTTAAGTGGGCAAACAAGCTCCCCCTCGCCGCCGTCCTTTTGGCCCGTGCCGCCTCGTACGCCCTTCAAGCAGCCCCATCAACCCTCTCCGCCTCCGCCAGTCCACCCAGCCATGTTCGCCGCCTTCTCGCCGCTCCGCTCCCTCCTCGCCGCAGCCGCGACGGCCCTCGTCTGCGCCTCGTTCCTCGTCTCCCGCGCCGAGGCGTACGGCACCGGGTTCACGAACAAGAAGGTCGTGTCGGGCTACTTTCCGTCGTACTCGATGCAGCCTGCCGTGCGCTTGCCCTTTTCTTCCTCCCGCTCCTTTTTCTTCCTCGCAGAGGAGAGAGCGTTAACGATTGAGGAACGCGCCGCAGGACGTGCCCTACTCGCTCTACACCCACATCCACTGGTTCGTCATGACCACCACGCCGGACGTGCGTCCCGTCCCTTTTCGCTTTTCCTTCTCCTTGTCTCCACCCGCTTTTCGACCCGTACTGACCTGAAAATCGGCGAGCAGCCCTCCGTCATCTCGACCGCGGGCATCTCGGACGCCTCGATTGTCGACTTTGTCACGCGGGCGAAGGCGGCTGGGGTGACGACGAGCTACACCATCGGAGGGTGGACGGGCAGCCAGTTGCGTCTCGTCTTCCTCTCATCTTCTTCCTCCCTCCATTGCCCGGCTCCCATTCCCCCGCTCTTCCCAAAGGCACTGTGCACCGTGCTTCTCTGCCCACCTTCACCCGGCTTCTTCCCTTTCTCCTCCAGCCGCCGACTGAACTTGCCCCGTCCCGCAGGTACTTCTCGACCCACGTTTCGACCGCCGCGAGCCGCACGCTCTTCGCTAATGCCCTCGTCGCGGTCATGAATACCTACGGCTTCGACGGCATTGACATCGTGAGCTCGCTCTTCCTCCACTTCTGCCTCCCACTCTCGCACCGCTTCCCCGTCGCATCGTCCCGCCGTCCTGTTCCGCACACCTTATTGACCGCCTCTGCCTTCTTGCAGGACTGGGAGTACCCGGGCGTTCAAGGCGAAGGCGACAACGTCGTCTCGCCCTCCGACGCGGCCAACTTCCTCCTCTTCCTCCAGACCCTCCGCAGCGTCGCCGGCGTCAACGCGCGCCTCTCGATGGCTGGGAACGTCGCGGGCCTGTACGGCGCGGACGGCACACCGCTCACCGACATGTCCGGGTTCGCGGCCGTGCTGGACTGTGCGTTCTTCCTCCCCTCCCTACCTTTTCCTCCCCCTGCCTTGAAGCTAGCTGGCCTGACGAGCTTCGCGGGTGCAGACGTCACGATCATGACCTACGACATCACCGGCACCTGGAGCGGCTTCACCGGCGCCAACTCGCCCCTCTCGTCGGCCTGCTCGCCTTCCAACAACCCCTACTCGATCCAGAGTGGGTGAGTGGCCTTTCTTTCTCTCTGTTCCGAACTTCTTGTACTCACGAGCGCTCTCCGCAGCGTCAACCACTACATCGCGGCGGGCTTCCAGGCGAACCACATCGTGCGTCTGCTTCTGCTCCATCTTGCGGTCTCTTCTCGCAGCTGACCAACCTCACACGCAGATGATCGGCCTCCCGGCCTACAGCTACGCCTACTACGTGTCGACGCCTTTCACGCAGACCACCTGCTCGGACGGCTCGACGTCGTCCTTGATCAACTACGTCCGTACAGCTTCTGCTTGATTCCCTTTTCTGCCACTGACCTGTCTTGCTCTTTGCAGGCCACCACCGGCACGACCTGCGGCAACTACCTCGGTAACGCGGGCCAGTACCAGTACAAGCAGCTCGTCGCGAACGGATGGTTCAACACGGCGTCGCGCTTCCGCAAGTTCCTCGACACGGCGAGCTACACCTACACGCTCTTCCAGACGTCGAGCAACCTGTTCATCCCGACCGAGACGCCCAACACGGCGTACGTCAAGGCCAAGTACGCGTTCCGGAGCCGCTTGGCCGGCGTCGACATGTGCGCTGCGTTCCTTTCCTCCTCGGGTGGCTGTCCCGCTGGCCGTCATCGCATACTGATTGTCCCCGTTCGCTCTCCCACCCTCCTTGTCTGCCTCACACCGCCCCTCCCCTCTCCGAATCCTACAGGTTCGACATTAACGGCGACTCGCCCAACGGCGGCCTCGCGACCGGCCTGCGCCTCGGCCTGAACCTCATGACCGGCAACCCGCCCGCGACGAGGCGGATGGCGAAGCGCCATCTTGAGGAGCGCAGGCGGAAGGCGGCGCTGCACTGAGCTCGCTGTGCGGGAGACGCGGAGGAGGAGCGGGAGGGTGCGCCTTCGGTTTTCTTCGTATTCGAGCCTTCATGGACTCTTTCTGGCTGTGTTGGACGGTTTCCGAGTGTCGTGCTGCAACTCGCGCGCGCGTTTCGCTCCAGCAGAGGCGGAAGAATGCCAACAGGCCTCTTTGGCCGACGTTCGCCCAGCCCTTGGCTCCGCTACGCTTCCCACCTCCTTCCTGACCTCCTCGAACATCAAGGCGTAGCTACAGGTGCTCCCTGCTGCTTGCCAACCTCAGAGAGGCCGGGAGGAGGTTGAGAAGGTCGACCCGAAACCAGTTGCGATGACAAGTCTGACGCCTCCTTTCCTCGCCGTCCTGCTCGCCTTTTCCTGCCCTTCGTCCACGCTCGTAGTTACTGTGCAGACTCCGCTCTCCCCTTCGCCAAGCACCTATCTGCCTCTGCTTTCCGTCTCTCCCGCCCGACACAGCGGGTCGGCCTCGAAGGGCGGTCGCTACTTTTGTACGAAGCTTCCTCTTTGGTGGCAGATCCGCACGCTCGGGCAGCCCAGAGTGGGGACGACTTGGCCCATGACGATCCGCGTCTTTGCCGTCCCCACTGCCTCTCCCACTCTCACTCCGACTCCTGTCCCTCTCTCTCCTCCTCCCGCACACGCTCTCTCCTTGAACTCGCCATCGGCATGAAGCTCCTCTCGCTCTCGCTTGCCTCTCTGGCACTCTGCGCATCAGCTGTCCGCGCCCAGAACCTCAACTTCAGTATTACCTCGCCTCAGCCTCGACCAGACCAGACCACGCCGGGCGTCGTCCGTTACCTGCCGGAACAGACAAACCAGATGGGTTCGTCCCACTTTTGCTCTTACACCCTCTCGTCTTCCTGCTAACTTTGCCCCTCTTACAGGTAACTGCAGCCTCATTCCTGGCCCGAACCGTGGTTTCCAATACATCGCCCTGAACAGCAGCACGCCGCTCAACTTTGTCTGGGGGGAGCCCGAGAATGCCACCATCTCGGCGTGGCTGATCTGGGGCGACAACCCGAACGTTACGGCGGCTGTCGAGGGAACGAACGCCTCCACGCCGGCGTTGGAGGTCGTGCGCAACTTGCAGGTCAACGAGACTGGACGGGTGCGTGCTCGTTCTTCTTTCCCTAGCCCGGAACGACTTGCTGACAGCCACTGCCCGCTTGCAGTTCTGCCTCGGGCTCGACACGTCCACCTCCAGCTTCTACGACCCGCGCATGCCCTCCTATGACCTCCCGTTCGGCACTGAAGCCACTCTGGCGTACGTTACGTGTCCTAAGCTGGCTTCTAAGGGTGCGAAGTTGACCTTCTACCCCTTTTCGACCTCGTCCTCCTTTTTCTCCTTCCGTCCCGCAGCGTCTTCGCCACTTCCTCGTCCGGCGAGACCCGCTCCCGCTGCGCCGACATCCGGATCAACAACACCGCGACGACCAGCGAAGGCAGCGCCGACTTGTGCAAGCGGTCCATCTCGCTTGGCGCGACGACCTCGGACGGGGCGGTCGACCCGAACAAGTCGAACGGGGCAGGGAGGATGGATGTGGTCGGAGCGGGCCTCGGCGCTGTCGTGCTCGGAGCGGCGGTCGCGCTGGTTGCGTGGTAAGGAGGAGGCCTTCAAAAGAGGGGATCTTGTACATATGGATGTAATCTTTATTCGTGCACCTCGTCTTTCCTGTGTCCGCCGCTCGGCGTCGGTGAGATGGAGCACTCTTTAAGAAAGGCAGTGGGCATTTGCCTGGTTGGAAAATGGGGATGAGCCAGCCCAACCCGGTTGTAGCGAGAGATCACGGCAGGCGAAGTCCTCGCCTGTCTCCCCGCCGGATCGCAGAAGCGGAAGCGCAGCCTTGGATAAGGGTGAGGAAAGCAGGAAAGTAGCGGCAGCGCCCGCTCAAAGTCGTCGTTCAGTTGCAATCTCCTCCTGCGTGGGCGCTCACTGCGTCGACGCCTGCACGGAGTGCACAGTGCCTTGTCAGCTCCTCGCACTTACCCTCCTTTCCCTCTCCCACAACGCAGGAAGCGGCGAGCATGTCGAGGGACTTTGCGTGCTCGGAAGGCGAGATGAGGAGGAGGACTGACGAGATCAAGGCGCGGGGACAGGCGGGCAGCGGGCGAGGGGGCGGAGCCGGCGTGCGGGAGCGTGTCGAGCACTTTCCAAAGCAGCACCATCGAAAGCAAACGGTTGGGCAGCAGCAGACCCGCTTCAAACCTCTTCGCCCTCCTTGTCCTCCTGGCCGCTCCCCGCCTCTCTTCCGCCCGCTCGAACCGGCCGACATGTTCAATGAGCGGCTCCCGGCCTGCTGCCATGCCGATACACCATCGCGCAACCGCCTCCAAGGCGTGCTCCCTCTTCCTCCATCGACCTGGCCGCTCCCGCTCGCTCCGGCCCGCTTCCTGCTTCTCTAGCTGCTCGTTGACCGCCCCCCATGCCCTCTGTTGATCAGCGCATCCGCATTGCCGTCATCGGCGCTGGCCCAGCAGGGCTTGGAGCACTCCTCGCCCTTAGCAAGATTGAGGGTGTCGACGTCCAGGTGTACGAGCAGGCGACCGAGGTGCGCGAGATCGGAGCGGTACGCTGCTTCAGCTTTTGGCACGCCGGGTGGCCGCATCGTACCAACGTGTGACCTGACCGCGTCTTTCCCTCCTGCTGCCCTGCAGGGCATTTCTCTCCACTACAACACCTGGACGCTGCTCGACCTGCTCGGCGCCCCGCTCATCCCGGACGAGTCATTCCACCGCAACAAGGAGCACTTCCGCAATCAGCACTGGAACGGCCGGACGAAGGAGGTGCTCAAGGTCAACTGGGATCCGAGTGCGTTCTCTCCCTCGACCTTGCCCGCTCCCGCCTGACACTTACCTCGACAGAGGACATCCCCGACTACAAGCGCCACGTCCGCACTCCGCGCTCTCGGCTGCAGCAGGCTCTCCTCAAGACTGCCCCTGCAGAGCGCATCCACCTCAAGAAGCGCCTAAAGACCCTCGAGACTCTGAGCGAGACGGATGAGGTCCGGCTCACTTTTGAAGACGGCTTCTCCACTGTCGTGGATCTCGTGGTCGGGGCTGACGGAATCCGCTCGGTGCGTTTTCTTCCCTTTCTCCTTTACTTGCCTGCATCAACACTCACACTGGTCTCACAGGTCGTCCGCAACCACTCCTTCCCCTCGCACATCATCTCCTACTCGGGCAAGATCGGCTACCGCACCATCTTCCCCCTCTCTCACCTATCGCACATTCCCGACCTCCCGCTCAAGACGCTCTTCTGGCACGGACCCGACACGAGCCTCTTCACGACGCCGATCGGAGACGGGCTCTTCGAGGTCAGCGGGAGGGGCCCGGAACCGAGGGAGAAGGGCGAGGTCGTGAGCTGGGGCCAGCCGGCGGAATTGGCCGCGATGAAGAAGCACTTCGTGGTGCGTGTTTCTCCTCTCTGTCTCGTTCGTGCCTTCTTCCGGCACAAGCTGACACCGGTACCTTTGCCATGTCGGTTCGCAGGGCTACCACGAAACCGCTCGGGCCATCATCGACGCCATCCCGCCGGAAACGCTCCGCCAGTACGCCTTCTTCGGCGGTCCGCAGCTCAAGACGGTCATCTCGGGCGGCAACATCGCTCTACTAGGTGACGCTTCGCACCGTATGCTTCCGAGCCTTCGTGTCCAGCTCGGCTGCCCGCTCACCTCCCTTTTCTCCTTCAGCCCTCTCCGGCGCCTACGGCTCTGGCGCCGCTTTCGCCCTCGAAGACGGCTGGACGCTCGCCCAGTCCCTGTCCTACACACTCTCACGCCACCTGCCGCTCAGCGAAGCCCTCCGCCTCTTCGACGAGACCCGCTCGCCCTACTACGAGAAGCTCTACGAGGAGCTCGACCGCATCGGGGCGGCGGCGAAGAAGGGTGCCGGACTGGACTGGGACCAGAGGGTCAAGGACAGGATCGATGAGCGGTGGGGCGACTTGAACTGGGTGTATCAGCACGACGTGCGCTTTCTTCTCCGTTGTTTCCTCCTGCTCTTCCCCTCACACAGCACCCCGCTTCCCACACTCCGCCCGGCCGCTTCCACTGGTCCGATACTGACCGCTCTGCTCTTTGCAGGTCGTCGGTGCTTGGCAAGCGATGGTCGAGCGCGAGGAGGCGAAGGCGACACTCCCTCACAGCGCCAGCGTTGAGCCGGCCGTGGTTGCTTCTGCCCCGGCGCTTGTCCAGCCTGTCTCGGCGTGACAATAGACCTAGATGATGGGTGCAAAGCAGTATCAGGACTCGATGACAGCGAGAAAAGGGGCCGCAGGAAAACAGAAAAGCAAAAATCCTGGCCCGCTGGTCTCGCGCTTCCTCCTTGTACTACAAGAGGGTGCACATACCCCCGTGCGAGCGGAAGAAAAGCGATTTCTGGCCGCGGCCGCCGACTTCGCGTCGACCACCGCGATGAGACGCGAGGCGGCGTTCCTCCCTTTCCTCCTCGCTCCCGGCCAGGATGGCTGATCCTCCGCCGCGCAAGCTGTTCAGCCTGTTCGAGAAGCGACCCAAGGCAGTCCCTGCGCCCGCACCGGCTCCTGCACCTGGTTCCCCTCCTCCCGCTCCACTCGCCTCCTCCAGCTCGACACCCGCCGCCGACCAGCCTGCCATCAAGCCCAGTACGCTCAAAGTGCCTCAGCAGCTCGTGCGCACCACCTCTGCGGCCTCGGCGTCCTCTTCTCGCATGTCAACGCCCGACATCACTCTCGATTCCGACGACGACGACGACGCTGGATCCAGCTCGGCCACGCTGGCCGGCAGCTCGAGCAGCAAGACGACGAAGAAGCGGGCGGCGGCGCCGAAGCAGGGCGGAAAGGCGAAGAAGCGGACGGCCGTCGTCGCTTCTACCGACGAGGAGGACGAGGACGACCTGGTCATCGTCGACTCTGGCAAGAAGGGCAAGGGCAAGAAGGCGAAGAAGAGCAAGGACGAGCCGTCAACGCCGAAGAAGAAGAAGGCGGGCAAGGCGAAGGCGGCCACGCTCGTCGTGGACAAAACCGGCGCCATCGACCTCACCCTCTCGCCTACTCGCCCCTCTTCCGGCTTCGCCCCTCTCGCCGAGACGTACAGGAAGGAGCGGGCGGCGCGGGCGAGGCAAGAGGGCTCACCGGCGAGGTGGCCTACGGCGGAAGAGCATGGGGATTGGGTCGTCAGGAGGAACGAGCCGACAGAGGCGCAGAAGTGGGGCGCGAGTCTCAAGAGCAGGCCGAGTGCGGTGGAGGGCAAGGGTAAGGAGAAAGAGCGCGACGACGACGACGACTTTCTCCATCACTACGCCGCCCAACTCGCCTCTTCCTCCTCCCCTTCCTCCTCCTCCTCCCAGTCACCACCCCAGCACGAGTCTCGCCCACTGTCCGAGATTCCGACGCTCCTCGATTCCCTGCTATCACACCCTCTCCTCGACCGCCTCTCTGAACCGCTTCGCAACCCCTCTACCTCCTCTCGCACCCTCTCCAGACCAGGCGACCCCGACTACCGCCCGGACGAGCTGCTCTGGACCGTCAAGTACGGCCCGCAGAAGGCGCAGGAGGTGCTCGGCGAGACGAGCCAGACGAGCGCGCTGCATCTGAGGGAGTGGTTGGAGGAGTTGAAGGTTCAGACCGGTTCGTCCTTGCCCTTTTCTCGCTTCATCGACTTGCCTGATCGTCTTCTTCCGCAGCTGCCGAAGACGCTCGGGCGAAGAAGCGCCGCCGCCCCATCAACCGCGGCGTGACGAAGCCCAAGAAGAAAAAGAAGAAAAAAGGCGGCCTGGAGGACTTTCTCGCCTCGGACTCGGACGACGAAGAGCTCGCTCTGTCCACCTCGGGCGGATACTACGACCTTGATGACTTCGCCTCCGAGCCCGAATCGGACGAGGCGGACTCGCTCCTTCCCTCGTCCTCGCGCCCCAGCACGTCCGCCTTCCCGACCCTGACGAACCTCCTCCTCCTCACCGGCCCGCACGGCTCGGGCAAGACCTCCACCGTGCACGCCGTCGCGCGCGAGCTCGGGTACGAGGTGTTCGAGGTGTGGCCCGGGCGAGGCAAGCGGCGCGCGCAGGACCTCGAGCGGTACGTCGGCGACGTCGGGAAGAACCACGTCGTTAGTGGGAGCCCGAGGAAGGGGGGCGGGAACCTGTTCAGCATGTTCAAGAAGCAGGGCGTGGCGAAGGAGGGGGAGAAGGGCAAGGGGAAGGAGCGGGTCGAGGAGGACGAGGGCGAGGTGATGAGCGTCAAGGGCCCGACGCAGAGCTTGATCCTTTTCGACGAGGTCGACGTGCTGTACGCCCAGGAGCAGGACTTCTGGCAAGGTGCGCTTTTCTTATCCCCTTTTCTGCCTTCACTACGCCCGACTAACCCGCTGCATCCTTGCTACAGGCGTCGTCGCACTCGCCAAGGACTCGCGCCGACCCATCGTTATGACCTGCTCCGGTGCGCTTGCCTCTCCCTCTCCCTCCCCCACGTACTCACCCTCTTCTCCGTTTCCGCAGACGACTCCCAGATCCCCTTCGACGACCTCGGCCTGCAGCAGATCCAGCTGTCCTCCTCCTCTCCTCCGGCCCTCTCTCTCCCCTTCGCGCCTCCGCCCTCATCCCTCGCCGTCCCGTACCTCTCCCTCCTCGCCCTCCTCGAGGGGCACCTCCTCCCCCCTTCCGCTCTCTCCGACCTGTACGCCACCTACTCCCCCGGCGAGCCCTACCCGTCGTACCTCTGCCAGACCCAGCCGAGCGAGCGCGCGCTGCCGCACCCGCTCTCGGTCGGGTACAAGAGCGCCAAGGGCCCGGACCTGAGGAGGGCGGCGATGTGCTTGCAGGGGGAGTTGCAGTGGCGCTCTGGGGGCGCCCGAGGAGAGGAAAAGGGGGAGACGAGGTGGCAGATTGGCGGGTTGAGGGTGCCGAAGAGCGAGGAGGACGCGGAGGACGCGGAGGACCCGTACCCGTCTTTCTCCTCGACCTCCTCCTCGACGACAAGCAAGCCGCAGCTCGACCCGCTCGAGAGTGCTGTACTCGCTGCGGAGGCGCTCAGCGCCGCGGACGCGTTGATCGACCGGCGGGTGCGCACGAAGCTCGAAGTGCGTCTTCTTCCTCTTTCCTCCTTCTCCCCTGCTCTTCACTGACCCACTCTTCACTCTGACGCGCAGGACCTCGACGCCCTCCCATCCTCGCAGTCCTCCGCGCTCCTGGCCCCGCCCGTCCAGCTCGCGCCCTTCCCGGCCCTGTTCGCGGAAAGCGCGACGCAGCTGCCCTTCCTTGGCCGCGAGCCGGAGATGGCCCGCGCGGTGAGGCGCCTTGCCGGGCGGGTGTGGGAGGAAGGGCTGAGCGGGTGGGGCGAGAGGGAG
Organism: Rhodosporidiobolus sp. SP3-3/4; assembly: GCA_029873605.1. NCBI lineage: Eukaryota > Fungi > Basidiomycota > Microbotryomycetes > Sporidiobolales > Sporidiobolaceae > Rhodosporidiobolus > Rhodosporidiobolus sp. SP3-3/4. The sequence goes on along the minus strand of JAQJIZ010000026.1, from coordinate 106,753 downwards.
GAGGACGAGCTGGAGGGGAAGCGGTGCGTTTCTTCCCTCTTTCCCTTTCTCTCTTTCTCACCTCCCGTGCAGCACGGCGTGACTGACCTGCTTCTATCTCCCTTGAGCAGAGCGGACTTCACCCTCTCCCTCGCGCGCCTGACGCAGCTCCAAGGCCCGGAGCACTCGCTCCTCCACCCGCCCTGGGCACCGCTCCTCCCTTCGCCCGTGATCACATCGCTCTACCGCCCCTTCCTGCGCGCGATCACGCTCGCCGAGGACCGCGCTGAGGCGGCCCTGCTCGCTGCGGCCGGTCTTGCTGCTGCGGCGGGAGGGAGCGGGGACGAAGGAAGGGGAGGCGCCGGCGGGTTGGCGGCCAAGGTGAGGCGGAGCACGAGGCGGAAGGAGGCGCCCGTGCTTGAGAGGACGCTGCCGTGGCAGAGCAAGGACGAGGCGGATTGGCTGAGGGGGAGTGGGTTCCCGGGTGAGGAGGAGGAGGTGGAGGCGCACGAGGGGGAGAAGGAAGAGGAGGAGGACGAGGGGCAGTAGGCGGACGCTTGCTTACGAGACACAACGCACGCTTTTCTCGCTTCTTTTCTGGCTTGCGAGAGGGAGGGGGCAGAACAACCCAGAAGGGGATGTTACAGACAGCGGCACACGCGCCGGGCAGAGGGGCATAACCAGACGGCGGGGGAACGGAGTAGAACGACGACGGCAGTACGGCGAGAGGAAAAAGGCGGTACAGGGAGAGGTGGGAAAGGGGATCAGGGCTCGACGTAGATGCGCTGGAGAGGGGGCATAGTCCTGCGAGAGAGGGAGGACAGGCGGATCAGTCACGTACACGCTCAGTGTCACTCGTCAAGCTCGAAAAGATTGAGCACTACCCGAGCGAAAAACCACGAGGCAAAGACGGAAAGCGGCGACGCACCTCTCCCAGCCGGTCACGCTGCCCTTGTACATCCGGATCTGGCTCTCGGCAAAGCGGCCGAGGAGGACCTTCATCTCGTGGCGCTTGGTCGCGCGGAAGATGTGGTGCTCCTCGAGGACCTGGTCGTTGAACGCGTTCGACGTCGCCGAGGACGAGACGACCGCGTCTTGGAGCTGCTCAAGAGAGGCAAGGGGTCAGTGTGCAGGACGAAACAGGAGGAGACAGACAGGGGAGGAGGGAGAGGGGAGGGGAGGCAGGGACGGACCTCCTTGATCCGCGCGTCGAGCCGGCGCAGCTTGGCCTCCCGGCTCATGTCCGTCTCCCCTCCCTTGAGCTGCTCCATCTTCTCCTTGAAGTACCCTCCCAGGCCCATTCCGTATCCACCGCCGTTCTGCAGCCGGTCCCTCTCAGCCACCACGCTCGACAAGTAGCTCGATAGCTCCTCGAAGTCGAGCTGCTTCTGGTCGCGCAGCTTGAGAACGGCCTTGAACGCGTGGCTGTAGCCCAGCAGCGCATGCACATGGTCGAGGAACGCCTCGCTCGCCGCGGCCGAATGGTCCTTGACGTTGGCGCCAAAGTCGACCAAGGCGCGCTCGAACCGCATCAACGGCTCCGTGATCCCGCTCTCGAGGTAGCCGAGCCCCTGGACGCTCACGGCCAGGTCGTCGTAGTCGGCGCTCAGGTCCGCGAGGCGCGTCTTGCTCCGTGCCGCCAGGCGCTCGAGCGACGACAGGCCCTCCTCGAACGAGTCGAGGTGCTGGCGCAGGACGACGAAGCGCTCGTCCGGCTTCTTGAGCTTGGTGAAGGCGTTGAGGAGCGTGTCGGAGAGCGTGTCGACGAGCTTGTGCGTCGTGCCGCCCGAGTGCGAGGAGGACGAGGTGCGGTGCAAGGGAGAGGAGGGCAGGTCGGACGGCAGGTCGTCCGAGGAGATCGAGGTGCGCGCCGAGTGCTTGTGCTTGAAGACGTTCTGCAAGGGCGTGAGGGAGAGCTTAAGCAAGGATACGGGGAGAGAGGGCAGGGAGGGGTACGGACCCATTCGGTCGACTCGAGGAAGTGCTGGAGGAGCTCGGTGCGGGACAGCTTTGGATGCCGTGCTAGCCGCTGGAGGAAGCGTTCCAGACTAGGTTGGCAATCGTGGTCAGTAAAGACGGAGAGAGGCGGCAAGGCAGAGAGATGACGCACTCTTGCCGTCGCCGCTCGATGAAGTCGCTGGAGAAGCGGTCGCCGATCACGTATTCTGTGCACCGGACGAGCCACTGAATCAGGCTAGGCTCGGGAAGAAGAGAGAGTAGGCCAGAAAAGAGGAATCTGGCGCACCCATCCTGTGCTTGTCGGGCAGAGGGGGGACGACGCAGGCGGGAAAGTCCTTGACGAGGGCCTCGCGGAGGAAGACAAAGTCGTGGAAGCGCCTGCGTGCGCTCGGGTTGGTCGAGGCATAGTGCGAGAGGGAGGTCTGTTGAGGCAAGGCTGTCAAGTAGGAAGAGGAGGAAGAAGAGGAAGAAGAGACGCACTTTGGCGGTGACGAGGTAGGAGACGAAGGTGTCCGAGGTGCCCTCGAGCTCGACCTTGCCGTCCTTGACCTGAGCGTCGTAGACGGCCTGGTGTGTGGACGAGGGGTCGTGGTGGTCGGGGCGAGGCGAGGCGGGGTTGAGGTGGTCCTCTGCGTTGAGGGCGGGTGAGGCGAGCGGGTAGGCGGAGTAGGCGGAGGGTGCGGTGTCGGTCGCAGTAGCAGTGCTCGAGTGCGTGGGAGTGGTCGAGGCGTGGTCCTGATGAGAGTTGGCGAGCGAGGACGAGGCGGGAGGGGCGCCCGTGTCCCATGCGACCGACCCGCTAAAGTCGTCGTCCTCGGCGTGCAGGCTCATGTGACGTGCTCGTGAGTGCGCGTGCAGCCAGCAGAGCGAAGCGAGAAGGACAAGGCGGTGCGGGCGGAGCAAGGCAAGGCTCCACCTCGACTCCGCATCGCTTCACCCACCGCTCTGACCGGCACAACTGCACGCGCAACCGTACCACTCACCCTCATCAGCCCCATCCACCGACCCACACCGCCAAGCAACCGCGTCTCCACCTCTCGCCGTCGTCCTCCCCACCCGCCCTCGCCTCGGAAGCATGGCGTCCAAGCCACGGAGGATCAAGTTCACCCAGCAGGAGATCCAGCAGCAGCTTCAACAGCTCTTCCTCTTCTCGTCCATCTCCAGCGGGCCCGCCGACATCGACCAGCTCGGCCCCATCCTCCTCAACATCCACCGCTCAAAGCAGCAGGACGCCTACCTCCGCGCCCTCAAGGCCTTCGTCAAGGACAAGGAGAACGAGATCGAGGCCGTCTGCGCACGCAACTACCAGGCGCGCTTCCCCCTGTCTTTCTTCTTACGCTCCCGAGGTTCACTGACCTCCGTTTCCGCCGGCAGGACTTTGTCGGATCCGTCTCGGCGCTTCTGAGGGTGCGGCAAGGGACCGTCAGCCTCAAGCACCGCGTCGTCGAGCTCAACGACGAGGTGCAGAAGAGCGGAGGGGGAGTTGCGGACAAGGTGCGTCGCGGGACAGACCGTCCACCCCTCGTCTTCCTACCTTCTCGGCTTGGACTGACAATGGTGGTCCCCTTTCCATCCTTCATCGCAGAAAAAAGCGCTCCTCGAAGCGCGCCGCGTCGGGTCCAACATCGACGAAGCGATCGACACGCTCCAAGCCTGCCTGCGCGTGCTCGACGTCGCCTCAAAAGTCACCTCGCTGATCACGAACGCCAAGTACTACGCTGCCTTGCGGCACCTCGAGGACCTGCAGACGACGCACCTCAAGCCGGTGCTGCACTACCCCTTTGCGGCGCTCATGCTCGGGTCCATTCCCGATGCGCGGGCGCACATCAGGGAGGAGGTGACGAGGGCGCTCAAGGCATGGATGTACGAGGCGAGGGAAGCAAGTAGGAGTGTGGGCAAGGGCGCGCTCGAGGCGATGGAGATGAGGGGGAGGCGGTGGAATGCCCGTAGGAGGAAGGAGCCGAGCATGGCGCTGAGCAAGATCAACGGGCCGGTCGAGCTGGGCGTGTCCGAGAGGCACGAATGTGCGTCCTCCGCCCGCCCTCCCTTTTCCCTCGCATCCTTTTCCCTCGCGGTTGACGTTTTCCTTTTCCGCAGACAACGTCCTCGACAACGAGGCGGTCAAGATCGACTTTAAGCCGCTTTACACCTGCATCCATATCTACGACGCTCTCGACGCTCGCGAGGAGCTACAGCTGAGCTATCAGGCGGATCGAAGGGTGCGTTGCGCTGCCTCGTACCGCTTCTCTCTTCTACCTCGCCAGTTCCGGCGAGCTGGAAAAATTGTGCCTTGGAGACCGTCACTGACATCCCCTTGCTACAGGCTCAAGCCGGCCTCCTCCTCTCCACCACCTCGACCACCACGCCCTTCTCCCTCCCCGCGCTCTCGACTCTCCTGGAGGAGATCGTCGGCTTCTTCCTGATCGAGTCGCACGTCCTGCGCACGACCAACTCGTTCCGGTCCGAGCAGGACGTCGAGGACCTCTGGGACGGCATGTGCGAGCGCGTCGTGCGCATCGTTGACGAGGGCCTCGCGGGGTGCGAGGACCCGGAGGTGTTCTTGGGGACGAAGTTCAAGGTGCTCACGTTTGTGCAGACGCTCGAGGTGCGCTCTCACGCTCGGTTCGCCTGAGGTCGTCTTCACAGAGGGGACGAGGCTGATATTCCGGCACGTGCGGGTGTACAGGGCTACGGCTACTCGGTCAACCAGCTCAACACCCTGCTCCTCACCCTCTTCGAGCGCTACTCGCAGCTCCTCCAGCGCAAATTCAGCGGCGACTTTGAGCAGGTGCGCCCTCCCTTTCTTCCCCCTTTCCTCTTTCCCACCCTCCGACTTTTCTCAGGAGCTGACGCATGGTTGATGTCGAACTGGCGCACAGATCGTCCTCGACGACGACCACCAGCCGATGGTGGTCAATGACGCCGAGGAGTTCGACAAGGTCGTCAGCGTCAGTTGGCTGCCGAGCCAAGGAGAGTGGAGCGCGAACGAGTTGAAGCAGTGCGTTCACCCTCTCCGCCGCGTCGCTATCTCCTTTCCGCTTGCCTGCGTGGCATACGAGACCGAGTCGACGAGCATGAAGGGCGCACGCTAATCTCCCTCTCGTTCTCCCACCCGCATCGCAGGCCCGGCTTCCCCCTGGCGCTGCCCTTCTCGCAGACCTACCCGCTGTGCTGCATCGACATCCGCTCTTTCACCGAGCAGTACTACCAGTTCTCCGAAGGCTTCGCCGAGCACCACCGCGACATCGACGACGTCCTGCGCAAGGTGCGTCCCCTCCCCTCTCCCTTTCTCTGCCCCTTCGCTCTTCCTCGCTCACACAGAAAAGAAGCTGATGTCTGAGAGTGGTGGCGGAACAGGCCCTCGACAACCTCCTCATCAAGCAAGTCAGCGAGAACATCCAGCGCCGGCTGACGATGATCAGCAACCTGAGCCAGCTCGCGCAGATCGTCGTCAATGTCCTGTTTTTCCAGACGGCGTGCTCGGACCTCGAGACGCTGCTGGTCACGCTCAGGTGCGTTCTGCTCTGCTCGAGCCTTTTCTCCTTCCCCCATTTCGTAGTGCACGCAGGGACAGGTTGAACCCGAGGAGTAGGTGCGCAGGACTGACCTCTCTTTTCTCTCCGTCCCGCAGGGCCACCCAGCGCGGCGGCACGATCCACCTCGACTCGCTCGCGTCCTTCCAGCAAACGCTCACCCAAACGCAAGACCGCATGGTCGCCAACATCTCGCAAAAGATGGACTCGTTCTTTGAGGAGGCCGAGTACCCGTGGCTCGCGACCCAGCCGCCGCCGCCGCCGCGCCCGGGCATGCCCAGCGAGGCGAGCGGGTACCTGCAGGACCTGATCGACTTCCTCTCGACCGTCATGATGAGCGTCTTGATCCAGCTGCCCGAGTTTGCGAAGGACTATGTCTACCGCGGCGCGCTGGCGCACTGCGCGATGGTCCTCCAGGTGCGTCCCCCTGTCCCTTCCTTCCCTGCTTGCGCCCTCCGCTTCGCTGACGCTCCCTCCCTCTGTTCGTCCCGCCGCCCGCCAGTCCTTCCTCACGGACCGCGACCCACGCACGATCTCGGACGCCGGGCTCGCGTACCTCGCGCGCGACGTGCGCTGGCTGAACGAGCACGTCCAGTCGCTCGGGAACGAGCGTTTGACGGACGTCTTTAGCGAGTTGAACCAGGTCCGCTTTCCCTCTCCCTGCTCCCCTCTCCCTTCCTTCCCGCTTTTCCTCCTCGCCAAGAGAGAGAGAGACTCTGATACTGACGCGATCGAGAAGTAAACAGACCCTCACGCTCCTCACCGCCACGCCCTCGATCACCGACTTCCTCGACCCGGCCGTGCGGGCGCAGCACTTTGCGCGCGTCCAGCCCCGCGTCCTCCAGGCCGCGCTCGTCAAGCTCCTCACGCACTACAACTCGGCGCAGGGCGCGGGGGTCATGCACCGGAGGAGGGTTGGAGTGGTGCGTCCTTGCGTTCTTTCTTTTCTCGGGGTGGAACCGCGCTCGCGGTCGTCGGGGCGCTGCCGTCCGGCTGGCTTGCCACTCGAGCCATCGATGGACGGCTCATGTATTGCACGAGGAGATCGAGAAACTGACAGACCTTTCCTAACTTTGCAGGAGGACCTCCTCCGCGCTCTCTCTCGGTAGACAGCCTCTTTCCCCATCTCTTCGCATCAACCTTCGCCTTCCCTCCTTCCATACCCGGAGACTACCGTCCTCATCCCCATCCCCCCACGCATCAGCCGTATTCCCCTCTGTCGTCGCCGTCTCAGCCGTACATGGACGTTCCCGACCTGTTGTAATCGCTCGCGGACTTGCTCAATTCGCTGTACAGTCACCCCGAAGCCTTGTTCGCAGGCGAAGCGAGGGACAAAAACGTGCTAGGGAAAGGCATCGAGAGGACCTGTCGAGACGCAGCGGCTGCTCGTCTCGAAAACCGTGACAAGAAGGAAACTGACTCTATTGACGGTAGAGAGAGGGATACAGTCTGTAAGGACGGGGAGTAGACAACAAGAGAAAGGACGTCCAAGGCTGGCTCCTCCACCCGCCCCGCTCTCACCACCTGGCCTCCCTCGCCCACGAGTCCACGACCTTGACGCCCTCCTTCGCATAGTAGAACCTTGGGTCGCGCCTGACGATGCACCCATGCGTGTGCCGCACCTGCGGCAGGTGGACCATGTTCTTCTTGACCTGCGGCAGGCTGTTGAGGTGCAAGAGCATGAAGCGCTGCGAGGCTGGGAACGTTGGGTCGGTTTTGAGCGATTGGGCGAGGGACAGGTCGGCGGGCGGAGGGGAGGGGAGGAACCGACGGGGCCCGGTGGAGGGGTAGGAGGGGGAGAAGAACGGGTCGGCGCTGGTAGCGGCGGGGGCGAGGGGCGTGGACGAGGAGGCGGAGGCGGAGGAGGCGGAGGAGGAAATGGACGAGGGCGAAAGCGCGGCCGAGCAGCCGTACGTCTTGCTGTCCGCGAGCTTCGCCGCGTTGAGCGGCGTCGCCTCCGTCTTGGCCGCCTCCCTCGCGGTAGTCGTCGCCGCCTCGTCAAGCGGCGTCGCGGCCCCGCTCGTCGCCGCACTCGTCGCCGCGCTCCTCTCCTCACCGCCCTCCGCAGCATCGCGCTCCTTCGGCTCCGTCAGCCTCGCCGCATACTCGGGGTTCTCCACGCCCACTTGCTCCGCCACGGCCTCCGCAATCCTAAACCCGACGCGCGCGAGGCTCCCCTCCCTCCCCTCGTTCCCGCGCTTGATGCGCGCCTCCTTGATCCTCCGGCGGGACTGGTGCCCCTGGAGCGAGAACCGGACGACGAGGAACGCGAAGAAGAGCGGGAGCGAGATGGGCAGGGAGATGATGACGACCCAGGCTTTCGGGCGCGAGACGGGGTAGGTCGACGGGCGGAGGAGGCCGGGGAGCTGAGGGAGGTGACGACGAAGGCGCTGTAGGGCGGTTGGCGCGCGGGTGGGCTGGAGGGCCGAGGCGGGAGGGGGAGGGACGTGCGTCAGGGACGAGACGATGGGGGCGTTTGAGCGCAGGGCGCTGCGGGTGGACAGGCGGTCAGTCTCTCGTGAGTCGTAGGAAATGAGCAGTCGAAGATTGGAAGTAACGCACATGTCCAGCCCGCCCTCGCAAAAGTCGAGCTCCTTCTCCGGGTCGTCCCAGCGATCCTCAGCAATCTTCTGCGCCTTGGCCCGCGCGAGCGCGAACGGGTCGTGCGCCTCGAACGCGCCCGTGATGTACGGCACCGTGCGGTCGTTCATCGTGTTGGCAAACACGTCGATGCGCTCGAACTTGCTCAGCGCGCGGTAGAACGAGTACCGCGGGTCGGCCATGATCTTGAGCAGGCTTTCGGATTTGGGCTGGGCCGGAGGGGTGCGCCGGCCGAAGAGCTTGTTGAGGCCTTTGCGCGGGGCGGCGGAGGAGGTGGAGGATGAGGAAGGAGAGGGGGGAGAGGGCGCGATGAAGCGCGCGGGGAGGAAGTCGTCCTTCTCGTACAGCTGCGTCCCGGTGCGAGAGAGGAAGCCTGTATCGGACAGCACGAGTGAGCCAGGCACGAGAAGAAAGGGGGTGAGAGGGATACGTACGGGCGCCGAGGAAGCGGAAGAGGGAAGACCAGAAGGTCTGGTAATGTGGGCTGTCAAGGAGTAGACGGTGAGTCTCGTGACGCAGTCAGCAGAGGCAGCAGCGACGCACATGCCAATCCAAGGTGAGGCGAAAGTGGCAAAGTTGACGGGCTCGACCTTGTCGAAGAAGGACGGCGTACGGCTGTCGAGGAGGCCAACGACGTAGCGCGCGACGAGGCCACCGAGGGAGTCTGCGAGAAAAGAGGAGGAGATCAGGCGGCAACTTCCTGGAGAAAAGAAGGGCAAATGAGCTGCTTACAGCCCACGATGGAGAACTTGTCGACCCTGCCGCCATCCTTCTCGATCTGTGCGATGCGCTCGTCAATCTCCTCGACGACACGGTCAGCGCAGACATCGATTCCGCTGGAGAAGGCAGGAAAAGGTCAGTTTCCTCTGCATTCTGCGAGAAAGATGAGAACTTGAAAAGGAACACAACGTACTCGTAGGTGTGCGTCCAGGTCACGCCGTTCCCCTCGGCCGCGAGCACCTCGAGCCTGCTGCCGGCGGCCTCCCCTCGCGCCTCGAGCTTCTTGGCCGTCTTGGCCGCGTGCTTCGCCGCCGACTCTTTGATGTAGGCGATGTGGTTCGGGTTGCCCCAGAGGCCGTGGGCTGTGACGAGGAGGTGGACCGAATAGGGCGCCTTGGTGGGCGAGGACATGGTGAGAGAGCGGGAGGCGGAGCGGGAATGCGATAGGTCTGGCGTGAAATGTGCTGGGGTGGGCGGGAGCAGAGAGGAAACGCTAGGAAGGACGGGCGTCGAGGCGAATGAGCGGGCGGACGAGGCAAGGCGGCCGAGGTGGGGTGGGAGGACGAAGGCGAGGTTGCGCGGCTGGCGGAGGGAGAGCTCTGCAGAGAGAGCGTGGTCAGTGGACTCGCCCAATTGTGGGCCCAGTGACCGCGCACGCACCCGAAGCGACTCGTGAGCGGCCTGCTCGGATGCGGTGGAGGGGGAGGGGCACGGCGAGCAAGAGGGACGCGGCCTCGGGGCGTCGGGCGAGGGAGGCGAGCGGAGATGGAGGAGCAGAAGGAGAGCAGGGAGCGCAAGCAGGCAGGGAGCAGAGTGAAGGGGCAGAGCACAGCAAGCAGCAGCAGCGACGACGCACGCCCTTCGGCATCGTCGGTCCCGCTCCGGTCATCGGGCCCCGCGAGAGTGCGAGTCCATCGGCAGGCGGCAGCGGGAGAAGGGAAGAGTGCGAGTGCTAGTCCCTGTACTGATAAGCAGGCAGACGAGCGAGGCGAGATCGGAGAGAAGAGCGGGTCTCAGCTTGGACGAGCAGGAGGGAGAGAGTGGGCGGTGCTCGACTCGACCCGCACTCAACTCGACCGGCTGCTACCAGTGCTGCCGAGGCACTCACGATGAGCCTCACCAGCACCCTCGACGACTACCTTGTCGCCTCGTTCCCCCTCCCGCCTGCCTCGTCGTCGTCGTCGTCGTCGCTCACCGTCTCCCCGCCCGTCACTGCCGTCGCCTACACCGCTCACCCGCGACAGGATGGCCGCCTCGCAGTAGCCACCCCGGGCGTCGGCGTGTCTGTCTACGACGTGAGCTCTCTCCCCCTTGAAGCGAGACGACCGAGACGAGGCCGTTCTCCAGACTTGGTGGTGCACATGCAGCACCGCTGGTGCGAGTAGAGCTTGTCTTCCTCGATCGTACTGACTCTCTCTCCTCACACAGCTCGCGGACCAGACGCCGCTGTCGTCCATCACGGTCGGGCCGTCGTTCGCGCCCACCACTGCCGCCGTCTCTCGCTCGACGCCGCAGACCACCTCGGACTCGATCCGCGTCAAGAGCGCACGCCGCACCTGGATCGGCGTCCGCACCGACGAGGGCAAGGGCGAGGTTTGGTGCTGGCACGAGGAGGAGCGCAAGGATGGCAGCACCGAGGGCGATGCCGGAAAGGCCGTCTGGCCAGTGCGCTCCTTTCCTTTCCTATTTTCAAGAGTGCAGTCTGACCTTGCCTCGTACAGATCTCTGAGCCTCTCGCCGCCCTCTCCGCGCCTCGCACCCTCCCCTCTCACATCGCCTTCCTTTCCTCCTCTGGCGCTCTCGCGCTGGCTCCCTCCGACGACCTCATGTCGCTCGCCTCCCTCCCCGCTCCTTCCACCTCTTCCACCACACCGCCCGTCTCGCAAACCCTCCGCCTCGTCCCCGTTTCCTCCACTTCCTCGACAACCTTTTTCCTCCCCTCCGGGTTGACGGACCTCCTCCCGCCCACCTCTTCCTCCGAGGCTCACCTCGCCATTATCGTCCGCACCTACGCGACCGCTCCCGCGGCCCCGTCGAGCGCGCCGCAGAGCCCCTCCCTCGTCGAGATCGGCAAGAAGAAGTTCAAGAAGGCGCCCCGGCCGTCCGCGTCGGCTGTGACGGACGCTGCCGAGCTCGCCGCGGTCGAGACGAAGCAGGCCGGGCGGAGGAACGAGGTCGAGGTCGTGCTGCTGGACTCCAAGGTCGGCGTGCCGGACGAGATGGAGGCGCGGCTGGGGCTGGTCAGTCTCGGCAGCATCGAGGTCGAGGGCGAGCAGGTCGTCCTGAGCGACGATGGCTTCGTCACTGCGCTTAGTATGTCCTTTTCTCTATTTTGCTTCCCGGATGCCTCGGTTGACCTGTTCTTCCTCCAGGCTCCAACGGCACCCTCTCCTCCTTCCGCCTTACCGTTACCTCCGCCCCTGCTGTCGAGTCCTACTCCTCGCTCTTCTTCCCCTCCGCCACCTACGAGCCGATGACCCTCTCGCTTGCGCCGGTCAAGTCTCTCACCCTCTCCACCTCGACCCTCTCCCTCCCGCACGCCGCCGTTCTCGCCCTCCACTCCTCCTTCGTCGTGCTCGCCGCCCCGCGCCTGTCCGCAACCGAGACCGGCGCGGCACCGGTCGTCTCAGCCACGCTCTGGGACACCCGCTTCGGGTCCGCCATCGCCTCGACGGACCTGACCGTCCCCTCCGCGGTCGCGTCCTCCCTGTCCCACCTCGCCCTCTCCGCCTCCCTCCCCTCGAAGCACACCGCGATCCTCACTCTCTCCCCTTCGCGCTCCTCCGAGTCTTCCGCACCCGGAACCGGGCACCGCACCGCGCTCTTCGCCCTCCCGCTCGCGGCGCTCCCGCCGTCCTCCGTCCTCGCCGCCGTGGTCGGCAAGCACGCCCTCACGGCCCGCTTCCTCGCCGCCGACCCGAGCGCGGTCGCGTCGGTCGTCGCGCGCGCGAAGCGCTCCGAACCCCTCCGCTCCGCGACCAAGACGTCGGAGAAGAAGGCCCTGCTCCTCGACGCGAGCCGCGCGGCGCGCAACGCGCTCCTGGAGAGGCTCGAAGAGGTGCTTGAGCCGCTTCAGCGGTGTGGGGAGGGGAAGGACGCCGCGGCGGCGAAGGGGGAGGGGGAGGAGCAGGACCGCGCGGTCGCGGAGGCGGAGAGGCTGTGGGGCGAGTACCTCGAGGGGGAGAAGGACCGCCTGCTGGCGTACAACCGGGACAAGGTGCGCACCGCGATGGAGAAGGAGCAGGCGCGCAAGCTTGCGGCCCTGAGGGGCGAGGGCGAGGGCGGCGAGGCGGGTGACGGCAGGACGGAGAAGACGCGGTACCTCGCTGCGAAGCGCAAGATCGAGCGCGCGATCAAGGCTGCGGGCGGGAGCGTCACGCCTGGCGAGGCGGACGGAGAGGACAAGGCGAGCACGAGCTGGAAGGAGGTGACGAGCGTGCGGATCAAGGGCGTGACGGACAAGCATCGGTATAAGTACCACCGCGAGCGGAACAAGGCTGAGGAGGAGATGGGCAGGGCGGTCAAGGAGTTTGATGTCGAGGACGCGGTCGCCAAGGTCGAGCGGTACGAGGTGCGTCTGGCCTCTCTCTTTCCCTTCGAGATTTCTCATACTGATTGGGCTCCCTCGTAGCCCTCGCTCCCGTCGTCATTCATCACCGCCCTCTTCCGCCTCTCCTTCCCCGTCCCGCTCGACGCGCCCTCCTCCTCCACCGACCTCGCCCTCGCCTCCTCCTCCTCCTCCGCCACCCCGACCAAGTCCACCACCCCCTTCCGGCACCCGCGCGCCCTCGTCGCCTACTTCCTCCGCCGCGAGCTCGTCGGCGAAAACCAGGTCCTCGGCGGCGTGACGCGCTTCCTCGCCCGCGCCGGCGACTGGGCCAACCTCCTCCTCGCGCTCCGCACCATCCCCGACATTCCGGAGCACACCACCGTCGCGCTCCTCGTTGCTGTCGTCCGCGCCGGGTCGTCTTCCCCTGCCGAGGAGGCGATGGACGTGGATTCGTCCCCCTCCGCCGCCGCTGCTCTTCCTCAAGCCCCGCCTGCGCTCTCCGCCTTCCTCCCCGCCTTCCTCGCCTCGCCCTCCACGCCCGCGATCCTCCGCGCACAGCTGCAAGCCCAGCTGTCCCCCTCCGAGGCCGTGCCCGTCCTCGAGCAGTGCGACGCGTGGCTCGCGGCGTGGCTGCGGGCGTCGGCGGCGGAGGAGACGTATGCAGAGGCCGGCGAGAAGAGGGGCAGAAGCAAGGGTGCCAGGGCGGTTGCGGCGCCGAGGGACGTATTCCGGCTCGAGGCTGAGGGCGTGCCGCCGATGGAGCAGGTGTGTCTTCTCTTTTTTCTTGCCTCTTCTCCCTTTCATAGCACTGACCCGTCTCTTCTTGCGCCGCAGATCGTCCCGCTCGTCCAAGCCCTCCTCGACGCGCACTTCGTCCCGCTCCTCCTGCAGCGCCAGGCGCACGCGCTCCTCCGGCGCCTCGCCAAGCGCGTCGACGCGCACACGCAGCTCGTCACCGACCTCTCCTCGCTTGCGGGCGCGCTGGGCGTGTTCCAGCGCAAGAAGGACGAGGCGCGCAAGGCGGCGGAGGAGGAGAAGCGCAAGGCTGCGGCGGAGAAGGAGAAGGAGAAGGACGAGGGGCAGAGGAAGGAAGGCGGCGGCGGCGTGAAGGAGTTTGGCGAGACGATGGAGAGGAGGATCAAGGCGCAGGAGAAGCATGCCGCCGTTGGGGAGTACGAGATCGACGAGTTCTTCCTCTGAACGCTGCATTGATGCATAGGTTTCCTCACATCCTCTTCGTCGTGATTGGAGAAGCGGGAGAAAAGGACCGAGTTGGGCCCGGCTCACTTCCCCTTCTTCCGTGCCTCCTCGGCCCGCCTCTTCTCCCACCGCTCCCTGATCTCCAGGTCGACCACGTTCCCGTCGCCCCACCCAACGCTGAGGCCCATGAGGATGCCGCCGACGAGGTTGAAGAGCCCGAAGAGGGCAACGAGGGACGAGCCGTGCGGCGTTTGGAGGCAGAGGTAAGCGGAGAGGAGGGCGGCGAGGACGCGGCCCGAGACTGTGTGGTCAGGAAGGTTAATGAAGTGAGGAGAGAAACGGCAGAAAGAGGGACAAGGGCGGGCAGAGGGAGAAGAGGGAAGAGGCGCACCCGAGTTGCGCTTGAACTTCTCGTCGAGCGTGTAGGTGGACCAGAGGAAGTAGTACCCTATCACAGACTCGAGCGTCAGCCTGGACGGAAGACCCGTCAGGGAAAATCAGAGACGAGAGGGCGCACCAAAGAGGGAGAGGAGGAGTCCGATGAAGGCCAACTCGGCTTCCCCGCCCTGGTACGGCTCGAGATCCGTCTGTGCCTCAATGAGGGACGTCAAAGGTGCGACTTGAGCGAGGAAGGCGGCCGGGTCGCGAAGGAGAGAGACGCCTGAACGCGGGAGAGAACGATGAGCGGACAAATTAGAGCCGGAAGCGGAAGACGAGCGGACCGGCGTAGGCGTAGGTGAGCCCAGCGAGGAGGAGCTGGAGGCCCGAGAGGCGTGGCATGTCGGAAGGAGGGAGCTGAAGGAGGAAGACAGGAAGAGGGGGAGCCGTTGTCGAGGTTGACGACCTGCTGTTCCCTCGCTACTGCTCTGAGTCGCCCTGATCGCCTCCCACATCTCGACAAGCACTCTCTCGTCCCCTTGCACGCGTCCAATCCCTCATCGCCCTCCTTCGACCCTCTCAGCGCCATGGCAGCTCCTCAAGGCCAGGTCAGCCTCGACCAGCTCAACCTCGAGCAGATCGAGCAGGTCAGGCAGCAGCTCGAGCAGGTGCGCCGTCTCCCAACCCCTCTGCCATCCCAGCTGACCGCTTCGAGACCTGCAGGAGCTCAAGCACCTCACCCAGGCCTTTGGCGACCTCAAGCAGGCTCAATCCAAGTTCATGGCCTGCATGGAGTCCCTCGACTCGATCAAGCCCGCCAACAAGGGTCCGTCGATCCACCCGGCCGCCCTCCAAACGACGACTGACCTCTTCTCCCCTCTTGCGGACGACGACGAGCAGAGAAGAAGATCCTCATCCCGCTCACCAGCTCGCTCTACGTCCCCGGCCGGATAAAGGACACCGAAAACGTTCTGGTCGACATCGGTACGGGCTACTTTGTCGAAAAGGTGCGCCTCTCTTTCCCTTCTTCCTCCCAATTCTCTACTTTTCCTCGAGCTGACGGGAAGAGCACGCGACACAGCCCACAAAAGCGGCCAAGACGCTGTACAACACCAAGATCCTCGCGCTCAAGTCGAACCTCGCGACGCTGCAGCAGCAGATCGAGAAGAAGCAGGACAACTTCCAGGCGTGCGTCCTCGTTTTCTTTCGTCCCGCGTCCGCTTCTCGCAGCTCTCGCTGTACCTTTGTCGGCGAGCGGCGAGTCGAGCTTTCGGACAGAGAGACTGACAAGCCCTCTTTTTTTTCCTCCTGCAGGTGCGGCGAGATGATCCGGGTCAAGATGTGCGTTCTCCTGGACTTTCTCAGCCGCCATGCGCTCTCGCGTCCCAGCTCCACACGGGCTCGCAACGAGCGCTGCTCCGTGCCGAGATATCCAAACTGACGCACCCTTCCCTCCCCTTTCTTCTCCTTCACCAGGGCACAACAAGCGCAGGCCCAAGCAGCGTCCGGCGGCGGCAAGGAGGACGACTGAGCTTTCTCCATGTCGGGAGCCGACGAGAGGAAGAACCAGACCTGTACCCTATCCCGCATTGCAACGATACCCTTTTTCCTCCCTCTTCTCTCCAATGGCCTGTTCTCCATTCGCTTTCTCTCTCTCTCGAGACGAGACGAGCAGCAACATCGAGAAAGGGCTGAGATACGTGCATTGACTCGGGGCGTGTGGAAGGCGCGGAGGGGGATCTTGGGGGTAGACTCATGTATAGAGGAGGGGTATCGACGACGAGAGGACGGCAAAGCGACAGCGATGAGGGACGACATGAGGGCACAGAATGGGCAGGGGGGGATAATGTACGAAATGGCTAAGTGTCCTTGATTGGAGAGGAGAGAAACAGGGAAAGGGAGAGAGTGAGAGAAAAGGAGGAAGGGAAGGGCACTACCGCTTCGCAGCCTCGCCGCTGAGGTACACCGAGATGGCGAGCACGTCGTCCCCGCCGGCCTTCCTGAGCGCCGCGACAAGGTCGCCCCTGTCCGCCTGCGGGAGGATGTCGCCCAGTCGCGCGAGCTTGTCCTCGTCGACGCCCGCGTCGTCCGGCACTAGCGGCGACGACGCAGCAGCAGCGGGCTCGAACGCCCGCGTCGTGGTGGAGCCGTACGAGAAGCTCGCGCGGCTGGCGGAGCGCGCCGACCCCCCCTCGACGCCGTAGCGGTCCAAGACGGGCGAGCCGGCGGGGCTGCTCGTCCGGCTGTCGAAGCTCGCGCGGTGCCGCGCTGGCGGCGTCGGGTTCGGCATCGGCATCCTCGGCCCGCCGAGCGTCGAGCCGGTGATCGGGAGGGAGCGCATGTTGGACACGGCGGGCGGGACGGAGGTGATCGCGATCGGGGCCGAGATGGACGACGACGTGATCCGGAGGGTCGAGCTCGAGGCGTTGGGTGGAGAGGTGTGCCCGTGGGCGTGCGAGTAAGCGTGACCGAGGCTGGAAGAGGACGGGTTGTGGTGGTGCGGCGTGGGGTGGTCCCTCTTGCTCTGCCTTCTCCCTAGACTTCCCCTCCCGAGACCGGCAAAGAAGCTCTTCCCACCGTGCCCTCCCCCTCCACCCGCTCCGGAAGCGCTGCTCACGCTCCCCCCCTTGCCCAGCACGCCGGGGTAAGGCGCGTCCCTCGGGACCAGGTCTCTCGGTCCGAACGTGGACGATGCGCCCGAGGTCGGGATCTCGCGCGCGCGGTACGTGTCGCCCGGGCGCGGCGCAAACGTCGCGGTTGAGGACGTGGAGGACTCTTGCCGAGCCGAACGGCTTTGGCGTGCGACGGCCGGAGACGCTGGGGCGGAAGCTGCGCGAGCAGTGCAGAAGAGGTCAGTCAAAGTCCCGCTTTGTCCTTTCTCGCGGAAGCAAGAAGGCAAAAGGAAAGCGAGCGAAGACGTACTCCTCCCCGTCCCAGTCCGCACATCCCTCACGCTCGCAACCCACTCCTCGAGCCTGCTCCTTTCCCTCGCAAGCTCGTTGATCTTCTCGGCGTAGATTCTCGCACGCTCCCTCGGCGTCCGGGCGGCCTTGAGCTCGCCGCTGACCTGAATCGCAGGCGGGAGCGGGCGCCGCCTGAGCAAAGGCGTTTGCGATGCGAACGAGGTGTGGGACGAAAGGTGCTGCTGCGAGGGCGTGAGCGGGAGGGGCGGGAGCGCGTGCAGCGACGCCGAGCGCGTCGGCGGGGAGAACGACCCGCCGCGGACTTGCTGCTGCCCTAACGCGCCGGAGAAGGACGCGGTGGTCGCGATCGAGCTCTGGCTCGGGCGTTTTTGCGGCGCGTGCGGCGGGAAGGGCGGGAGCGGCGGGCTCGAGACGGGCCGTGCGGTCGTCGTCGTGAAGGTCGACCCGGAGCGGTGGATCCGCAGCGGCGGGACGGGCGAGTCGGGGATGGGAAGCGGCGGGGAGGACGGTAGGGAAGGCAGCTGGGGAGACGAGACGGTCGAGAGGTTGTGGAACCTGGAGGAAATGGACTCGTCGTCGTCCAGAGAGGGGGACACGACCACGCTCGGGCTCATCGGCGTCGTCGTCCCCGCCGTGCCCAGCGCGGTCGACCTCCCGGTCGCAGTCGTCGAGCTGATGACGAGCACGTCGTCCTCGTTCTCGTCCTCTTCTCCTCCTGCCTTCCTCTCCAGCACGGGCGACCCGGCCGGCGTCGCCCCCCGACTCCTCGCCTCCTCCTCCGCCGCCGCCGCAGCCGCCTTCTTCGCCCTCTTCAGATCCGCGATGAACGCCGCCGCCCTCGCTTTCGCGTCGCTCCGGTTGCGCTCGCGGTTCGGCGTGCCCGACCGGCTGGGACTGCCCGCGCTGCGGGCGGGCGAGCTGGCCCGTTCGGCTGCGGTGCCGCTCGTCCCGGACGGAGAGGCGCTCCGACTCGCGCTGGCGGCAGCGGCAGGAGCGGGAACAGCGAGTCCGTGCATCGGCGAGGAGGCGGTAACGAACGACTCGGCCGTGCCGCTCTCGCCGTGCTCCTTCTCTGTGTGAGGCGGGACCGGCGGCGGATTGGGCGAAGGCGAAGGCGATGCGGGCGGCTCGGCGATGCTCGGCTCGCGGACGTGCAGCGAGGCCGGCTTACTTGCGGAGGCCGAGGAGAAGGTTGACGGCTGGGCGGGGGAGAGGGGGTGCGAGGGAGAAGGCGAGGGCGGGTAGTCGGCTGAGGCGTAGGTGTCGTAGAACGAGTCGCGGAGGTGCGATTCGAGGGTCGAGACGGTGGAGAAGCTGCGCGCATCCCGCCGATCCCCATCAGTCTCACAGGCCCAAGAGGAACCTGGCGAAGGGGAAAATGCAGGCGAAAGACGCACCGGTTGTTCCCCCCGCCTCCCAGCGCCGCCAACTCGCCCACCTTGTCCGTCTTCTCTCCTTCCTCCTGCTTCCCCTCGCCCACCTCTCCCTTCCCCTCCTCCACCCTGCTCACCCCCGCGCCCGCCCCGGCCCCACCCCCACTCACACTCACGCTCGCCCGCCTCCCCACCCCAGCCACGCTCGTCCCGTTCGCAAACAGCGCCGACGTCCTCCTGCGGCTCTTCTCCGGGATATCAGGCGGCGGGCCGCGGGTCTTCACGCTGCCGGTGACGCTGCCCGGCGGGCGCGCGCGCGGGGCGGTCAAGGTTGTCGTCGAGGAAGAGGGCGAGAGCGAGGAGAGGAGGGAAGAAGACGCCGGCGGGGGCGGCTCGGTCGGCGGGGTGGTCGACTCCTCCTCCTTTCCTGCGCCTCCTCCTCCCGCGCCACTCCCCTCCCCCTTCTCCTTCTCCTTCTCCTGCTCCTTCTCTTCCCCCGCGGCCGAAGCCGCATGCGCCCCACCGCGCTGGCTCCCCAAGCTCAAGTTGCTCGGCTGCCGTCTCGGCGGCCTCCCCGGCGCCGGGGCTGGAGAGCGTGTCGAGCTGCGGCTCGGGGGGCGGTCCTGCGCCGAGTGGTGGGAGTGGTGCGAGCGGAGCGAGTCGATCGAGACGGAGGGGGTGAGGTGGTGCTGCTGCTGCTGAGGGTGAGAAGCGGAGGAAGCGGAAGTGAAGGAGGAGGGAGCGAGGGCAGGCGGCAGAGGCCCGACGGTCGACACGGCGGAGGAGGGCGACGAGGAGGACGCGGCGGTAACAGATGGGGACGCGGGGAGGGGCGTCTGGAGCGCGAGCACCGGCCGGGGGACGGCGTGCGCGGGCGAGTGGGGCGGAGGCGGTGGAGGCGGCGGTGAGAGGGGCTGCTCGACGGCCTGCGGGACAGAGGGAGGGAGGCCGTCCTTCTTTGGCGGCAGCGGCGGGAGCTCGGGACTCTTGGGCGGCGCCTCGGCTCGCGCCACTGTCGTTGTCGGGGTCATCGCGAACCCAGCGGGCACGGCCGGGCTCGGCGGGACCGAGCTTGTCCCCGCGTCGCTGCCGGCCCCTCCATACGCGGCGACAAAGTCAAACTCGCTAACGGGGCGGCTCTCGCGCGCCTGGGCGGCATGCTGCTGCACGATCGCGGCCGAGGCGCCGATGAGGGACGAGGAGCGCGCCTGGCGCTGCTGCGTTGCGGCGATCTCGGCGAGGAGGGGCGAGCGCGGCGGGGAGGAGCCGGAGGGGAGGTGCGACGCGGCCCAGTCGTCGGCGGCTTCGGAGGAGACGGAGGTCGGGTGCGAGTAGGAGGAGGAGGCTTGAGAGGGCGTGGGAGAGGAGGAGCGTGATTGCGAGGACGGCACGGCGGAAGGGAGGAGGTCGGACGAGGACGAGGTCGTTGCGGCGCCGTTGTCCAGCACGGCTTGTGAAGACGAGCGACTCAGGAGCCCGCTCCCCCTCGCCAGCGAGGCGTCGAGCGAGCTGCTCCTCGCCCCGATCCCGCCGGGAAACATCGTCGGCGGGGTGTGCTCCCTGCCCGCCGAGTTGCGCAGCGTGCTCGACTCCCACTCGGCGACCGAGTTGGGCGTGACCGGCCTGACCCCCGTCCCGCCTCCGCTGCCCTCCCGCACAATCAAGCCCCCTGCCGCAGCAGCAGCAGCGCGGGGCGTGAGCTCCTCCTCCTCGTTCTCCCGCTCCCGCTCCGCCGCCGTAGCAGTAGCGGGTCGGCGCCTCGGCGTCGACGGCGGGAGCGCTATCTCGGCGACCTCGCGGCGGAGGGACGACGCGCTGCCCTTGCGCATCTTGGGCGCCGCCGCCGCCGCTGCTGCCGCCGGGCCGGCGTCCTCGCTGCGTCGGCGGGCGGAGCTGCCCCTCGCCTCCTCGCCGAGCGCGAGCTCGCGTTCCCAGACCTCGGGCGTGACGGGCCTGTACCCGCCGGCGCTGAGGTCTCGGCTGCTGCCCACGCGTCGGACGGCACCGTCGGCAAGGACAGAGGCGGAGCGGGAGCGGGCGAGCTGCTGTTCGAGGGACGGGCGGCGGGGAGGGTGGTGCGCGGTGGAGGCGGTCGAGTGGGCGAGAGCGGACGAGGGGCGGGAAGGGTCAAAGTCGGGTGGCTCTGCTCCGGTGAGGGGGTCGTGCTGGTACGATGGGCGGCGGGCGGAGAAGGAAGAGACTGAGGAGGAACAAGGGGGGGAAAGTGGGGAGGAGGAGCGAGGTCAGTTGCCGACGCCGGAGAAAGCCAGGACGGCTCGTGAGCGCCGTCGACAGTCGTTTCGAGGCATCTGCGCTGCCCTGCTCGCAGTCCGTGGTCGTGCTCTCGCTGGTCGTAACTCCCTCCTGCTCTTCGTTCCCTCCCTTGTCCTGCCTCTCCCGCCGCATGAGGAGAGCGGTACGCACCCAATCCCTCGTGCGACGGTCTCCTGTAGGCGCTCCACTCGGTCGTAGGTGCGTTCGAGGCCATGGCTGGCCCCGTCAGCGAGGGCGGCTCCACGCGAGGCTTGGGCACGAGCGGGACGACGAAAGGTGCACCGACGGGGAGAGGCGGACAAGGTGTGCTCGAATGGAAGAGAGAGTGTGCGGTCCAGCAAGTGGAACGGAGCCGAGAGCAAGGCAGGACGACAGGGCAACCTCGACTTCGGCTCGAGGACGGGGACGAGGTCATCCTGCTCCACTTCGATGGCGACCCTCACGAGTGGAACCGCAGCCCAGGAAGCCAAGCGCCACCTCCGACGCACCATCACCCACCGCTTGAAGCAACTCCCGCCCGCTGTCCTCGACCAAGAATGTGCGCCGCCCCGCTCCACTTCCTCTTCCCCCTTCTCACGCTCACTCCTTCCCTTTTCCAGCCCAAGCGATCGTGCAGCACCTCCTCACCTCGCCCTACTACCTCTCCGCCCGCTCCATCTCGTGCTACCTCTCTACCCCCACAGGCGAGGTCCAAACCGACTCGCTCATCCGCCATGCGCTTGCGAGCAACAAAAAGGTCTACGTTCCCTACTGCCCCGTCGAGGACAAGACCACCATGCGCATGCTCCAGCTCAGGGACGTCGGGCACTACGAAGGCCTGAGGGAGAATAGGTGGGGGATCAAGGAGGTCGACCCGGCCGAGGTGCGCTTTTCCTCCCCCTTCTTTCGGCCTTCTTTCGCCTCCCTAACCTCTGATGTCCTCTACAGGTCCCCTCCCTCGAAGACGGTCCGTCCCGCCTCTCCTTCACTCCTTTCTCCTCCCCTGACTCCCTTTTCTTCCCTCTCTGCAGTCGACGCCCCCTCCTCCTCCGAAAGCGAAGGCGGGCTCGACCTCCTCCTCATCCCCGGACTCGCCTTCGACCCCCTCCGGCGCAGGCTCGGCCACGGCAGGGGCTACTACGACCGGTACATCACGGCCTGCCTGGACTACCCCTTGCGGTTTAAGAAGCCGCCGCCGAAAATGGGTACGTTGTCGCTCTCTCGCTGCGTCCTTCCTTCTGTAACCAAAGGAGAAGAATGCTGATGGGAGAGTGATGTGCAGTCGCCCTTGCCCTCCGCGCGCAGATGGTCCAGGAAGGCGAAGAGATCCCGACGAACGAGTGGGACCGGCTCGTCGAGGTCCTCCTCACGCCCGACGGCGAGATCAAGTGATGCAACCACGAAGCGCTCAGTCTCAGAAGCCAAGCGAGGCGGGAGAAGCGCAGGGCCGACTTGAGCTTCTTCTCGCTCTTTCTTGCGACTCTCCTGTGCGGCGCAGGACCGAGAGACGAGAGAGCGCAGGGCGTCATACCACAGAGCGTGGACGGAAGGCAAAGTGAAAGAGTAAAAGTACTGAAAGTGAGCAAAAAACAAGGCATCTCGTCTCGAGAGGACGTCCAGCGCCCCCACGCCCCCTCCCTACCCCTTCCCCTCCTTTCTCCGTTCTCATCTCGCACCCTCAAGAGTCCGCCCCCGGCTCCTCCCCCGCGACCCTACTCCTCGTCCAGCTCTCCCTCTTCTCCTTGCCCTCCCCGCTCCCGCCCTCAAACGCCTTCACCGCCGCCAGCACGTTCCCCGAACTCGTCCCGCCCGGCGCCCCTCTCGGCGCCCGAGCGCCGCGCAGGCGCGACGGGGTCGCGGAAGAACGCTTGAGGGACGAGCTGGGGGCGAGGGGGGTGGTGGACGGGTCGGACGAGGAGGAGGCGGACGGACCAGAGGGTGTGGAGGTGGTGGGAGAAGAGGAGGAGGAGGAGGGAGGGACGAAGGGCGGTTCGGTCGCGCCTGGGGCGGTCGGAGCGCGCTCGTCCGCCTTCTCGACCATCTCCTCCGCCTCGACCTCGCCGGACTCGGCATGCGGCGGGACGTCAACGCCGGAAGACGCCGAGGGCGCGGCGGCGGGCGGGAGAGGAAGCTCCGCCGCCGGCTCGACACTCATCGGGCTCGCCGCGAAATGCCCGCTGCCCGCACCGCCGAGGCCGAGGCTGACAGAAGAGGTGTCAACGCCGAGGAGGCTCTTCCTCCCCTCGTCCTTGCTCTGCCCGTCCTGCTCCGGCGCACGGGGCGGGAGCGCCGGCACGCCCGCCGCGCCCACGAGGCCGAGGTTGCTCCTTGTCGCCCTCACATCAACCGGCTTCGTCCTCTGCCTCCTCGGCCTGTACCTCTCCTCTCTCTCCCTCCTCCCCTGCTCCTCTGCGCGCTCAACAACCTCCGCCGCGTGGGAAAGAAGGAACGCGACAAGGCGCGCGGGGAAGCGGTCGTCGAGCGTGAGGGGGGTTTCGGTGCGCGGGCGCGCGAGCGGGCGGGAGAGCGAGAGGGCGAGCTTGGCGAGGGCTGTTGAGTGGGCGGAGGGGGAGGAGGGAGGGGGGAGGAGGGAGGCGAGGTGCGAGAGGAGGAGTTTGAGGACCTGCACGCGCAGCAGATCCAACAAGACCCCCGTCAGTCTTCGCAAAGAAGGACAGAGAAGAGGAGAAACGCTGCCTGCGGAACGCACCTCGAAGTGCACCCTCGGCAGCCGCCCCAGCACCTTCGCGACCTCCTCGACGCCGACCTCTCCCCCGTCTCCGCTCTTGCTCTTCTCGGCAAACAGGCCCCTGAGCTCCTCGTAGCGCTCCCACGTGACGACGGGCGTCTCGAGCTCGAGCAGCCAGAGCTTGACAACCGAGCACGCGAGCGGGAGGTCGATCACGGGCGGCTCGGGCGGCTGGTCTGGCGAGGAGGTAGACGGAGACGTCTGGCGAGCGAGGAGGGTCGAGAGCGAGTCGTACGGGAGGGAGAGGGTCGAGGGCGAGTTGAGGAGGGAGCGCAGGCGGTGCTGCGCCGAGAGCGGGGTTTCGTAGAGCCAGGACTTGAGGCGTTCTGTGCGCGCATGGCAGGACGAGGCGATGTCAGCCTAATCACCATCAACCTCTACCCGCCCAATTTCGGTAGACGAGTGAGACAGAACGGAAAGGGAGACGAAGAAGGCAGAGACGCACCCTCCTCGTTGACCTTCTGCCCCTCCTCCTCAATCCACCTCACCAAGAATCTCACCACGCCGGGCACGGCCTCCTCCCCCTGGAGCTCCCTCCGCGTCCCGTCGGGGAGGACCGCGGCCGGGTTCGTCTCGTCGTACCGGCGCAGGTCGATCCCGAAGGTATGCGAGGGCGGGTCGGCGTAGTGCGAGGTGTAGAGGACGGGGTGCGGGAGGAAAGGGCCGGTGCTGGGGGCGTGAGGCGTAGGAGAGGAGAGCGAAAAGTCAGTCTGGCTCGTTCTCGCAGAGGGTGGGGCACAGCGTCCTCCGGCCCTCGACTGCGTTGAGGTCAAGGACCGACACAGCAGAAGCCCCCGTCCGCAAAACGCGGACAGAGAAAGACAAGCAACGCACCGCCTCCTCTCAATCACCCCCCTCACGTCCTTCTCGGCCCTAACCAGCTCGAGCGCCTCGCCGACCCGTTCCTGGTTCTCCGCGACAGCCTTGGCGAGCGCAGAAGTCGCGGCGTGGAACGAGCGCAGGACGGACGCCGCCGCGCGCAGGCGGTCCGTCTCGCAGCGCTGGAGGTAGGGGAGGTGCGCCGAGAGGGTGGATTCGAGCGTGAGGCTGTGCGTGAGAGGGAGGAGGCGAGGAAGGGTCAGAATGCGCAGTGAGAATTCGCGGCCGCTTACCTTCTGTCGGCCGAGGCAAAGCTCGCGGGCAGGAGGAGGAAGAGAGAAGCGAAACCGCAACGCACCGCAGCGAGTCGAGCACGTCGACCTCGCGCTTGTACTTGTCCTCGGCGTCGTCGGCGGCCCTGCGCGTCCGCGCGAGGCGCTCCTCGGGCGTGCCGGAGCCGCCGAGCGGGCCGGTCGTCGCTTGGACGCGGGAAAGGAGGGAGGAGAAGCTGCTCGTTTGCGTAAGCGTCCGTCACTCTTCTCAGAGAAATGAAACGAGGGAAGAAGAGAAGGAGAGAGCGGCAAGGGTGGAGGGAGAAGGGGAAGGGGGAACGCACGTCGTCTTGGACCACTCGACCCCCTTCTTGACCTCCTCGCTCTCGACGAGCTTCTTGAGGCCCTCCTTCGCGCCCTCGACGCCCTCCTTCGCAGACCTGACGAGCCGCTCCCGCTCCTCCCTCGCCTGGCGAGCCTCCTCGTCCGACTCCTCGCCCTCGGCGCCCTCCTTCTTGGCAGCGAACGAGCGACCAGCGCCACCACTGCGGCGGACGGTGAACGCGCGCCCAAGCGCGCCGATGACGCCCGCAGAAGAACGAAGCGGCTTGTCATCCGCGTCTGGCCCGTCGTCCGCCTCCTCGTCCCCTGGGTCCGAATCAGGCCCATCGACGCTCTTCTCGTCGTCCTCCTTCAGCCTCCTGAGCGAGATCTGGTCGATCTCCTCCGGCCTGGGCGGGAGCTCCCTCCCGACGCCCTCCTTCGCCCTCGAGAAGTTG
The DNA here is from genome assembly GCA_029873605.1 of Rhodosporidiobolus sp. SP3-3/4. Classification (NCBI taxonomy): domain Eukaryota; kingdom Fungi; phylum Basidiomycota; class Microbotryomycetes; order Sporidiobolales; family Sporidiobolaceae; genus Rhodosporidiobolus; species Rhodosporidiobolus sp. SP3-3/4. The sequence goes on along the minus strand of JAQJIZ010000026.1, from coordinate 81,664 downwards.
ACCTCGTCCTCGACGGCGTCGGCTTCGCGGCACGCGTCGAGGTACGCGCTCTTGAGGCGGTCGACGAGCAGGCGGTGCTTCTCCCACGCCGAGAGGTGCGCGAGGAGCGTCGAGCGGGACTGGGCAACGCGCGCGGCGTGCGAGGCGGACCAGGCAGTGAAGGGGGTGAGAATGGTGCGCTGTATGGAGAGGGGCGAAGTGAGCTTCCTTTCGATCTGGGTAAGGCTGTACCAGGCGAGCGCGCAGGAAGAGACACCCCCCTCGCCCGGACCTCTCGCCTGCACCGAGGAAGAAAGGAAAACGAGGCACCTGCAAATCGTCCGCGAGCGCCTGCCGGGCCCTCGCCTCGCTGACCTGGCTCGTCAGGACGGCCTCGAAGCCCAGGCGGAGCGTGGCGCCCTCGTCTGTGGTGTGTTGCGGTTGGGGGAGACGGTTCGAGCGCGAAGTGGGGGAGAGAGAGGAGGTGCGGAAGGGCGGGAATTCCGGTCAGCGTGCTCTCTCGCGTGCGTAAGAGGATGAGGGAGGACGGACCAGCACCGAAGCCGTCCTCACTGAGTGCGGGCGGCCTGAGGCCTTGAGCGAGCTGGAGTTCGAGGCGGGAGCGGTGCTGGACGTGGTCGACGAGCTCCTGGGACGAGACGATGCCGTTGTCGAGGGCGGCGAAGAGGGCCTGGATGCCGGTGCGGTAGTCCGAGGACCAGAACTGCTTCGGGGTGAGCGAGGGAGCGAGAGTGGGTGAGCGAGCGGGGCGGTGTAAGCGCGAGGAGCGGGAGGACGCGCGCTGTTGCCAAAGGTCGGCGGGAGAGTCACGTTGGCAGGCGGGGGTGGAGGAGGGTCCTTGTCTGCCATCGTGCACGAGTGTGTGAGTGAGAGAAGAGAGACGAGCGAGAGCGGGGATCCGAAGCGATGAGCGGGAAGAGGAGGAGAGAGGGGGGCCGTGAGCTGCTCTCGGTGCGGTTGGGGGTTCGACTCGAGCTGCTGTTGCTCCTTCCCCTGCTTGTTTGTGGATCTACTCGAGCGCAAAGAGCCGAGCGACACCAGCGAGGGCACTTCATTTTCTTCGCTGCCGCTGCGGGCTGGCCGTCTTCTCTTGGGTCGCCGTCCTCGTCGCCTTGCCTTGCAGCTCTCTCCTCCGCCGTTGGATGCTCGCTCGCTCGCTCTCGTCCTCTCTCCGCGCACTCCCTCGCTCAGCCCTCTCGCTCGCCTGCACCACCGCTCCCTCCCTCCCTTCTCTCGCTCTCCCCAACCTCTCCCTCTCCCGCTCCTTCTCCTCCACCATGCCGTCCAGCAACTGCACCGAGCTCCTCCAGGTCCGTCCACCCTCTCTCAGCCTCTCTCTCCCGCTCACCCATCGCTGACCTGCAACGCGTCCCTCCCCCAGTCCGTCCTCGACGCCAACGAGACCTACGCCGCCGCCTTTGCCCAGTCCGACCCGGCCCTCCTCAAGAAGCTCGCCGTCGGGCAGTCCCCGCGCATCTTCTGGCTCGGCTGCTCCGACTCGCGCGTCTCGGCAGAGCTGTACGCCCACCTCTTCTCCCCCTCCCCCTCCTCCCAACCTCTCCCCCCACTTGGCCCCGATCTCGACGATCTCCCTCCTCCGCACGCGCTGACCCTCCCTGCGCCCTGCGCAGCTCGACCGGCGTCGCCCCCGGGTCCATCTTTGTCCACGTCCGTCCCCTTCCCGTTTCCCTTTTCTTCCCCTCCCGACCCCGAGGCTGACCCTGCAAGGAGCGGCGACGTGCAGCGCAACATCGCCCAGTGCTTCCATCCGGGCGACCTCTCCGCCTCGGCCGCGCTCGCGTATGCCGTGCACGTCCTCAAGGTCGAGGCTATCATCGTCTGCGGTGCGTCCCTTTTTCCCTTTTTTCCTTCCTCGTCCCCCTTCCCTTTCTGTTTGAGAGCGTAGCTGATAGGCAAATGAGATGGGGATAGGCCACACCGGCTGCGGCGGTGTCAAGGCCGGCATGCAGGCTGCTGTGGAGAACAAGACGGAGCCGCCTGCGCCGGGCAGCGTTGAGGAGACGATCAGCAAGTGGATTGCGCCGGTGCGTCTCCCTTTCCTCGCTTCTTCGCACCGGCTGTCCTCTGCGCCGTACTTTGGTGGGATGCGGCGGAAGAGGTGCACTGGCTCGAAACGAGGGAGAAAACTGACGCTTTCCCTGCCGTCCCCTCTCTTCCTCTCCGCGCGCAGATCAAGTCCCTCGCGACGAAGCAGCTCCCCTCTTGCTCCTCGGACCCGCTCTCGGCCCTCGACCTCGCGACTCTGACGGACCAGCACGTCAAGGACACCGTCAAGGCCGTCGCCGATTCGGACCTCGTCAAGGCCGCCTGGGCCGAGGGCCGCGAGCTGAGCGTCCACGGCTGGGTGTACCACGTCGCGACCGCCAAGCTGAGGGATTTGGACTGCGGGTGGAAGGGCGGTGCGTCTGCTGTTCTCTTTCTTCTTTTCCTCGCAGAGCGGGAGTCTTGTGGGCTCGCGGGGCGTGTTTTATGAAGCAGGAGATGAGACTCACGCTTCCTGTGCCCACAGTCGACCAGCCCGCCGACCCGCTCTCGCGCCCGTCGACCTACGCCGAGTCGGAGCCCAAGGACCTCCCGTAGACTTCTTTGGCCCCCCTGTCTCCCTCTTCTCTCCCCTTCTGTGCCTCCCTCGCACACCCACTCGCGCTCAGACGAGCACCTCAAGCACATATTTCATATCCCTCCCTCTCTCCCTCTCGCGCTCTTTCCGCCCCCGCTCTCCCTCTCTCACGCGCCGGTTTTGTCTTGTCTTTTCTTCCCCCGTTTTGTCTAGTTCTCTGCCTTCCCTCTCTCCTCCGCCGTCTTACTAGAAGCAAAAGAAGCACTCTTGTTGGCCCTCTGCCAGAAATCTCGCTCTCGAGGGGTCTCGGGAGCGGCAAGCACAAGTCGCCGCTTCCGAGACCAGACTCCTCCCTCTCGGACACGGCTTTCTCGCTGTCCTCCCACATCTCTACCCATGCCCGCCCTTACGAACCCGTTCCCGATCCCACTGCCCGCGGACCACGACGTGCGCAAGCCGCAGGCGATCGTGCGTCCGCTCTCGTCGCTCCCGCTCACCTCCTCCCCCTCACGCTGATTCCCCGCTCTCTCTCTCCCTCTCTCCCGTGTGCCTCTCCCGGTCCACCGACACACGCAGCCCTTGCCGAACTCAGCCACGCCCGGCTCGTCCGCCGTCTTCGTCAATTCGACGTTCCCCACCTGGTCCGCCCCGGCGCCCGGCGCGCACCCGTTCCCGAAGACGACCTACGAGTGCTTCAACCTCGGCCTCGCGCTGCACGCCAAGGAACCTTGCCTCGGACGCAGGCCGTGGGACAGTCAGAAGGGCGACTGGGCGGACAGGGTCGAGTACGAGACGTACGAGGAGGTTGATGGGCATAGGACTAGGATCGGGAACGGGCTGGTCAAACTCAAGGGGGAGCTCTTCCCCGAGGAGCAGGACACTCAGTGGAAGGTGCGCCGTCTCTCTCCCTTCCGTCCTCCTTCCCGCCGCCTGTTCTGACCTTTTCTCACCCGCTCTCCCTCTTTTTCCCCACCTCCTTCCTCCTTCCTCGCTCCTGCAGGTCGGCATCTGGTCCCCGAACCGCCCCGAGTGGCAGCACGTGAACCAAGCCGTCTCGGCCTACGCCCTGACGATCGTCTCGCTCTACGACACGCTCGGCGCGTCCGCCGTCCAGTTCATCGCCACGCACGCCGAGACCCGCGTCGTCTTCTGCTCCTCGGCGCACCTGCCCGAGCTCCTCAAGCTTGCGAAGGAGCTGCCGTGCGTGCGGGCGGTGGTGAGCCTCGACGCGTGGAACGAGATCGAAGGAAAGGGCTTGAGGCCCGGTGCGAGGAGTGGCGCGGCGCTCAAGGCGTGGGGCGAGAGCGTTGGCGTCAAGGTGCTCGACATTGTGGAGCGTACGTCGGCGTTCTCCTCTTCTTCCGAGCAAGACGGGCGAGCCTGACCGGATCTCTTCTTCTCCTCGTGCTCTCGTCGCATGGCAGTCGAGGCTCTCGGCATCGCTCACCCGGTCCCGCACCGCCCGCCGATGCCCGACATGATCGCCAATATCTGCTACACGTCTGGCGTACGCTCTCCTCCTCCTCCCTCGCGCTTTCCTTTCCCTTCTCCCGAGGCTGACCTTCCACCTTCCCTTCTCCTACCGCCCCGCAGACTACCGGCAACCCGAGTTCGTCCCTCGCTTCCTCTCTCCGCTTTCTCGAGCTGTACTGACTTGCCCGGTGACCGCGAAACAGAGGGCGCGGTCGTCCTCCACTCCAACGTTGTCGCCGTTGTCTCCGGCAGCGAGCACGGGCACCGCCTCGACGACGGCGCTGTCGTTATTTCGTACCTGCCGCTGTCGCACATCTACGCCTACTTTGTGTGCGTCCTGTCCTCCTTTTTCTCCCTTCTCCTGCATGAGAAGGCTGATGTACTGAGCGAGTTTGCAGGGAGACCATCGCGCTCTCGCTCGGCGCACGAATCGGCTACTCGTGCGGTGATACGACTCGCTTGCTCGAGGACTTCCAGGTCATCAAGCCGACCGTGCGTTTTCCGCTCCCTTTTCTCCCCGCCTCTCCCCTGACCTCTTTCCTCGGTCGTGCAGTTCGTCATCTCGGTCCCGCGCGTCCTGAACCGCATCTACCAAGCCCTCAAGGCGCAAACCCTCGACGCCTCCGGGCTCAAGGGCGCGCTCGCGCGCAAGGCCTTCGGCGACAAGCTCGCGAACCTGCGCCAGACGGGGCAGGTCACGCACGCGCTGTGGGACCGCGTCCTGTTCGGCAAGGTCCGCAACGTCATGGGCGGCAAGGTCGACTTTATCAGCACGGGCAGCGCGCCGATCAACCCCGACGTGCTCGACTTTCTGCGCGTTGCGTTCTGCTGCGAGGTCACGGAGGGGTACGGGCAGGTGCGTTTCTCTCTCTCTCTTTCCCCTTCGCGCTCCTGGTCTGCGTCTGCTGGTGAGCGAGGACTGACGACAAGGAAGGACCGGACAGACCGAGACGTCGGGCTGCTCGAACCGGTGCTACGGCGCGGACGTGTGGGCCAAGGGCGCCGTTGGCCCGCCGCTCGCGGGCGTGCAGGTCAAGCTCGTCGACGTGCCCGAGATGGGCTACTTGAGCACCGACAAGCCGCACCCGAGGGGCGAGGTGCGCCTTTTCTCCCCTTTTCCTTTTCCTCCTTTCCCGTTCTTTTCCTCTTCCTATCCTTGTACTTCTACTATTCGAGGAGCTGACGCCGTCGACGAGGCAACAGATCTGCGTCAAGGGCCCGAACTGCATCCCGGGCTACTACAAGGACGAGGCCAAGACGCGCGAGCTGCTCGACCCGGACGGCTGGCTCCACTCGGGCGACGTCGGCGCGATCGACGAGCTCGGCAGGCTCAGGATCATCGACCGCGTCAAGAACTTGGTCAAGCTGAGCCAGGGCGAGTATGTCGCGTTGGAGAAGGTGCGTCTCGAACGCCCCTATTCCTTTTCGTCCTCTGCACCAAAGGGAGGAGACTAATTGTAGGCGTCATGCATGATGCGCAGATTGAGAACACCTACCTCCTCTGCCCGCTCATCGCCCAGCTCTACGTTCACGGCGACTCGCTGCGTGACCACCTCGTCGCGCTCTGCGTAGTTGACCCAGTCCAGTTTGCTCGTCCGTCTCTTCCCTCATCGCCTTTTCTACCTCCTTCCGTCGTCCTTTCCGTGGTCGCTAGCCCCCAAACAGCAAGACTGACACCACCACTCGCTTTCCTCCTCCCTCAGCGCTCGCCTCCAAGGCCCTCAACCGCCCCGGCCTGTCCGCAACCGACATCCCCGCGCTCGAGGAGGCGGCGCAGGACCCGAAGGTCGTCGAGGCGGTCGCGGCGCAGCTCGCGCCGTACGCCAAGCAGGCGAGGTTGGTCGGGTGCGTTGGCTTTCCGCTCCGTTTCTGTTCCCTTTCCTCCTCTCTCGCTTGAGCGAGTCAGAGAGTAGTAAGCGATTGCGATGAACTGACTTTTCCTCCCTCTTGTCCAGCTTCGAGCGCATCAACGCCGACATCCACCTCCTCCTGTCGCCCTTCCCAGCTGACTGCATCACGCCGACGTTCAAGACGAAGCGCAACGTCGTCGCCAAGACGTACGAGCGCGAGCTCAAGGCGCTGTACGACCGCGCCGAGCAGGACAGGGCCAAGAAGGGCAAGGCGAAGCTTTGAGGGTGGGCGGCAGCGCCGCCCGCAAGGGGGCGGAGAGGGACGATGGCTTGCTCTCCTCTTGTTCTTCCGTTATTCGTGCCAAATGCAGTACAATCAGTGCCATGCACGGATGCGGCGGGCGAACGGGAAAGAGCATCGTCCCGCTTTCTCGTCAATTCTTGCCTCGTCTTCTCCTTGGTCTTTAAGCTTTGCTCGCATTGCAAGAGACCTGGGGGAGTGCGAAGCACGACGCCGGAGAATCAGGGAGTGGGAGAAGCCAGAGAAGGGGCAATAGAAAAAGGTAGAAAAGGTGACAGGAAAGGGTGAGGCGCTCTGGGGCAATAACGCCCGCGTCCTCATACCACCAGAGCGGAGATCCTGCTCGCGGCGAGGCTGCCGATGGCGCTGAGGTAGCCCGCCGAGAGAATGGCGAGGTCGGGGCCGTCGGTCGCGGTGCAAGCACCGTCCGTGCCCTTGGTCGAGGCCGTCCCATCGAAGGCTTGCTCGACTGCGCACAGGGAGGATAATCTCAGTAAGCGGGTGTAGCAGAAAGGAGTGAGGGAGCAGAACGAACGGAAACGGTAGCTGTCCGCGAGGTAGTAAAGGAACGTCTCGGTGTGGGTCGTTCCGGTCAGGGTGGAGAGGCGGAGGTGCGCGCCGCGGGTGCACTGGTCGAGATAGTAGCTCTTGATCGGTCCGTAGGCAACGACTTCGTCCGTCTGAAAGAGGAGAACAGGAGAAGAAAGAGCAGGGAGTGAGCGCAGGGAAGAATGGAGGCTGGACTAGACTTCCAACGCACCTTTCCGTGGTGCATGAAGACCGGGATAGAGCTCGGCAGCGCGCCCGACACACCGCTAAGGAGGTGCGCCGACCCGAGCCTTTTCTGCGCGACGATCTTGGCGGGAACGCCGCGGTGGATGGACAGCTCGCCCTGCTTGAAGTAGGTGTAGATGTCGACGCCGCTGTACGGGTCCGCGACGGCGGTCGCGGTAACGCACTGGGCGTTGTTGCGGGCGAAGGCGACGGCGTTCTTGCCCTCAGGGGTGAGGTTGTCGTCGAGCCAGGTGTTCAGCTCCGGGTTAGCGTTGGCGAGACCGGCCATCGCAGAGAAAGCGAGGTGGGCGTTCGAGCTGCGGAGAAGCGAGAAAAGGTCAGAGCCAGAAACTAGGAGAAAGCGGTAAGAAGGAAAAGGGGGGAGTGGCGAGATTGAGGTGGGTGTTTGGTGTCAGGCGGGGGAGACCTGGGAGTGTGTGAGCTTACGTGCCGGAGAGGAGGTCCATCGTGTCGTAGATGTTGACCGGAGTGCCGCCGAAAGAAGCGCCGACGACGGGCAGGTTCTTGCCGTAGCTCGAGAGGTAGGTGGTGGCCCACGCGGCAGCGTGGGCGCCACCCGAGTAGCCGCGAATGACGGCCTTGGAGCCCTCCCTGCTCGGAAGGGCAGTAGGGAAGTTGTAGAGAGCGCGGAGACCGTCGAGGCCAGCCATGGCTTCGGTCGGGCCGGAGATGAAGGCCGCCTTGGTTGTCTCGTGGTCGGGCATGCTCACATACCTACGAAGAAAGGGTCAGAACTGGACGTACGGGAAGGAAAAAAGGGGGAAAGACGGACCAGCCCTTTGAGAGCGCGATGAGGAGCTCAATCTCGGCACTGGAAGAGGTCGTGTTGGCGGCCGAGCTGACGAATGTCCAGCTGTTGAGGCAGTCCTCTGCGTCACGGGATATGAGAGAGGGGGGGAGAAGCGAGAGGAAGGGAGGACATGGTAAGAAAGGTGGCAGCAAGAAAAGAGGTGCAGCGGGGATTGTATTTGCCGGCAGCGGTGTCGGCGGGGCCTGCAGACGGCAGAAACGGGTCAGTATGAGGTGCACACAGAGTTCAGGACCAGAGCCAGGACGGAGGAACCCGGACTTACTCATGTAGAGCATGATCCTCGGCGGCGAGACGGGCGCGAGCGGCGCAAAGATGGTCGTCACCGTCGCCTCGGCGTCTCCCTGAGCGTTGGTTGTCCGGTACAGGACCTGGTAGCTCGTCGCGAGCTCGTCAAACTCGGTCGACACCTTGCGGCTCTTGAGGACGGCGCCGTTCGCCTGCTTCTCGTAACCGCGCGGCGCCGTGTAGAACGAGTCCTTGGACGGCGGTGGATAGGTCGTCGAGACGGAGCTGGCGCGCTTGACGAGAGAGAAGGAGGGGTGGATGCGCTCGGTAAGGGCGGCCGTCGCGGGAAGAGCGAAGGAGACGCCAGCGATGACGGCGCTGGTGAGAGCGGTGAGGCGCATAGCGAGGGAATGAGATCGAAACGAGCGACTGGGGTGAATGAGGAAGGGAGAGACCAGAGGAGGAGAAGAGGAGAAGCCGGCGAAGGAGGTGCGAGCGGAGTCGGAGATCAGCCCGCTCTCCTTTCCGAGCGAAGGCTGCAAAGCTAGCGCAACTACTCAAGAGCTACAGCTGGGGGAGGCTCAGGGAGACGTATAACCGAACAAAGAGACGGGGAAAAACACACCGGGAGGAGGAAGAAAAAACAAAGTGAGGGTGCAAAGGCTCAGAGGCGCAGACGCGTTGCACCGCTGACGAGGGAGATGATCTGGCCGGCAGCGAGGCTGCCAATTTCCTGAATGTAGGCGGGAGACAGGATGGTGAGCTGGGGGTTGTCGGTCGCCGTGCAGGTGCCGGTCGCGGTGCGAGTCGACGCCGTCCCGTTGAAGGCTTGCTCCACTGCACGAGCAGAAGTTCAATACTGAGCAGAAGGAGAGATGCATGGGGCGGGAAACGCACTGAAGAGGTAAGAATCTGCGAGGTAGTAGAGGAAAGTCTCCGAGTGCGAAGTGCCCGAGACGGTCGAGAGGTGGATGTGGGCGCCGCGGCGGCACTGCTCGAGGTAGTAAGGGCGCACGGGACCGTATGAGACGGTCTCGTCCGTCTGCAGGAGGAAAAGGAACAAGAGTGAGCGGGAAGGAGAGGGAAAGGGAATCCTGAGATTTGAGCAAGGACCCACCTTGCCGTGGAACATGAAGATCGGAACAGAGGACGGCAAAACTCCCGAGATGCCGCCGCTCTGCGACGTGCCGAGCTTGCTCTGCGCGACATACTTGGCCGGAACGCCTTGATGAAGAGCCACCTCGCCGCCCTTGAAGAAGCTGTAGACGTCGTCGCTCTTGTACGGGTAAGTCGTCGCGCCCGAGTCGTAGCACTGCGAGTTGTTGCGCGCGAAGGCGATCGCGGCGCTGCCGTTCGGGTAGAGGTTGGAGGAGAGCCAGGTGTTGAGTTCGGGTTCGGCGTTGGCGAGGCCGGCAATGGCGGAGAAGGCGAGGTAATTGTTTTCTCTGCGGGAGAGAAGAAGTAAGCGAAGGTCCCGCGACCAAAGTCAAGCCTGAGGTGGGCGAGAGCATGAGGGGTAAAGGAGAAAATGAGTCCGAGGAGGAGAAGCAAGACGATGAACGCGGTTGGCGACGGTCAAGAAGAACAACGCGACGTACGAGCCGGACAGCAGATCCAGAGTGTAGTAGATGTCGACCGGCGTGCCGCCGAAAGAGGCGCCGACGACGGGCAGCCCGGCACCGTGCTTGCTCAAGTACGTCGTGGCCCACGCCGCGGCGTGCGCACCGCCCGAATAGCCTCGGATGACGGCCTTCCAGCCGCGCTTGTTGGAGAAGGCAGGGCGGTAGTTGTTGAGCGCGCGGAGACCGTCGAGGCCCGCCATGGCTTCGGTCGGGCCCGAGATGAAGGCGGCTTTCGAGCCTTCATGGTCTGGGACGGTCACGTACCTGCTCCGCATATCCAAGGTGAGTGTACGGCACGAGGGAAAAGCGGTAAGGAAGACGGACCAGCCCTTCTGAAGAGCGATGAGGAGCTCGAGCTCCGCGCTGGACGAGGTGGCGTTCGAGGCGGGGCTGACGAAAGACCAGCTGGTTTGGCAATCCTCTGCGCAGGCAGGGGGAGGCCGTAGGGGAGGAGTAAGGCAGAAGAAAAGTCAGAACAGCCGAGGTAGAAAAGCGACGAGGGGAAGCGAGGCACCGGCGGCAGTGTCGGCGGGTGCTGGGGAAGATAGCCTCGTCAGTATCGAACAAAATTGGCTCAGACTTGGAAGAGAAACCAGGCGCACTGAGGTAAAGCATGACCTTGGGCGGCGAAGCCGGCTGCAACGGCGAGAAGAGGGTCGTGACTGTCGCATCCGCCCCTCCCTGCGCGTTCGTCGTCTTGTACAGCACCTGGTACGCCGTCGAGAGCTGGTCGAACTGCGTCGAGACCTGGCGGCTCTTGAGCACCGCGCCGTTGCTGCTCGACTCGAACCCGCTCGGGGGCTGGTAGAACGGGTCCTGCGACGGCGGTGGGTAGGACGACGTGCTGTTGTCGGCACGCTTGACGAGGGAGAAGGACGTTGGCGTGCGCGAGTAGAGCAGCGGAGCGGGGACGGCAGCTTCGGGTGGGGATGGGAGGGCGAGTGCGGTGGAAGCGCAGAGCGCGCTGGCGAGGGCGAGCAACCGCATCAGGGAAGGGCTAGAGCAGGAGTGTAGCAGCACGGGTCGCAAGGGAGTCTACAGGGGCTCAGCGGGCGAAGGGGGCGGTAGAAAGAGCATGGGAAGTGCTTCCGGTGCGGCTCTCTCGCCGGAAGTCCGTCCTTGCGGGAGAGCACGAGGAGCGAGCCTGCACGTGAGCGTGTCCAGCGTGTGCTCGCCGATCGAAGAGGACGCACAGAAAGCCGGGAAGTGGGGGGAGGGTGACCTTCCCAACTCGGGAACTTCGCTGCCGTCGTTTTCTCCTCCCCTTCCCCGTCCTCGTAGTCCGCAAGAAGACGCGCAGAGGACGCTCAATGGCAGCTTTGAAGAACCTGGGTAACATGGGTATGAGGAGGACAGTGGGGGAGGAAAAGTGCCGTGCCCTCAGAACGACAGCGTCTCGCCGCCCACCGTCTTGCCGCTCAGCGCCTTGATGTAGTCCCACGCGTTCTGTCCCACGGCCTGGACGTAGTCGGCAGAGAAGATGGGCAAGAGGATTGTGTTGGACTGCGAGCACTGGACAAGCTCGACGCCGTTGAACCGGTCCTCGATGAACTGGATCGCCTGGGCGAGGTACTCGAAGTAGGTCGTCGCGTGGCCGGAGAGGAGGGTGGTCGAGAGGGTGATCTTGGCGCCTTGCGCGCTGCGAGAGGCAGAGGAAGAGGGTCAGGATTTTGTCTTGACCTTCGAGTCTGTTTACGAGATGCTCTACGCACCACTGCGAGTCGTAGTAGCCCGGGATAGGGTCGTACGGGACGATCTCGTCGGAACTGTAAGGTGCGAGGCAAGCGTCAGAAGGAAAGAAAGCGGGCGAAACGAAGGCACGCAGCAAGCTCAGGAGGAAAGGACGCACCGGCTGTGGTACAGGAAGGTCGGCACCTGCAGCACACCGTTGGTCCCATACGTCCCGTTCGTCGGCTGCCCGAGCTCGCCCATCGCAAGCACCTTCTCTGCAACCGGCTCCTGCAGGGCCGTCTCGCCGCCCTCAATGAACGAGTAGAGGTCGACGCCGTAGTACGGGTTGACGCTCAGCGGGCCGGGGATGACGCACGAAGCGTCGGTGCGGGCGTAGGCGAGCGCGGCGGTGCCGTTCGGGTAAAGGCGCGAGGCGAGGAAGGCGTCGAGGTCCGGGTGGCCGTTGGCGAGGCCGGCGAGGGCAGAGAGGGCGAAGGAGCTGAAGAGGCTGTAGGTGAAAGGGTGTGTCAGGGTATGTTGGAGAGCATTGAGGAAGAAAGCCAGACGGACCCGTTGGCGATCTTGTCGAGAGTTGCGCGAAGAGAAACGACCGTGCCGCCGCAGGCAGCACCGACAACGTTGAGACCGGCACCGTAGGTCGGGAGATACTGAGCGACCCAGCCACAGCCGTGTCCGCCGCCCGAGTCTGCCGATGAGGAAGGGGGTAAGGAGGAGTCCGGGAATGGCGAAGGGAGGGGACGCACAGCCCTTGACGCCGGCCTGGTAACCATCCGAGCTCGGGAGCGTGTCCTTGTGGTTGAGGAGGGCCCTGAGGCCGTCGATGCCAGCGAACGCCTCGTTCGGGCCGTCGATGAAGGTGGCCCGCTCGCCGAGGTGGTCTGGGAGCGAAACGTACCTGGGTGAAGGAGAGCTGGTCAATACGGTTCGTGTCACCAGAGGAGAGCTCCAGCAACGCACCAGCCCTTGGAGAGAGCGGCGATGATGTCGGGAAAGACGGTCGCGAGGTTGTACAGCGTAGCGTTCGTCTGCATCACGACAGCCCACGAAGGAGGGCAGTCAACATTGGCCGAGTCGGTCGGAGCTATATAGGGAAGATCAGCTTGAAAGAACGGGAGAGGCTGGAAGAAGAAGCTTACCCATAACGAGGAGAACCCGCGGCGGCGAAGCGGGGACCTGCGGCGCATAGACGGTCGTGACGGTCGCGGCGGCATTGTCGAGGTCATCCGTCGTCTTGTAGAGGAGCTGGTAGGTGCTCTTGGCGAACAGGTCGAGCGCCGTGTTGACCTGGCGAGTCTTGAGGATCGCACCGTTCGCCTCGTTCTCGAAGCCGGCCGGGGCGTCGTAGAACGCGTCCGAGGACGGCGGGCCGTAGGATGTGATGGGGGCACGCGGAGCAGCGGGCAGAGCGGAAGCGACCTCGGCGAAGAGAGCCGGGATGGTGAGCAGGAATGGGGCGAAGAGGCGCATTGCTGCTGGCGCCGGAGGTTGAGGATGGGCGAGAGCGAGGGTGAGGAAGAAGGAGAAGAAGCGGAAGCTGAGAGCATTGAGCACAAGGACGGCGTTCTTGCCGGCGGGCACAGAGGAGGGGAAGACGAAGGGGTCGACCCGGGGTTTGATGATCGTCTCGGGTCCGTGAAGGGGAAGGAACAGGGCTGCTCGGCCTGCATCTTCTCACGACAACGGGACCGAGACGGCGGCTAGGGAGGGCAGGGCGGAGGTGACGCGGCACGAGGTGTTCGCCGGTGGGGTGGTGGGAAGTTGGGCGATGAGGGCGGACGACGAGGAGGGGACGAGGAGAGGGAGATCAGGAAGCGCCGACAAGGTTGCCGCCGGGGCAGAATGGCTTGCCGCGGTGCATCGAGAGCGCTTGAGGCAGTCTCTGTCCAGCGAGTGAGGCGTAAGAAGGCAAGAGACGGTCGACGACTTCGCCTCGAGAGCAAGCGCCTCTTCAACTCGCTCTCGTCCTCGCCCAGAGCCCCAGACAACATGAGCAGCAGCCTGCTCGACCTCATCAAGCAGCGTACGCTCACTCTCTCCCCTTCCGTGCTCCCTCCGAGCCACCCTCGGGATGCTCACCCCCACTCCCTCGTCGCAGGCTACCTCGACACCCTGCGCTCGGTACCGTCGCGATGGAAGATCCTCATCGTAGACCAGTTCACCCAGCACATGCTCCACTCGGTCCTCACCACCTACGACGTCCTCGAGGAGGGCATCCAGCGTGCGTTTCGTGTCGTCACCTCGCTCTCCCTCCCTCTCCCGCCTGGACAGGCGAGCCACGCGATGGAGCTGACTGGTCGTACACACAGAGGTCGACCTCATCACGGCGCACCGGAGTCCCCAACCTCGCCTCGCCGCCGTCTACCTCCTCATGCCCACCACCCAGAACGTCGACCTCATCCTGCGCGACCACTCGCCCGGCCCGCCCCAGCCTCAAGGCAAGAGCAAGAGCAAGGCCCCGCAGGCGCCCACTGAGCCGCCCAAGTACGCCGCGGCGTACATCAACTTCCTCGACGGTGCGTACTTCTTTTCCTCGTGCTGCATGCTTCGGGGACGGAGGACTGACTCTTCTTGTTGCTTTTAGGCATTAACGACGCACTGGTCGGTAAGTTGACGGATGGGCTGCCGGAGAACTACCTGCAGGGCCTGAAGGAGCTCTACATCAACTTCCACGGTGCGCCTTTTCCTCCCCTTTTCTCCGAGAAAAGCCCACTCACCTCTACCTTCCGCAGCTCTCGAACCCCGCGTCTTCTCCCTCCGGACACCCCGCTCCTTCTTCACCTTGTACGGTCCGCCCGATGGACCAGCCGAGCGGTCAGTGATGAGGTGGGAGGACGACATCGGGTGGATGAGCCGGGCTGTACGCCTTTCCTCTGGTTCTCTCCCCTCTTCCTCACTCACATCTCGGCACACAGATCGTCAACACCCTCGCCACGCTCGGCGAGTACCCGCTCATCCGCTATTACAACCCGCCCTCTTCCTTCCACCCTCCACTCGGCCCGGGCGTGACTGTTGGCGAGCACATTGGAAAGCGCCTGGCCGACCGCGTTCAGCTTGAGATCGATGCCTACGCGAGGGACAACAGCAACTTCCCCGTGCGTCTTTCCCTTGCAATTTTCCTCCCGAGCCGTGCTGATGGGAGCGAGGACGAGCAGCCCGTATCCGATCCGCCTCGACCCCGAGGCGTCCTGCTCATCACCGACCGCTCGATGGACCTCAACGCGCCGTTCCTGCACGAGTTCACCTACCAAGCCATGATCAACGACCTGCTCGACATTATCGACGGGCGGCGGTACCGGTCCGTCCCCCCCCCCCCCAACCTTTCCTTCGCTGTCGGATGCTGACGAAAGAAACGGATCGCAGCCACACGTTCACGAACGAGCAGGGCGCGGTCGAGGAGAAGGAGGCCGTCCTGTCCGACGACGACAAGGTCTGGGTCGAGGTCCGCCACATGCACATGAAGGACGCGCTGGACAAGCTCATTGCCGACTTCAAGGCGTACGCGGGCGAGCATGGCGGGACGTACGGCGGGAACAGGTGCGTCGAGGCTCGAAGCGATTCGGTGTGGCTGCCTCGCTCCTCGAGCGAGGGGATGCTGATAGTTCTCACCGTGCCCGACTCGCAGCACGAGCATCAACGACATGAAGGACATGCTGGCGAGCTTGCCTCAGATGCGGGAAGTGAAGGAGAAGGTGCGTCCTTTACCCCTCTTGCTCCCCATTCCATGCTCACTTCTTCGGTCCGGCAGCTCTCTCTGCATCTCACCATGGCGGAGAAGTGCATGGGTCTCTTCGACAAGAAGAAGCTGCCTGCAACGGCTGGAGTGGAGCAGGTACGACTCTTTCTTCCTTCCCTCCTCCCCAGATGCTGACCCTCTTTCCGCTCGGCAGTGCTGCGCGACGGGTGTCACGCCGGAAGGCAAGACGCCGAAAACGCTCGTCGAGGAGATGGTCCCCCTGCTGGACGACCGCGGGGTTAGGTGCGCCCTTTCCCCCGTCTCGCCGTTCCTCCACCCAGGCTGACCCGCTTGACTCGTAGCTCGACCGACAAGCTCCGCATCATCGCGCTCTACATCATGCACCGCGACGGCGTGCCCGAGGGCGATAAGAAGCGGCTGTACCAGCACGCGAGGCTCGCGCTGCACGAGATGGACGCGGTGAACAACCTCGTCCACCTCGGCGTCAACGTTGACAAGGTGCGCTTTCTCTCTACTCCTCTTGAGATGCTGACGGTGTCAACTGACTGGAGAGCTGTGGTGAGCAGGACTCGGGAAGGAAGCGCAAGGCGCTGTTCAAGCAGAAGGAGGAGGAGGACGCGTACGACATCTCGCGGTATCAGCCCATGATCAAGTACATGCTCGAGGTGCGTCGGCTCTCTCTTTCTTCTCGCTCGCCCTCGCTGACCTCGTTCTCTCTCCTGCAGGAACACTTTGCCGGCACCCTCGACCAGTCGACTTTCCCTTACGTCCGCGACGCCCCCGCTTCCACTTCCTCCACATCCGCCTTCCGCTCGACCCCCGCCGCTGTTCCTACCACCGGCTCTCTGCGCTCCGCGCGCCCGCAATGGACATCGCAGCGCAACAAGCGGGTCGTCGACGCGCCAAAGCAGCGCGTCATGGTCTTCGTCGCCGGCGGCGCGACGTACTCCGAGGTCCGCACCGTGTACAAGGTGTCGCAGCAGGCGGGCGTCAACAAGGATGTCTACCTCGGCACAACGCACCTACTCACGCCGCAGCAGTTTGCCGGCGACCTCGCCAACCTCGAGCGCGGCGGGAGCGGGAGCAGCCACCTCGCGAGCAAGTTTGCGCCGCTCGCCAAGGGCGAGAAGCCGCCCCCGCCCAAGGCGGGCATCTCGCAGCAGGCGTTCGACTACCGGTACCAGCAGAAGGTGTCGACGCCGCCACCGCCGCCGCCGTCGTCCCAGCAGAAGAGTCAGCCCGCGCCGCCGCCTCAGCAGCAGCGGCCGGTCGCGATGTCGGACGCGCGGCGGCCGTCGTCGATCGCGTCGAGCGGGACCGCGGGCGGGTCGAGCCTGCTCGGCGGCGGCGGCGGCGGGGCGTCGACGCCGATGGGGTCGAGCTTGAGCGCGCAGACGAGCGCGTCGAGCAGCCTCAACGCGAGCAACGGGAGCAAGATCAAGAAGAAGGGGTTCTTCAAGCGCCTCGTCGACTGAGCCATCACCTCTTTTCTTCTTCATTTCCTTCTCCCAGCCGCACGCCCGCTGGATCGGTCGTCGTTTCTTTCTCCATCCCATGCAATCGTATTCGCAGTTCATACTTCGTGGTTTCGGGGAGGGTCCGGAGAAGTCGGTCTCAGCCTCGAAAGGAGCTGAAAAGACAGGAGGCGAGGAATGAGGAGGACGTGGTTGGCGGTGAGTTGGCGGTGAGGGTTGAGCTTGAAAAAGGCGTGTTCGCCGAGCGGGAGGGGTGCCATGCGGGAAGCGGCGAGACTGCGGAGAGGGCGGAAAGTGAAAACTTCGGAGTTGGGCAGGCGCAGGAGAGCAGAAGCGAGGAAAGGCTGTGCTCGAGCCCGACGCTTCCTTCCCTTGCTCCGCTGTCCTCGCGTGCCCCGTGAGCGTTCGTCCGTGCCCGTGTGTCTGTGCAGCCAGTGCCCCCGCCGTCGCCGTCCCCGCCGTCCGCCCTCAGTCCGCCAGTCGTTCCTCCGCTTCCCCCTCGCCTCGCCCTTCTTCGACTCCTCTTCGCCCCCCCTTCCACCGCTCGCAGGGCCTCTCGACCGCGTCCTGCACCTCGCCACCTACCCCTACTCGCCCTCTAGTCTACCCTAGTCCCCCCTGCGCCGCTGCATCTCGCTCAGCAGACGCGCACTACCTCATCGCCACCATGTCGACGCTCCCTTCCACCGCCGGGCTCGACCTCGACCTCGCCCGCCTCTCGCTCTCGTCCCCGTACGCCCAGAGCTACGCCCAGCCTCCCGTGCGCCACCACACCCCCGGCAGCGCCTCGTCCAGCCTCGAGCGGGGCAGCAACCCCGCGAGCCAGCAGCAGCAGCTCAACTCAGCCTCGCTCCAGGGCCTCCAGCCTCACCAGATCATGCAGCCCCCCGTCCACTCGGGTCCCCCGCCGCACGTCCAGCTGCAGGAGCCCCAAAGGCGCCGCGGCGTCGTCAAGTTTTTCAGTCAGTCGCTTCTTCAGTCGTCCTCGCGCCGTCCCGTTCCCCCACCGTCATTCTTGGAGGTCGCCGCTACTTTGGCGCGTCTGGCCCGTTCTCGTCGCGCGTACTGACTGCGTTCACGCTCTTCCTTTCACGTGCAAATAGACAGTCTCAAGGGCTTTGGCTTCGTCGTCGACAACGACCCCGATGCGCTCGGCGGACAGGAAGGTGTGTTTCCTTTCTCCCTCCTTTCCTTCTCGCCTGCATACCCACCTAGTCTCTCGCTCGCAGTCTTCTGCCACTTCTCGGCCATCTCTGGCAAGGGCGGCTTCCGTTCGCTCGCCGAGGTGCGTTTTCTTGCCCCCTCTTCTCCTTTTCTTTCCTCCTTCACTGACACTTTGCCATCCCTTGCAGGGTGAGGAGGTCGAGTACGAGCTCGTGCAGGGTCCCAAGGGCTTCCAGGCCAGCAACTTGACGGGCCCGGGTGGAAGGACGGTTGTGGGAGACCCGAAGGCGAGGATGCAGAAGCCGCCGGCGTACCCGATGTTTGCGCCCATCCCGCTCCGTGCGTTCTTCCCGACTCTCCTCCCTTACTCTGTACTCTGACCGCTTTCGTTCGAGCAGCCATTGGTGGTCCTTACCTTGCCGACCCGTACCACGCCCAGCACGGCGCTGTCTACGCCGGCTCGCCCTACACCTCCCACGTTCTCTACGTCCCCGCGACGGCCTCGCTCCCGCCGTCGCAGTACGCCTACGCCCCCGTCCCCCTCGCCGCTGCCCCTCCCCCTCAGCCTCGCGGCGGTCCCTCCCCCTCCGCCTCGTCCGGTGCTCCCGGCGGCGGCGCCAGCCCCTTCGCCGCGCCGCAGTACCAGTCCTTCGGCGCCGCGACCTCCACTGGCGCGATCTCGGGCCCGCCTGTCCCCGGCGCTGGCGCCGACCGGTTCTCGTCCCTCACCCGCATCGGCGCCGCGACGGGCGCGTACGGCGCTCCAGCCGTCGAGGGTCTCAACGGCTCGGTCCGCGCGAACGGCCTCGGCTCGGGCTACGCCAGTCTCGGCGCTCCCTCGCCCGTTTCCAACGGCGCTCAGCCGCACCAGCACCACGCCGGCCAGAACGGCGCCAATGGCCACGCGCACGCGGGCTCGAACCCGGCCTTCTCCCCGCCCGGCGGCTCGCAGTACGCTGGCCTCCCGCCGGCGTCGCCGCCCCTTGGCGCCGGACACGGCGCGCCCTCGTTTGGCGGCTTCGCGCCTTTCAGCCCGCCGAGCTCGTACAACCCGCAGCTCTTCGGCGCGCCGCCCGCGAACGGTGCTGTTGGGGGCTACTACGCCGTCCCGCAGGTCCAGCCTCAGCAGCAGCAGCAGGCTCAGCCGTCGCAGAGCCAGCACCAGCCGCAGAGCTCGCTCGGCGCGTCGTCGGGCCCGTCCGCCTCGGCGCTGTTTGGGACCATTCCCGCCCCGATCGGGAGCAGGAGCAACACGCCCGCTGGTGGGAGGTCGACGCCCGCGCTCGGGAACGGCAGCCTCGGCAGCGACGCGTGGAGGACGACGGGCAGCCCCGCCGGCAGCGCCGTGCTCTAAGGCCCCTTACTCGCCCCTCGCGCCATTCCCCCTCTCCCGTCCATATACGCTTGACCTAGCCGCCTAATCCGTACCCTTCCTCCGTCGCTTTCCCCCCTTTCTCGCCTCCGTACCCCCTTCGCATGTCGTTCTCGTCGTCGTCTGTGCGCCTTTTTTCTCCCCCCTTCTTTCCTTTTTGCTCCGTGTTCGAGCGTCTATACGTCCCCTCCCTCTCTTCTCTCTCTCTCGCCTACCGTGTCGTTTGTGCCACCTCGCCCTTGTTCTGTGCCCTCGCATGCCCCCCCTCTCCCCCTCCTCTCCGTCCCGTCCCGTCTATCTTGCAGCGGTATTGTCCACCACCCCTCCCTCACCGGTTCTGTCGCGGCCCTCGGTTCTATCGTCTGTTCCACTCTCCGTTCAAGCTCCCGTATGTCGCAGTCTTTCTCCCTCGTCGTCTGGGTTCGTTTTGCAAAACTCAACTCCGGGGCTGTCTGCTTGCCGTTCACTCTACCCTATGCGTCCCGGCGCGAGAACTGGAGAACGCAGGGAGGAGAAGAAAAGGCAGAGGAAGAAACGACGAAGAACAGCGACGACAGCAAGGGCGCCTCGAGAGGGGTTTCGCCTGGCCTTATCGAGTCTCGCGAACGTCGCACAGACCGCAATCAGGCCGTATGAAGCGCGAGAGAACACCGGAGCGATTTGTAGTCGATGACTTAGCCGCTTTTTCTTGCGTGCATAGCCGCCTCGTTCTCATCTCTCCAGCTCTCTCCTCCCGCCCACACCGCATGACGCTGCCACGGGAGCCGCCAGCGGCCCTCACACGCTCGCCTTCACGCTCTGGCGAGCTCGGAGGGCGCACGCTGGTCCCGTCGCCTTCATCGCCTCCGCCCGCGAGCGACCCAGTCCTGAATCCGCATCGCACCGTCAGCGGCGCGGGGCTCTCGAGCTGGATGGACAGCCACCCGCTCTTCACCAACAAGGCCCGCGGGATCCGCCTCCGCGCCCTCCGCTTCACGTGCGTCGAGCGGCTTCATGGCGTGCTGAAGGCCGCCTTTTCTCTCCCTAGCTCGGGTCGATCTGGCTGACCTGGGTCTCCTCCATCCCACCGCGTCGACATGGACAGCGCGAGCTGGTTCTCAGTCACCATGGTGCGCTTTCACTCCATCTCGCTCTCCTCCTCCCCCACCTCCGTCTCTTTCCCAACTAACCCCTCCCTCCTTGCAGGGCACCGGCATCTGCAACACGCTCCTCTTCGACCTGCCCTTCGACTCGCCGCACGCCGTCTTCCGCGCCATTGGCGCCGCCTTCCTCCTTGGCGACATGCTCCTCTTCGCCGCGTTCACCTTCCTCACCTTTGCGCGCTACTACCTCTACCCCAAGATCTTCTGGGCAATGATCAAGCACGAGACGCACTCGCTCTTCCTTGGTACCATCCGTGCGTCGCGTTACTCCCCCGCGGGAGCCGCATCGAGGGAAGAAGGAGCTGACTTTGGCTTTTTCTCCCCCTCCAGCGATGGGCTTCGTTACGATCATCTCGGGCGTTGCCTCGTCCGGTCATGAGTACGGCCTTAATACTCTGGATGCGGCGCTGGTGCTGTACTGGATCAGCACAGGTGCGTTCTCTCTCCCTCCCAGTTCCACGCGGACCGATTTTAAGGCGTCTGAGCTCTTTCTTCCGCAGGCATGTCCATCTGCACCGCCTTTGGAGTACCATACATGCAGTACACGGCGCATACGAACCATGCTGAGAAGATGACGGCGGCGTGGCTCCTTCCCATCGGTCCGTCTCTACCCAGTCTCTTCCCCCACCTGTCCCTCTCCTTTGCTTGCTACCGCGGGCAAAAGACACTTACGGATCACTCGTGCGTCCCTCCTTCGTGCCCGCAGTCCCCCTCATCACCCAAGCCTCCGTCGGCTCGACCCTTTGCAAGCTCCTCCTCGAGCAGACTCCCGCCCGCACAACCTACTGCCTCACTCTCATGATCGCCTCGTACCTCCAACTCGGCATCGGCTCCCTCCTCGCCTCGGCCATCATCGTCATGTACCTCCAGCGGCTCGTGCTGCACCACCTGCCGCCGAGGGAGGTCATCGTAAGCAGTTGGCTGCCGGTAGGACCGATTGGGCAGGCTGGATTTGCGATGATCGAGCTGGTACGTCGCGTGGGAGCGCTCTCTTTCGCTCCACCTTGTTCTTCCCAGCCTTTCTTCCCTAGACCGTCTTCTCTGACCTCTAGTGCTCGTCTCGCAGGGTCGTGTTGCCGTCAAGCTCTTCCCTCTGATCTCTTCCGAGGCCAACAAACCCGAACTGCAGTATCTCGGCCCGCCCATGCTCGGTGCCGCCGTCGTGATCGGTCTGATGCTTTGGGGGTACGCCTTCTACCTCCTTCTTCTCGCAATTCCTTTCCTTGCGTTCATGCTGAGCCTCGGTGCACCCACAGCCTCGGCATCTGGTTCGCCTTCCTCGCTGTCGCCTCTATCGTGACTCAGCTTGCGACGATTCGCCATACGGGCGAGGGGTTGAACACGGTCTTCAACATGGGGTGCGTTGGTTTTCTTTCGCCTCAAAGTGCAAATGAGAGATGCTGACTCGGCTCTCTCTTCCAACAGCTGGTGGGCCTTTACTTGTCCGTCCCGCTCAAGCCTTTTCCTCTCCTCACCATGCAAACCTAACCTGTCTTCCTCCTCCTTCCCATGCAGTCCCCCTCGGTTCCCTCTGCCTCCTCACCTTCTCCCTCGCCGCCGTCTTCGACGCCATGTTCTTCAAGGTCTGCTCGGCGATCTTCACCTTCTCCGTCATCCTCCTCTGGGCCGTCGTCTTCGTCCCGACCTGCCTCGGCTTCTTCCGCGGCACGCTCTTCCCCGCGCCGTGCCTGCAGAGCCTCCCGAGGGAGTACGTCGAGAAGATGAAGCCGGCGCTGGCGGGCGACGAGGGCGAGGAGGGCAGGGGGAGGAAAAGGGGAAAGGCAGCGGCAGTTGACGAGAAGATGAAGGAGGGCACGGAGGACGCGCTGCGGCGGGAGGCAGATGATGTCCTCAGGCGGGAAGAAGAAGAGATCCACGCCGAGTTGGGGATGCACGTCGGGGGTGGACGAGGGTGACGCGCCGATAGACTAGGGTTGTACGCGCTTTATAGGGCCTTCTTCGTCTCTTTCTGTTGTACCTCTAGATTTCCTCCTTCATGCGATACGAGCGACGTAGCCGGCGGCGACGAGCGTTGGGACCTCCTCGCGCTCAGGTCTCGTTTCGCTTCCTCTTCTCGTCTTCGTCCTCATGCTTTCTCCGCTTCCGCTTCTTGCTTCTTCTTCCTTGTGTACCGTCATGCGACTGCCACCCGAGCTCCTCGCGCACATCCTCCGACTCGCGGCAGCTTCCTTTCCCTCCCCCAAGCACCGCCGGCTTTTCCTCGTCCACATCCAGCCCGTCTCGCGCCTATTCCGGTTCGTCGCGGCACGCGAGCTCCTCCGTCAAGCATATGTCGACAGCACCGCCTCGCTCGTGGCGCTTGAGCGGGCCATAAAAGGCGGCGGGGCGGAACTGGTCGAGGAGCTCGAGGTCATCTTCATTGCCGCCAGCGCGCCCAGGATGCTCGACCGCGCCGTCGTGCTCGACTTCGCCGGCCGAATGCCGCGGCTCAAGAGACTGGCCATGCGGTACAGGCCAACGGCGTTCCCGTGGGAGCGGTTGAGGGTGGGAGGGCCGCAGCTTGAAGCGGTGGGATGGTCGAGTACGTCTCTTTTCCTTGCTCAACCCGCCCGTGCTCCGACTGACTCGACCGCTTGCCGACGCTCCAACAGTCCTCACCCATCTCGAGCTCGCCGATATGTCCCTCTCCTTCCCCTCCGCCTCGTCGTCCCTACCCGTCTTCTCCTCCCTCACCCACGTCTCCCTGAGCGACTCGCTCCTCGCCCTCCCCACTCCCTTCCCCGCCAGCGCACACCTCCCGCCGTCATCCTTCCCCTCCCTGAAGGAGCTAGCCCTCCTCGACGCCCCCGGCATTGACGCTCGCACGCTCCTCTACTCGCGCGCGCCGCTTTACTCGACGAGGCACATCCTGCCGCTGCTCGAACACGGAGGGACGCTCTCGAGGCTGAGGCTGGATCGGAGCGTGGTCAAGCGGATGGCGAGGCGGGACGTGCCCGTTTTGCTGGAGAGGCTGGAGGCGAGCAGCGTCGAGGTCAGGTGGGAGCGGGCCGAGACGGCGGACGCGAGAGAGGAGTAGCTGAGATGGAGAGGTTGAAGAGGATGTTCCCTCCGCCGCTACGGAAACGCCTCTACCGCCAAGGTGTACTAACCGCCTTTTCTCGCTCGCACCACTCAACGGGACCGTGGTGTAGTGGTCTAGCATGCCAGCCTTCCATTCGGAACTGCGGGTTTACTGCAGCTCCGCCTCGGCGTTGTCGAGGCGCGATCAGCTTGCGGGACGGGTTCGATCCCCGTCGGTCTCATTTTTGCGTGCGCGCGCTGGCGCCCGATGCGGAGCACATTTTGGAGGCCGTTCGGAGGGTTGGAAAGGCGGGTTTGTGGGTTGCAGCACCCAGTATGTAGGGCCACCTCCGATCCGAAAACACCTCTTCTCGCCCATCTCCGGCCTCTCTGCCTTGCTTCCCTGCATGTCCCAAGCTCTAGCAACCTGCTGCATCTGCTTTCGAGACGATAGCGGGGAGAGACCGGCGAAGACGGCCGGTTTTCCTCCCAACCTCTCGCCCATCATTGCGTCCTCCTCCGCACCGCGACCAGTGGGCTCGCGTCTTCCTCAGCTGCTTCCCAGCGGAGTCTTCGTCCCTTTCTGCTATCGGAATGGCCTGCGGAAGCTAGCGGGGGTCGCAAGCAGCTTCGCCTCGTCCGCCGCACCTCCCGTCCTTCTTTTCTCGTCGCTGAGATGTCCTGCTTGCCTCCAAAGCGCAGTGGCGTTGGCTCTAAGCCCTCATGCCAGTCCCGTGCGTGGTCCGAGGTCCCGCGACGGCTTCTCCATCGCTCTTCGCAACGCTCCCTCGCCTCATCACCTCGCGCTTCGTCTGCCTGGCCTCAGGCGTCCTTCGATTCCCAACATGTCCAGAGCAGCAAGCTCAAGCTCGCAACAAGCACCGTCGTGCGCCATGGCTGCCCGAATGGGCGTGCAACCCTGTTCAGTCTGTCCGTTACCGAGCGAAGGAGAGCCGGACTCGCAAGAGGGGGAAGAACGCCGTGCAGTGCTGTCTAGATCTAGTAAGGCTACACGAAGCCGGACGGAGGAGTGCTACAGGGGACAAAAGGGGGGTACAGCGAGGGGTGCGAGTGGAGGGAGCACGCTTCAAGCCGTGCAGATGGGGGTCTGCCCGCCCTCACCGAAGTGCTGGTTGAAAACGTCGACCTGAACCCAGGTGATGCAGCTGCAAGAGGGGGAAGAGGGTAAGCAAGGGATCAGCGAGAGAGAGGGAAGACAGGACGTACTAGCCGGAGGGGAAGGCAGCGGCCGCGCCCGAAAAGTCGTAGAACGTCTTGCCGATGTAGACGCCGCTCGGCTGGTTGTTGAGGCTCTCGAAATGGACTGGAGAAAGGCGAGAAGAGTCAGTCTCGAGAGGGAAGGAGCGAAAGGGAGAATAAGGAGAACCCACCCCCGAAGCTCTGCGTGGACCACGTGCCGTGCTTTGTGTACGTGTCGCCCTGGACGTACTGCGACTTCGGAATCGCCTGGTAGTTGACGTGCCCGCCGTCGAGCCAGGTGTAGCCCGAGGGAAGGGTGACACCAAGCGCGGTGACGGTGTAGGGCGTGCAGCCGTCCGAGCCACTGCCGCCGACCTTGCAGGAGGACGAGGCCGTCGCGGAGGGGACGGCGCCGGAGGAAGTGGCGGTAGCAGTCGAGGTGGCAGCGGGAGCGGGGAGGCACTGAGAGTAGAAAAGCGAGGAGTACTGCATAGGGGTAGAGACGATCAGAGATGTGCGGACGATAGAGAGAGGGGAGACACGCACCTGGCAGGTGTAGGCGGTCGGGCAGCAAGACTCGCCGAACAGGAAGAGGAGACCGCCGCACTGGGCGTACGCCGAGTTGGAGCAGCTCGAGGCGGTCGAGCTGGCTGTGGGAGCGGTCGAGGTGCTCGAGGCGCTGTAGAGGCGAAGAAGCTCCATCACTATGAGAAGATATGGGCTGGTGAAGGGGGAGAAGGCGCACGAGGAGGACGAGGTCCGGGTCACGGTCGAGAAAGTGGACGAAGAGCTCGGGCTTGACGACGAGGAGCGAGCGCTCGTTGTGCTGTGTGCCGAAGATGCGGTCAGTGGGATGACTCAAGGAAAAGCGAGGGAAAGAACGCACGTTGTGGTTGATGAGGAAGAGGAAGAAGACGACGATCCCGGCACGCATTGCGAGTACCAGGCGTTGCTGTACTGGCAAACGTAGCCGCTCGGGCAGCACGTCGCGCCCGTGTAGCCCGAGCCGCCACACTGGCTCCAGGCATAGTTGGTCCCGCTGCAGGTCGGCGACGGAGCAGCGGATGAGGACGTCGAGGTTGTGCTAGAACGGCTCGAGGTTGTGCTGCTGCTGCTTGTCGTTGTGGTCGTGCTCGTTGTGGTAGTGCTCGTCGTCTTCGTTGACGAGGAGGAGGAGGAGGAGGAGGAGGAGGAGGAGGAGGAGGAGGAGGGCGAGACCGTTGAGGTGGACTTCGCCGACGAGGTTGTCGTCTGCACCGCGGACGAAGTCGTGCTCGTCTGCACCGCCGAGGAAGTACTCGCCGCCGCCGAGGTGGACGTCGACGCGCCGGGGATGCACTGCGAGTAGTAATCGCCGGACGAGACGCACCCCGACCCGGACGGGCAGCAGGTCGAGCCGGTGAAGCCCTTGCCGCCGCACTGGCTGTAGAAGGCGTTGGTGCAGGTAGTGGCGGACGGGGTGCATTGCGAGTCTGGCAAGGAAGATGGGAGGGTCAGCTCGGAAGAAGGGAGAGAGGGGAGACGAGGCGTACAGTAGTCGTTCTGGTACGTGCAGGTCCAGCCGGTCGTACAGCACGTATCGCCCGAGTAACCGGTGCCGCCGCACTGTCGAGTCAAAAACAGTCAGTCCTCGTCCACTGCTGCGAAAAGGAAGAAAACGGCCGCACCTGTCCATAAGCGGCCACCGTCCCGAGGCAAGTCGTCGTACTCGGCACGTTCGACGGGCTCGCCCTCCGCGCGAGCTCAATCTCGTCGCGCCGCTCCCAGCGCTCGGCGGCCGAGCGCACGTCGTGCACCTGGCGGCGCTGGATGCGCGAGTCGTGCGAGAGTGCCGAGCGGTGGCGGCGCGAGAGGTGGGCGTGCGCGAGGCGGTGTGGCGGAGAGGAGGGGTCCGAGGAGGCGGAGGCGGAAGGGGCGGCGGCGGCGGCGAGGGAGGGGAGGACGAAGTCGGGCGAAGAGGCGCCGGACGGGCGGAGGAGCGCCAAGATGGCGGCGAGGAGGGTCAAACGAGTGTGGGTCGCCATGGTGGCGTGTAAGATGATGTACAAGAGGAAGCAGAAGCAGGCAGTAGGGTGACGGGAAGCAAGAGAGGCGGGTGAGAGAAGGCCTCTCTCGATCCGAGATCCGCACGCAGGCAGACAACGCCGAGAACGAAGCGCGCGCCCATGATGAAGCACAGCTGCGTCCCTGTGCGAGGTGCGCCGTCCCTGACCGCTGCAAGCAGGCGAGGCGATGCTTGACGGCTGGGGAGATGGGCAGCGGCCTCGAAGCGGACAGGGCGGCGAGGGCGCGGCGGGACGATCCCGAGACCACGGTGCAGATCCAGTCGAGTGTGCCTGCGAGGAAGGCGCGCAGGCCAATGGTACAGGCGGGATGCGAGGGGAGGAAGGAGGACAAGGCGGAGGAGGCCAGCCTCTCCGGCCGCAAGAGGAAGGATTGACTTGCTCCTTCCGGCTTGTGCTGCCGAATACGACGGCGCCTGTCTCGGGACAAGGGAGGCTGGACCAGCACGCGTCGGGGCCAAGGCCGCTCCGAAGAGGACGGCCGGCAACGCCGACGCTGAGGAAAGCCGAAGTTGCGAGGAGAATTGGCGGTCTACACAAGGTCTTGCGGCGAAAGAAGGCCAGTGGAACCTGCTACATATACCGCACAGCAGCCCGCGTGAGGAGAATCAGCCAGGCAGAGGTGCGAGACGAGGAGATTGACCGAGGGAAGAAAACGGTGAATAAGCTGTTCGGTCCACTGCCTTCGTGTTCCTACAGCCTGCCGCTCTACTCGCCGCCAGAGAACGTCATCGCAACTGCGGGAAACGAAAGGTCAGTCTGGGAGAAGGGGTGGAAGGAAAGCAAAGGAGCGAAAGACGAACCGAACACCGCGAAGAAAAGTAACAAAAAGGCCTGCTGCGCGACAGTCCGGACCCACTCCTCCCGCCCAGGCGCAACCCTCGCAGCGCTGTGCGGGTCGCCCATCAATGCAACCCTCGGGCCGCCCGAGCCTTTTGGCAAGAGCCCGAGCCGTTCGCGCTCCTCGGCGAGGGTGGTAGGCGGGGCAGCGGGCGGCCAGGTGTAGCCGAAGGAGAGGCCGGGGAGGGGAAATACGCCGGCTTGGAAGGTAAAGCCGCTTGTTGAGGAGGAGGAGGGGAGGGAGAAGAGGGAGGGCCGGGAGGGGAGGAAGGAGGCGGATGGGGCGGAGGTGGAGGAAGAAGGGCGTGGGCGGGGTGGGAGGGGCTTGGAGCTGTGCGAGTGAAGAGAGGGGAGCGGGATCAGCACTGTGGCCTGACGGCGATAGCTTGCGGGAAAGGAACAAAACGCACCGCGGGTCCGTCTGCTCTCCCTCCCCCGAGTAGATCGGCACCAACCTCTCGACGCTCAAGCTCGCCTTGCAAGCCGGGCACGCCCGCCCATTCGACACGACAAGCCACTGCACGCTCACGCCAGCCGTAAGCCGGGAGTGATGGGGAGGGGAAAAGGAGGAAAGGGAGCGCGAGCGCACCTCGTGCATGCACGCCCAGCAGTACAAATGCCCGCACGGCGTCACGACCGGCTCGTCCGGGAGTTCGTAGCAGATCCCGCACTGGAACCGCTCGGTCGCCTTCGCGAGGCGGTCCTCCTCCTCCCCCTTGGCGGTCTTGTCCCGAGCCTTCGCCTCACCATGCGCGCGTGTTGCACCAGCTGGGTCGAACGGTGCGAGCTCGGACCGCTTCTTGCCCTTGACAGTGGTGGGAGAGGGGGAGGCTCCCCCACTTCCGCTCACGCCCGCCTCGTCCTGCCTGTCCTCCTCGCCTGGTGCAGTCGGTCGACTCCCGGGCCGCAGTGCTTCATCCACTAGTTCAGATGAGTCGGTCGTGGCGCCTTCGGCAGGTGTCGACGTGGAGGAGACGAGCGGAGAGGCGGGTGGGGAGGGCGGCATCGTGTCAGACGTTGGAGGACGAGGGGCGGTGCGAGAGCGGTGCGAGGGGTAGTTGATGAGAGTTAGGAGGGCAGACAGGGCAGAAAGATAGCGGTCTGAGGAGAGAGCGAAGTTGAGGCGGGTGAGGGAGGGAGACCAGCGAGGCCGAGGGGAGGAGAGCAAACCGCAGCGCGCTGAGCTGCTTCCTCGGCGGACGAGGGCACAGTGCACGAAATTCGAAGCGCGCTGTTCGCAGCTGCCAAGCGAAACAACGGCAGACGAGAAAAGCGAGGTCCAGAAAAGAAAGAAGAAGGGCACGACGGGAGCGGGGGAACGGCGGTTCGGTACTGCTTTGAGGGGTCTATTCTACGGTTGATCGGTCGAGCGGAAGAAGGGGCAAAGACGGCGAGGCAGGAGGGCGACCTAGAGCTTGTGGTCGGCGGGGAGGATCTTCCTGCGAGTGGGAAGAAGGGGAAGAGTCAGTCGCTGGCAACGTGCGCTACGTCGAGCAGCCCCCAGCATCCCAAATGATGCCGGAGAAGAGCAGGAGGAACCGGCCGGAGCGGCGACTCACTCCTGGAGGAACTTCTTCCAGTCCTCGCCCGAGAAGCTCGACGAGATGCTCGGCTCGACGAGCCCGTCGAGGGTCACCGTTGGCGTGACGTGCACGCCCTGGAGGCGGTGGAAGCGAACCTGCAGCTTGAGGTCGCTCGTGACCTGCGGTGCGGGGCTCATCTCGTGTCAGTGTCTGTGATGAAGGGGGGAGGAAGAGCAGGAGGGAGACGGACCGGGGTACCGCTGTTGCCTTTGGAGACGCTGATGGCCTTGAGGAACGCGGCGCGGTCCACGCCGGGGATGGTCGCAGCGAGGTCGGCGAGGCGCTCGCGGGTCTGGTTCGGGGACTCGAGGGCGCAGGGCTCGTCGTAGTAGGCCTAGCGGGGAGAATGAATCAGTACAAACGAGCGGACACAGGGGAGCGTAACGGACACACCTCCTGACCGTCGATGAGCTTGTCGAAGAACTGGCGAAACGCGACGCCGACCTTGGCGTCCTGGAACGACGCGCCTTGGTCGACGAGCGACTTGCTCACGCCGAGGGCGGCCTCGTGGACGAGGGTGCTGCTGCTGTGCCAGGGCTGCGGGACCTGGCGGATCACGATCTGGAGGTGCTTCTGGACGACGGGGTCCTGGTCGAGGAGCGGGAGGAGGTGCTCGCGGACGCCGCGCCACTGCTTGCCGGAGAAGGGGCAGACGAGGTCGAGGAAGAGCCTGTGCGGGGTGGGCGATGCGTGCGAGGAACCAGGGGAGGGAAGGAGGGCCGAAGCGGAAAGGGAGGGGAGGAAGACGCTCGTCAGTTGGGAAGAGAGGAGGTCGAGTGAGGTGGGACGCACTCGAGGGTGTGCAGGGCGGCAGGGGAGCCGATGCGGTGGGTGGCGGCGAACTGGGGAGCGAGGGCCATGGTCGGGAGTGGGGCTTCGAGGGTGAGCGCGAAGAGGTCGGTCGGGCGACGATGAGGGGTGGTCCGGCTGGAGTAAGGCTGAGGTGAGAAGCGGGAGCCAGCTAAGGTGACAGCGAGTGAGCAGGAGGAGGACAAGGGGCGTTGACCGACCTCGACCCTCGAGGTGGAGGCGAACCGAAGGCGCCATCGTCTCTCTCATTGACCACCTGCTACCTCTCACCCGTCGAGGGCATGTCTCCCTCGCCCCGCCTGCCCCTCCACCCACTCCCACTCGACCGCTTCACCCGCTCCAATCACTCTACCTCGTCCTCCTCCTCATCCTCATCGACCCGCAACTCTCCCTCCAAGCCCCTCCTCGGCGACATGTCCCTCCTGCCCTCCCCCTTCCTCTCCTCCACCGCCCGCTCCACCCCCGGCCCGCTCTCGACCCTCTACGAAGCCCCGAGTCGACGCGCCGCCGACGCGTTCAACCCAAGCCCACGGGCCAGGATGGAGCGCGAGGACGACGAGCAGCGCACGGCAGACGACGAGATGCCCCAGTCGAGCCCGAGGAGGCTCCTCGACCTCTTCAGGCAGGCCGGCAGTCCGGACAAGAGGGCGCTGTCTGCGGCAGCCGGAGGGAGTCCGAAGGCGGCGAGGGGGAGCATGCCCCCGCCGAGTCCGAGGAGGGTCTGGTCGCCCTTCCGAAGCGCAAAGGAGGACAAGGAAGAGGAGGAGCTGCCGCCGCCGCCCAGTACGCCCTCTCTCCTCGCTTTCTTCTTTTGCCCTTTTCTCACTCCTCCCCTCCGCAGCCTGGTCTTTCTACCAAGACGACGGCGACGAGCCCGCTCCACCGACCGCTGTCGAAGAACAGGCAGGCGAAGACGCGCTCATGACGTCCTCTCCCTCCTCTTCCACCTCCTCCCTCGACGGGGCAGAAGACCCCGCCCTGTCCCACAAGGAAAACGCGCGCCCTCCGCCGCGGCGCCGCCGCTCGACGTCTCTCCTCTCACAAGCCTCGGCGGTCGCGGCCCTCCCGAGCACCACGTCGACCTCGACCTCGACCTCGACCTCGGCCGTCCCGTCCTCGAACCCCTCCCCGCGCCGCGCCCCACCGCCCGCCGTCCCGCTACCCCCCCATACTGGAGGCTCTCTCTCCGCTCCTCCCTCCCTCATCCACCTCCCCGCCAACCCGCGCACCCCTCCTCCCGCCTCCGCCCCCTCCCCGACCTTCCCCCCAGCCGCCTCCTTCCCCGACCTCCTCGCCGCTCCACCGCATGACGCCTCGGCGTTCGCCGAGCCAGGCGTGACGAGTTTCTCCCCTGCGCTTGCGCTCGGCTGCGACGCGAGGCAGGAGGTGGAGGTGGCGAGCGCACTGGGTGCCGCGTTCGGGAGCGAAGACCAGGGCGTGAGGGGGAGCGCGAGGGGGACGAAGCGAGCGAGCTTGGAGCGAGGGCAGGGAGGGGCGGAGAAGCGCGCGCGTACAGAAGACGCGGCGTGAAAAGCGACGAGCTCCCGCTCGGTGTTGGAGCTCTCCCTTCTTCTGTTGTTCTTTGCCCCCCGCCGCTCTTGTCGTACTTACTCCTCTCGTGTAGCCCTCTGCCCTGTGCATTCTGCGTCTTCCGCCCGTCGCCTGGACCATCCGGAGAACGAAAGGACTGAACAAGCGTTGCGAAAAGCGAGAGAGAGAGAGAGGGGGGCAACAAAACGAGACGGAGGGTGAACGGTCTACACACAGACAGGAGGGAGTGTCGATCAAGGTATCAGGTGGAGCGAGGGGAGATAGGCTAGTCGGGCCGAGGGAGGGTGCAGGCGAAGGGAGGAAGGAAGCGTTTAGGCGTAGTCATTAGCGACAACGCGCGAGATGATGAGGTTCTGGATCTGAGTCGTGCCCCTGCGAGACCAGAGCCGAAAGGAAGAGGAAAGTACAGGAAACTGTCAGCGACTGCTGCCTTGTCCGCGGGTTTGGCTCGGCCTCGTAAGGTAGGGGGAGAGGGAGCGAGCACGCACTCGTAGAGCTCGAAGATCTTGCTGTCGCGGAAGCTGTGCAGTGAGATGTCCAGGTCAGCAAGGAGAGGTAGAGCGGAGGAAGGAAAAGGACGAACAGCTTCTCGACCGGGTACTCTGTGCATCGGCAACGACCACCATTCCACGGCGTCAGTCTCTCTGACAGTGACAGAGGGCAGAGAGAAAGTACAGGGAGAAGAAGCGCAGCGCACCCGTGTTGTACCCGGCGCCACCATGGATCTGCACGGCCTTGTCGGCGTTGACGACGGCCGTGCGGCTCGCGAACGCCTTGGCGATCGACGCGAGGTACGTCGTGCGCGGGTCGGCGGCGTCCTTGGCGAGCGCGGCGCGCCAGACGGCGTTGCTGCGCATTCGAAAGTTGCGCAGAGCGGGATGGGAAGGGGGAAAGGGAGAAAAGTGGGGTCAGAGGGGTGAAGAGGGGGAAGAAGGAGGGGAGGGAGAGGGGACGGACCGCGAGCACTCGACGCCGATGGCCATCTCGGCAAGGAGGGTCGAGATCGCCTGGTGCTGGATGATGGGCGTGCCGAACGTCTTGCCTACTCTCCTCCTTCCGGAGTCAGCGTCTTCAATCTTCCACACGAAGCGTCACCCTTGCCCCATCTCCGCCAAAAAGGAGAAAGACAGCGAGAGGAGAAAAGGGGGAAGAGAGGACGCACGCTCGTGGGCGTACTTGGCCGCTTCCGCCAGCGCCCTCTGTGCGAGCCCGACCGCGCCGGACGCGACGAGCGGGCGCGTGATGTCGAACGCCGACATGGCAATCTTGAAACCGTCTCTGCTCGATCCCTTCCTCGTCAGTACGGATGAGAGAGGAAGAGGATGGGGGAGGGAGAGGGAGAAAAGGGAAAGGAGGCAAGGGCGCACCCTTCGGCGCCGAGCAGGTTCTCCTTTGGGACGACGACGTTCTCGAAGTTGATGATGCGGGTGTCGGAGCACCTGTGCGTCCCAGAGACGATCGGGGGCAGAGGGGGGCGGAGGAAGAAAAGTCAGAACTCTCCACAGCTACGCTAGCGCACCGTCTCGGGCCCCTCTTAACGGACGTAGGAGTGAGGCGGAGAGAACCGCAGCAACAGAGACGCACCTCTGCCCCATGTTGATCAGCTTGCTCTCGACCGTGATCCCGGGCGTGTCGGCGTCGACGATGAACCCGGACAGGGCCTTGTGCGGCTTGGCCGACGCGTCCGTCTTGGCGAGGACGAAGTACCAGTTGGCGACGCTGCCGTGCGGGAGGCGGGTTAGCGGTGCGTGGCGATGGGAGAAAAGTAAGAAAAGGATAAGAAGGGAAGAAGAGGAGAGGGAAAGGATGGGGAGAAGTAGACGCACCCTCCGTTCGTGATCCACATCTTGCTCCCGTTGATGACGTACCCGTCCCCCTCCTTGGTCGCCTTCGTGCTGATGCTCGCGACGTCGCTGCCGGCGCCGGGCTCAGAAACGCCGTACGCGGCCATGAGCGGTTCCTCGACGAGCCGGCCGAGGTACTTGCGCTTCTGCGCGTCCGAGCCGGCGACGATGAGCGGTGCGGAGGCGAGGCCATTGGCTTCGATGGCTGGGGAAGAACAGGGGGGCGGGTAAGCAGGCTACCACAAAGCACGGCCCCATCTGATGGACGCGGCGGAGCCGACCCAAAGGGTCGGACAGCTCACCAGTCTGGATACCGGAGCAGCCGTACCTGTGCACCACGAGCGGTTCAGAGGTCACTTGGAAGACGAGGAGAAAACGGTGACCATCGGGACGTACGCGAGCTCCTCCGAGACAAGCGAGGACGAGAAGACGGAAAGACCAGCACCGCCGTACTGTACGGGCGAGGAAAGGTCAGCGCGAGAGAAGGTGCTCGAGCAAAGGAAGAAAACGCACCTCTTCCGGGACATGGACATTGACGAGGCCCTCGGCGTGTGCCTTCTTGATCACGTCCCAAGGGTACTGTGAGAGGCGGAACGGGACATCAGTCCTGGTCAGGCTCAAACAGGAAGAGCGGAAGGAGGAGGAGGAAGACCGGCCGCACCTTCATCGTCCGGTCGTACTCGGCAGCGACTGGGACGATCTCGTTGGCCTGCCGCGGATTCCGTCGTGCTGATCAGCCTCATCTGCTGATGGCAAAGAAGAGCGGAAAGCCCGAAAGGACCTCGACGCACGGTAAACGACCTCGCGAGCTCCCTGATGCCGACCTGCTCCTCCGTGAGCTCGAACGTCGGTCCACCCGTGTACTCTGCCTCGCTTGCGTACGAGCGTCGGGAGGCCTGAGCAGCACGGGTAAGCGGCCGGAGCGAGAGGCGGGCCCGGGGGAGCATGCTGTAGGGGGCGATGTGGGGGTGAGGGGGGCGAGTCGGGGCGTGGGAGCGGTACGAGGCTGTAAGTAGGACAGCGTGAGCTCGAGTGGAATCTGAATGTAGCGGCAGACGCACCAGACGAGTCTAAGAGGCAGGCAAAAGGCAGCGAGTGGCTGTCAGCTTCAACTCGCCGGCTCGAGGGTACAGTGAGATGGGGCGGCGGTGATGGACAGCGGAGCGGCTCAGACCGACCAAGAGATGCCTGAAAGCCCGTACGAGTCTTCTCTAAGCACAGCGAGGGCGCGAGAGGGAGCAGGATGGCGCAGACAGCGGCTTCCGACTTCGCCGGCAACGAGTTGGCGTCGACCTCCTTCGGGTGACTGGCAAGAAGCTTAAGCGCTCTTGCTAAAGTCTGATAGAGCTGTGTAGCCTTTACGCGAAACGACAGCAGCTGTTGCTGTGAGCGGGACCTCATTTTCTCCCAATCCTCCTCGTCGCTCCCAGCATTTTCGTACGCGAGTCGCCACTGGCTCTGAGGCAGTCGGAAAGAAAGCCGTGTGCACGAACCAGGACTCTGGGCGGTGGCCGGTGAGAGGATAGGTGCGCGGTCGTCAACCGACTGGCTCGTCCTCACTCGACCTTACCGCTCCACTCTTCCAGGCTGCCAGTGTCTGCGAGGGGATGTCGGCTCGTGAGAAGGCCTTCGACGAGCTGTTCCGGCGGCCGCAGGCCCAGCAGCGCCATCCCGCTCCATCCCCTCATCCTCCCCATCCTCCTCACCCGCAACAGCGCTACTACTCCCACCACCAGCAGCAGCAGCAGCAGGGCTACTACCCGCAGCATGCCTACCCAGACTACGGTCAGTTCGGCATGCCCACCGCGGTAGCAGGAGGGGCAGGAGTCGGAGCGGGAGCGCAGGGGGCGCCATCGTCGTCGTCGGCAGGACAGCGCAACCCGTCCATCTCGTCCTACCGCTCCCAGACACAGCAGGACAGCATCGGCAACCAACGCCAGTCCTACTTCGAGTCGCCCTACTCGTCCTCCTCGTCCCCCGCCCAGGCCTACGTCCAGTCCTCCGCCGCCGCGGGCTACCCTCAGCGCTCCTACTCGTCCGCGCAGGCCTATCAAGACTACCCTTCTTCTTCATACCCGACCCAGCAGCCTGCCGGCGTCCAGGGCTACTACCCCGCCGACGACCCCTCCCCACCGCCGCCGCCTCCCGGCGCTTCCCGCTCGTACGCCTCCCCGCCCTCCCGCTACGCACCTACCATGTCCTCCGGTCCTCCCTCGGCCTCGACGAGCACGAGCCTCTTCTCCCGCCCGTCGACCTCGAGCGTTTCGTCCCTGCCGTACTCGCTCCCCGAACCAGGCTCCAACGGCTCCGACTCGCCCGCCGCGAGCGCGTCCTTCTCGCCCAACATGTCGCCCGCGACGAACCATGTCGGGCTCCCGCCGGCGACGAGCGGACCTGGGTTCGCCGCCGCCCCGCCCAGGCTGCCCGAGATTGCCTCGGCGCCGGGGGACGACTTCTTCGGCGACTGGCAAGGGGGAAAAGGAGTGGCAGCAGGAGGATACGCGGACGGGAGCTGGCGGTCGTCCATGGCCGGCGGAGTAACGCCCACGGCGGGGACGTACGGAAAGAGGGGAAGTCCGGCGTCGGCGGCAGAGGTGGACGGGTACGACGGCGCAGGCATGGCCAACTACCGTGCGTTGCGCCTCCCTCACCCTCTCTCGCTTACACTGACGGTATATTCCATGCAGCGTCAGCCGAATCCGCCATCTACGGAAACCCCGCCTTCGATCGCTCTCGACGCAGTTCCGCCGACAGCGACCTCCGCTCCGTCTACCAGCAGGCCTCGCAGCCGACCACCCTCCTCCCCATCAACCCCTCTCTCGTCTCCCTCCAGCAGTACCCGTACGGCAACGCCACGCCCTTCGCGACCCAGTCGTCCGTCGCGCTGCACCCGCGAAAATCCAGCGAGTCCATGCGCGTCATGCCCACCCAGCCGAAGCACAATTCGGCGGGCTACGCGGCTGACCGCGCGCTGTCGTTCTCGTCCGGCGAGCGGCCGGACTTGTTCTACGGCGCCGGTCCGGTTTCGGGCCAGTTCAACCCGTACGGCTCGGCGTTTGCCGCCTCGCAGCCGCACCTCCCCGTCAGCCAGCGACCACCCTCTCACGGCTCCCTTCCTCCTGGCTTCACCGTTTCTGGCCCGACCTCTTCCTCGACCCCGACCTCCTCCATTGTCCCCGGCTCAACCGCCGCGCCTCGGCAGCGCGCGCCCGTGGTCTACCCGGCGCTCCTCAGTCGCGTCGCGGCGGCCTTCAAGGACCGCATCGCGCTCGCCGAGCGGATCAAGGACGGCCTCGTCTACCAAGACGCCTTCGATGGCCGCGACGCGGTCGACAAGATTGCCTACATCATCAAGACCTCGGACCGCAACCTCGCGCTGCTCCTCGGGCGCGCGCTCGACGCCCAAAAGTTCTTCCACGACGTGACGTACGACCACCGGCTGCGCGACTCGCCGAACGAGATCTATCAGTTCCGCGAGCGCATCGCCGCGTCGCTGCCGTTCCTCCAGGGCGCGGACCAGGACCTCGTCCCGAGCGACCAGGCGCTCATCGCGCAGCACCCGCACGCGCCGCACTCTGCCGCCGCACGTGCGCAGGCCGCCGGCGAGCGTGCGGCCGCTTCCGCCGCCGCCGACCCGCGGCGAGGATCGACCGCCTCGGCCGCTGCCGTCCCCGGCGGTGGAGCAGGCGCGGCAGCGGG
The DNA here is from genome assembly GCA_029873605.1 of Rhodosporidiobolus sp. SP3-3/4. Taxonomy (NCBI): domain Eukaryota; kingdom Fungi; phylum Basidiomycota; class Microbotryomycetes; order Sporidiobolales; family Sporidiobolaceae; genus Rhodosporidiobolus; species Rhodosporidiobolus sp. SP3-3/4. Next base: position 44,856 of record JAQJIZ010000026.1, on the reverse strand, counting down.
GGACGACCCGGACGAGCTCCCGTCGGGCGTGTTCACGCTCCTGACGGACTGCTACTCGCCGACGTGCACGCGCGACCGGTTGTGCTACTCGATCGCGTGCCCGAGGCGGCTGGAGCAGCAGGCGAGGCTGAACCTGAAGCGCGAGGGGCTCAACTCGGGCTTGGAGAGCGTTGGCGGAGGGGTCGGAGGCGGGCTCAAGAGGAGTAACAGTATCGAGAGCATTGCGGAGCGGGTGCGTCGGGCTTCTCCCTTTCTTCCTCTTCTCTCTCCTTCAGCCGAGGAGAGGCTGATTGACGGCTCGCTTGTGCGTACAGGAACCCGGCTCGCTGTGGATCCACTCGGTCCCGCAAGAGGTGCTTGACTCGACGTCGGAGAAGGAGAAGAAGCGGCAGGAGGCGATCAACGAGGTCTTCTACACCGAGCGCGATTTTGTGCGGGACATGGAGTACCTCCGAGACGTATGTCCTTGTCCTCCTCCCTCTTCCCCTCTCCCACTCACCTGTCTTCGCCCGAACAGTTCTGGATCAAGCCGCTCCGCTCGTCGAACGTGATCCCCGAAGCGCGCCGCGAAGACTTTGTCACCCAGGTCTTCTGGAACGTCCTCGAGATCTACGCCGTCAACGTCCGCCTGTCCGAGCTGCTCAACAAGCGCCAGAAGCAGGCACACGTCGTCGACCACATCGGCGACATCTTCCTCGACATGGTGCCGCATTTCGCGCCGTACGTCAAGTACGGCGCGCACCAGCTGTACGGCAAGTACGAGTTCGAGAAGGAGAAGGGCAGCAACCCGGCGTTTGCCAAGTTCGTCGACGTGCGTCTCGCTCCCCTCTCTATCTTCCACCTTTTTCGCTGACCTGCCTCAACCCTGCAGGAAACTGAACGCCTTCCCGAGTCGCGCAAGCTCGAGCTGAACGGCTACCTCACCAAGCCGACGACGCGCCTCGCCCGCTACCCGCTTCTGCTCGAAGCGACGTTGAAGCACACGGCCGACGACAATCCGGACAAGGTTGCCATCCCCAAGGTCATCAAGCTCATCCGCGAGTTCCTCCAGAAGGTCAACGTCGAGACGGGCAAGAGCGAGAACCGGTTCAACCTGGCGCAGTTAGACCAGCAGCTCGTGTTCAAGAACGGAGAGGCCGTCGTGCGTTCTTCCGCCTCTCTCTCTCTCTTACCATCCGTCCTGCCGCTGACCTCGAGGGAGCGAGTAGGACCTCCGCCTCCGCGACGAGGAGCGCGAGCTTATCTTCAAGGGCCCGCTAAAGAAGCGCGGCGGGACGCAGAGCGAGAGCGCCGAGCTGCAGGTCTTCCTCTTCGATCATGCCGTTCTAATGGTCAAGCAGAAGAGCAAGAACGAGCAGTACAAGGTCTACCGCAAGGTGAGCTTCTCCTCTGTCCTCCCTCCTTCTTATCCCATGTCGGATGAAGGAGGTAAGCGTCGAGCAGTTGGAGGGCTTACACACTCACTCTCCTAGCCCATCCCGCTCGAGCTTCTCGTCGTCGCCCCCGTCGACGACGCCGCAACCGCCCGCGGCGGCGTCGTCCGCCCCAAGTCGCTCATGGCTCGCGGCGCTTCCTCGACCAAGATGCTCACCTCTGCGACCTCGGCGCAACCACCTCCCGGAATCGACAAGAACAACAAGCAGGGCTTCGCGCTCACGTTCATCCACCTCGGCCGGCGCGGGTACCAGATCACGCTCTGGGCGAGCACGTGGACCGCGCGGAAGAAGTGGCTCGAGAAGATCGAGGAGAGGCAGAACGAGCTGCGGGAGCGGAGCTTGGTTTTTGAGACACTGCCGCTCAGTGCGGGCTACTTTGTCGGCACGAACCGGTTGACGTGCGCGGCGCCGTTCGGTGCGTCGGAGTTCCCTCCTACTTTGCCTTCTTCCAGGAGCGTGCTGATCATTGAAGTGACTCCCGCGCACAGACAACGGCAACCGCATGGTCTACGGCACCGACAACGGTGTCTACCTCGCCGACTTGCGGGAGAAGAACAAGGTCCCGGTCAAGGTCATCTCGGTGCCGAGCGTCACCCAGCTCGACGTTCTCGAGGAGCAGGGCATCCTCATCGTCCTTGCCGGTACGTCTCCCTTCCCCCGCTCTGCAACCGGACTTGTCCCTGACCCGCCTCTTCCGTCCCGCAGACAAGGCCGTTCAGACCTTCTTCGTTGACCACCTCGATCCGGGAGACGCCATTGGCGCCGCCAAGCGCGCTCGCAAGATCTCGGCTTCGGCGACCTTCTTCAAGGCGGGCCAGTGCCTCGGGCGCACGCTCGTCTGCGTCGTCAAGTCCGGCAACGTCTCGAGCACGATCAAGACGCTCGAGCCGATCGACCAGGTCCGCGGCAAGAAGCAGCCGGCGATTCGCAAGTTCCTTCAGGGTAGCAACGAGAGCTTGCGGGTCTTCAAGGTGCGTCTCACTTTCCCTTTCCCTTGCCTTCCCTCCAGACTCACGAGTCCATTCTCCCTCTCGCAGGAGTTCTACATCCCGACCGAGTCGTCCTCCGTCCACTTCCTCAAGTCGAAGCTCTGCGTTGGGTGCACGAAGGGCTTCGAGATCGTCGACCTCGAGACGCTCGACACGCAAGGCCTCCTCGACCCCGCCGACTCGAGCCTCGACTTTGTGCAGAAGCGCGAGAACGCCAAGCCGATTGCGATCTACCGCATCGACGGCGAGTTCTTGCTGTGCTACGACGGTGCGTCCTCGCCTACTCCTTCTTCTTTCCCTCCAGCGAAAGCTGACCATTCTTCATGGGGATGTCGGTGCGCAGAGTTCGCCTTCTACGTCAACAAGAACGGCTGGCGCGCCAAGAGCAACTGGATCATCCAATGGGAGGGCTTCCCGACCTCTTTCGGTACGTTTCGTTCTTCTTCTACCGCCACGGCTTTCACTGACCCCATTCGCTTCGCAGCCCTGCACTACCCCTACGTCCTCGCCTTCGAGCCCACCTTCATCGAGGTCCGCCACGTCGAGTCTGGCGCCCTCATGCAGATCATCCCGGGCAACAACATCCGCTGCCTCTTCGCCGAGTCTCCCCCCTCTTCCTCCGCCTCCTCCGCCGCCTCGTCCTACTACGGCCAACCCCACCCGTCGCAGTACGGCCACCACCCGCACTCGCCCGCCGCACGGTATGGCTCGCCGTACGGCCGCCCTCCCGCACCGCCGAGCCGGTCCGCCATTGTCGTCTCGGACGGCGACCGCGCCTTTTCGCTCGTCTTCAACGCCCCGACGGACCCGTAGATTAGTCCTCTATTGCTGCTGCCCCTTTTCTCCCTCCTCCCCTCCCCTGTCTTCCTCCTCCTCCTACCCTCCCCCGCCTCCATCGCCTTCGTCCAATTCGTCTTTCTCGGCCTTTCTTTCCTTTCCATTTCACCCGTTCATTCTTTTCCTCAGTAGGTAGTCGTTCTCGCCGTCGTCGCCGTCTTCCGCTCCACAGCATTGTTTGCAGTAATCATTAGCAGTTTCTCCCTTTCCACCGGGGACAGACGGACGCCGCAAAGGAGAGGAAGGGCAGGCCGAGACTTGCGATCGCAACCAGTTTTCACTGCACTTCACAGCTCTTTCATCGGCTTGTACTGTCCCTACTGGCCCTCCTCATCTTCTTCACCCTCCCGTGGCGCCCTCTTCTCCCTGTCTCTCTCCCTTCATCCTTCCCCCTAACCGTTACAGTAGTGCTCTCCTCCTCTCGAACATCAAGGCGTCAGTCTCTTGTCGCTCCGGTTTGACGTCCTCGTCCGCGAGAGGAGCCGCTGTCGGGCGCTTCTGCTTCTTCGCCGGGAGAGGAGGCTTGAATTCGCCGTGCGGCTTGAGGTCTTCTTCCGAGAAGCGATCGGTGGGGAGGAAATTTGGGCGGGCAGAGCTCGCGAGGCTGGGTAAGCGATAGACGGAGGGGGAAGACTGGGAGCCAGAGGCAACAGGGTGGGGTTGGCGACGATTCAGGAAAGGGTGAAGCGGCTGTAAAGAAGGAGGAGGAGATTGCAAGTTGGGGATGAGGGAAGGACCCTCGCGGAATGGGGCGATTCCTGCGGGTGCAAGGGCTCAGGAGCACTGTTGCATGTCGCTGGACGGGTCGACGTACTCGATCGGGCAGCTTGCCGCTTTTTCGTTCGTCGCGCCATCGTCTTTCCCGCTGAACGGAAAACGCCTGAGAAGAAGGCGGGAGAAGCGAGGGGCGGGTTGCGAACAGCACAGACCGCTTGTGAGCGGGCCTTACAGCTCGGAAGCAGCTTCCAAGCGAGTAGGCCAGTGGGAGCGCGGGCGGGAGGAGCGAGAAAAGGCTGCGAGGGGAGTCGACTTCGTCTTCGCGCTACCCCGTGACCTCCCGAGGCCGCTGACAGTCTTAGCAGTTGTTCGAGCAGCAGCACCCGTCTTTTCGGCCTCAAACCGCTCTTTTCTCTCCGCCACTTCCGGAAAACGCCTCTACTTGAAACGAAAGACATGATTGTCCCTTCTCGCTCGTACCACTAACGGGACCGTGGTGTAGTGGTCTAGCATGCCAGCCTTCCATCCAGGAACTGCGGGTTTACTGCAGCTCCGCCTCGGCGTCGTCGAGGCGCGATCAGCTTGCGGGACGGGTTCGATCCCCGTCGGTCTCATTTTTGCGTGCACGCGCTGGCGTCCAATGCGGTGCACCTTTTGGAGGCCGTTCGGAGGGTTGGAAAGGTGGGTTTGCGGGTTGCAGCACCCAGTATGTAGGGCCACCTCCGACCTGAAAACAGCTCTTCTCGCCCCTCTCCGGCCTCTCTGCCTCGCTTCCCTGCATGTCCAAAACTCTAGCAACCTGCTGCAGCTGCGTTCGAGACGGTAGCGGCGAGAGACCGGCGCAGACGGCCGTTTTTCCTCCCACCTCTCGCCCGTCGGTTTTCCTTGTTCTTTCTTTTCTTTCCCTCTTCTCTCGCAAGAACATGCGGTGCTCAATCTTCCTTGTCTCTCACCCGTGAGCTAGCTGGGGTAAACGGTCACTCCCGGCTGGCCGTGCAGAAAAGCCAAGCGAGGAGAGCGGTCTTCTCCTCCCCTGCGAACCCTTCCTCTCTTCCCTCCTTTGATGCCGCCGCTCGCGCTGACACTTCGCTGACCTCGCCACCTATTCGACCTCTCGACCACACACCGGGGAATGCGGCCAGTCGAGGTGGAGAGAGAAAAAGAGGCGCTCTCGCTTCCAGGAAGTTGGAAAACGGCCGAGAACGATGGAAAGTGAGTACAATGCGAGGTAGTCTATGCTCCACTAGTCCACTCCGACCTGTAGAGGCGAAAAGGAGAGTTAATAAGCGGTGAAAATCGAGAAAATCGAAAAAATGAAAGCGAACCGAAATCTGGATCCCCATTGCGCTCAGCTCCGCCACAAGCAGCCTGAAGACGAATGGCACGGCAACCACGTCGAGCTCGCTGCCCTTGACCTCGGTGCTCCGTTCAAAGACAAAGTCCGTCCCGTGCACCTGCTTTTGCTTCTTCTTCTCGGCCTCGGCGCGCTCGGCCTCGTACTCCTCGACGGCCTTGGACCGGCACACGCGGCAGTACTCGCCGCCCGGCCCGCTCGCGAGCTCGGGCCCGTCGTCGCCGAACCCGCCGTGGAGGGACGAGGCGAGCGTGATCTGGTCGTAGCCGAGCGAGATCATCGAGCCGCAGGTGCGGCACACCCACGCCGTCGAGTAGTCGGAGCAGTTCATGAGGCGGTCCTGGAGGAGGAACGACGTGCCGTGGGCGAGGAGGGCGTCACGCTCCATCTCACCGAAACGGATACCACCGCCGCGCTTGCGACCCTGTTTTCGCGAGAAGAGGTGAGCTCCCGTCTTTCAACCTTCGATCAACGGTAGAGTAGGAGAAGAGACGCACCTTGACGGGCTGGCGGGTGGTCTGGTCAAGCGGACCAGTCGTGCGGACCTGCCACTTGTCGCCGACCATGTGGCGGAGACGCTGGTAGTAGACGACGCCGATGTAGATGTCGGCGTGGAACTCCTCGCCCGTGATGCCCGAGTACATCGGCTCGTTGCCGTAGTAGTTGTAGCCCGACTGGCGCAGCTGCTCGCCAAAGTACTCGAGCGGCGTGTCGTCCTCGGAGAAGTTGAACGGCGTGCCGTCCTGCGCGAGGCCGTGCATCGCGCCCGCCTTGGCCGCGATCGACTCGACGAACATGCCGATGGTCATGCGCGACGGGAAGGCGTGCGGGTTGATGATCACGTCGGGCTGCATGCCGGACTCGGTGAACGGCATGTCGATCGCCGGGTACTTCTGCGAGCAGACACCCTTCTGTCCGTGGCGCGACGAGAACTTGTCGCCGATGACGGGGGAGCGCGGGACGCGGAGCTTGATGTGGAGCTTCTTGCCGTGCGCCTCGGACGTGTCGTCGCCTGCGGGAAAGAACAGGTCAGTCCTCGGTAAAGCGAAAGATATAGGCAGTTCTGTTTAAGGGTGAGAGGCAGAAGCGAGAGAAAGGAAAGCGCACCGATCAACCGGACCTCGTCGATGTAGGCCGTCTCGTCGCCCTTGTACTTCTCGACCTTGGTCTTGCCCGCCGTCCGGTCAAAGTACGCCGCGATCGTGGCGCCGGTCGTGACCCTCGCGCCGACGAGCGGCAACCCGTCGTCGTCGACGGTCGACCACTTCTCGTCGTCGCGACGCACGTCCGGGCCGAGGCCAAAGTGCACCTCGGGCGTGCCGCCGGCGCCCTTGTCGCCGCGCACCGTCTTGAGGTCGACGATGTGCGACTTGTAGATCGAGCCGTGGCCGAAGCCGCGCTCGTGCGCCGACTTGTTGAGGATCATGGCGTCCTCCATGTCGTAACCCGTGTACGAGATGACGGCGACGATCGCGTTCGTGCCGTTCGGGTAGCCGTCCATGCCGTACGTGTTGTGCAGGTCCGGGCGCACGATCGGCGTCTGGCCCGACTGGAGGCGGTAGAGCTTGTTGTCCGTGCGGTGCTGGAGCGCGGTCGAGGGCGTGCCCATCGTCTGCTTGCTCATCTGGCATTGGTACATGTTGCGCGGCGACTGGTTGTAGTCGGAGAAGGGCGTCAGGTTGGCGAGGAGCGAGAGGACGTGCGTCGGCGAGAACTCGATGTGGGTCGTCAGGCCCTGCTCGACCTCGTCCGGCATGCACGCGATGTCGAGGTAGACCTGCTCGAACGGACCGACCGAGTCCGTCTTGCCGTTCGAGAGGAGCTTGACGTCGCGCATCATGCGCGCCCGCGAGGCGAAGAGGTAGAGACCCGGGTACTGGCCGCCCTTCGAGAGCGGGACGTAGCCGACCTCGAGGTCGAGCGGGATGTCGTGCTGGCCCTCGGTCTTCCACAGCCGGAGCGTGTCGGCGAGCTGCTTCGCCTGCGTCGGCGTCGCCCAGCCGATGATGCGGCCGTCGAGCTGGACAACGACGTGCTTGCGCGAGTCGATGGACGGGTCGAGCGGCTGGAGCATGCCGAGGGAGGAGAGGAGGGCGGGGAGGTGGTCGACGGGGAGGTGCTGGTGGACGAGGCGGCACTTGTGGGCGAAGTGGTTGAGGAGACCGCAAGGCGAACCGTCGGGGGTATGGACGGGGCAGAGGAAGCCCCACGCTTCGGGGAGGAGCTTGCGGACGGTCGTCGTCTTGAGCTCGGCGAAGAAGGCACCACGGTGGACGGAGCGGAAGTGGGAGATGTAGCGGGTGAAGTTGAGCTTCTCGCCGACGATGGTGTAGCCGGCCGCTTGCTGCAGGTCGAGACCAGACGGCGAGACGAGGTTGCCGGTGGCGAGGAAGTAGGCGAGCCTCGAGCCGATGTCGGCGTTGACGCGGTTGATCGTCTTCTTGACGTAGTTCGGGTCGTTCAGGTCGGTGCCGGGTATTTGCCGCCGGATGTCCTGGACCATCTGCGCCCGGATGCCGTTGAGCAGCTCGTCGAGCTTCTCCTTGACGATCATGCCGTAGAGGAAGCCGGGCATGAGGATCTCCTGGTGCTGAGGCGAATCGGGGTTGTCGGCGCAGCACTCGCCGCCGACGAGCGCGTACAGCTTGCGGATCATGAAGCTGCAGAAGCGCGAGTCAGTACGAGCCTGCGGGATAACGAACCTCGAAACGCACTAGAGCATGCGGAGCTTGTCGCGCGGGTCCTTGAGGTGAGGGAGGACGATCGTGTCGAGGAGGTGCTGTCCGACCTGCGCCTCGGTCCAGTCCTCGGGGCAGCCCATCACGACGCGGAACTTGTCGCCGAGGAACTCGAGGCACTGCTGGCGGGTGAAGAGGCCGTACGACTTGAAGCCGCGGAGGAGGAGCTCGACACGGTCCGTGACGAACGTGTTGCTGAAGTCCTTCTGGAGGATGCCGAGGAAGATCTCCTTGTCGGTCGCGCCGGTGAGGGCCTTGAGGATCATGACGACGGGGACCATGTACTCGGCCTTGCGCCAGGAGAAGCGGAGCGTCGACCCGCCGTTCGATAGGTAGTGGAGCGTGTTGGTCTGCGAGGTCTGGTCCTCGCGGACGGACCGGATCGTGACACCGTACTGGGTGTAGGCAGCGCCGCGGTTGCCAAAGGAGGGACGGATGATGGAGGTGACGTGGTTTCGCCGCGGGACGATGAGGAAGCGGATGAGACGCTCGTTGCCGTTGATGATGAAGTAGCCGCCCATCTCCTCCGCCTCCTCGTGGTGCGCGACGAGCTCCGCGGGAGGGAGATTGCGGAGGTGACACCGGGCGGACTGTGGGTGAATGATGGTCAGTCAGAGAGGAAAGGAAGGGAAAGACGGGGGAAGACGCACCTTGACCATGATGGGCAGGTTACCCAGCTCCCTCGACTCGATCTGCGGCGTCCCTCCGTTGACGGACCACTTGATCTTGGCCGTCATCCGCCCAGCGTAGGTCGCTAGCCGCTCGCGAGCCTGAGAAGGTCAAGGTCAGTTTCGACTTTCCGGCCCGACCAAGCGATGGCCGCTCACCTCTGTCGGGAAGATCCTCCGTTCCCGGGTGTGCTGGCCCTTGAACGTGCCCGTAGGCCTGCCGACCGTGACCTCGAGGATCTCCACTGCGAGCGAGGAAGAAAAGGGTCAGTCTGGCCTCGCTCGTTCCGCAAGAGGAAGGACGCACTCTGCAGTCGGTTCGCCTCGCCGCCCTCCTCCTCCGCCCTGCGGTCGAACACGACCTTGGGCAGCAGGTCCCGCACGCCGAGGTGGAGCAAGCCCTCGCTCGGGTTGATGGCGCCGCCTGGCCCGGTCGGCGCGCCCTCGAACAGGGCGTCGAACGAGTGGATGTGGGGGGCGACGAGCTCCTGCGGGGCCGAGTACTTGGTCTGGGTCGGGGACGGGTGCGAGAAGGCGCGCTCGCGGTCGAGGGTGCGGAACGAGGTCGGGGCGAAGCCGGTGCGCTTCTTGTAGTCGGCGGCGGACTTGGAGGGCCCGGCGACGGGGGAGATGACGGCGCTCGGCTGGACGAGGCCGGGCATGGCTGGGCTGGCGGGGGAGAGTGGGCGGGAAGGAAGGAGGGAAGACGAAGGAGGGGGAGCAAGTCGACGACGACGGCTCAGGGGGCCAGCGTGACTGGCTGAGGGGGGTGCGAAGAGTGCTGTGACTGTGCACGAGCTGTCTAGCCAACCGCACGAGCTGTGAAAGGAGCGGGGCGAGCGAGAGGCGGTGCCAAAGTAGCAAAGCTCAGCCTGGGCTTACCCGGACTACAACTGACTACCATTGCCCCTACTCACTCCCCCCACCCTCCACTCGCTCTTCTAGGACGTTGCTGGTTCCGTCCACCAGCATCAGCACACGCGCCTGAGCCTCCCTACCCAGCTCGAACCGCACCGAACGAGGTTGCGACCAAGTCCTCGTCGCCGTCCTCCTCCTCATCAGTCACGCCCTCCTATCCTTCCCACCCCGCCTTGAGCCCGTTCTAGCCGCGTCGACACCTCCAGGACACGTCCACGATGGCCACCGAAGACGCGGCCGTCCTCCTCGCCGACTTTGTCTCGTCGCTCGACAACCTCCCCTCCGAGGTGTGCCACATCCTCGAGGAGATCGGCCACAAGGAGGGCCGCGTGTCCGACCTGCGCTCGAGGGCCCAGCAGCGCGACCAGGGCCTCCAGAAGCATGCCAGGCCCGTCGCGCAGGGCGGCCAGGGCTTGCTTGTCCCGAATCCAAAGGAGGAGTCGAGCGTCAAGAAGATCAAGTACGCTCACGTTCTTCCTTGCGCACTCGAGAAAGCAGCATTGACCCTTTCTATGCAGGCTCGACCTCGAGAACGCCGAGATCACCACCCGAGAAAAGGTCGCTCTCGCCGAGCGCGGCGTCAACCTCGTTCGTGCTGTCTTCTCTCCTCCTGCGAAGCCTTATTGCTCACGATCCTCTCCGCAGCTCTCCCGCCACCTCAATCGCCTCCAAGCGCAACTCGAGCTCCTCACCTCGACCGTCCCGCCGCTCCCAACCCTTCCCTCTTTCGCCCCCGTCGCCGCCAACCCCACCCCGGCGGCGATGTACTCGGCCCAGCCCGCCTACGCTGCAACGCCGGGCGGCGTGCCCGGGTACAACCCGTATGCCGGGACGCTGGCGGGAGGGGGCGTACCGGGAACGCCGGCGGGGTACGACAGTGCGTCTCTCTCGCTTCTCTATCTCCCTCTTTTTCAAACTGACCAGCTCTCAACACCACCAGAGCGCAAGTCGGTCGCCTCGACGCCGCTCCAAGTCCCGCTCCTCCCCGCCCAGCTCTCTTCCTCGCACGGTGCCCAGTCCCCCGCGGGCTACAACCCCTACCCCGCCCCGGGCACGCCTGGCGCCATCACGCCGGGCGGCTCTTCCTCCTCCTCGCGCCGCGCCGGCCCGTCGCGGCTGCAGAACGTCGCCTACGCGCCGGGCACGCCGGGCGGGCCTGCGCCCGGCACGCCCGGAGCGGTGCAGCACGGGCAAGGGCCAGGGCAGGGGCAGGGGCAGAGCAGCCTCGCGTTCTTGCAGCAGCAGCAGCAGCTCCAGCAGCAGCAGCTCCGCCTCGCGCAGGCGCAGCAGGCCGCGCTGCACCAGCACCAGATGCAGAACCAGCAGCAGATGCTCCAGCAGGCTGCTGCCGCCGCGCAACAGCAGCAGCAGCAGCAGCAAGCTCAGGCGCAGGCTCAGGCGCAGGCGCAGGCTCAGGCGCATGCGCAGGCCCAGGCGCAGGCGCACGCGGCGGCTCAGCAGGCGGCGGCGCATCACCAGCATCAGCAGCTGGCGGCGTCGGGGGGTGGGGGGCACGGCGCGGCGCAGCAGGCTCATGCGGCGGCGATGGCGGCGGCGCAGGCGCAGGCGGCAGCGCACAAGCGAAGGAGGGAGGAGGAAGCTCGCCGAGGTGGCGGAGGAGGAGGGGGAGGCGGGAGGGGTGCCGAGCATGAGGACAGCGTGGATGCAGAAGGCGAGGACGCGACGCCGTACTGCTTCTGCCAGCGGCCGTCGTTCGGCGAGGTGCGTCTTCCCTTCCTCCCTCTCTCTCTCCCTTCCCTCCTCCCTCCCTTCCTCCTCCCGACGCGACTCGCTGACGCTCCCCTCTCGCACGCGAGCAGATGATCGGCTGCGACGCGCCCGACTGCAAGATCGAGTGGTTCCACCTCGGGTGCATCGGGCTCAAGGAGAGCCCCGAGGGCAGCTGGTACTGCAGCCAGTGCGAGCCCAAGTACCGAGGCGGGCGCAAGAGGCGCTAGCGAGCCCTGCTCGAGGGGAGGGGGAGCTTGACGCGGAGGAGCAGGGGACGGGAGGGGAGGGGAGAGGTACAAAGCAGTCGCAGTGCCCCGTGTTGTTAACTTTCTGTTTCTGCCGTCTTCTCTCTTGTGAGTGGGAAGAAAGAAGGGGTATCACACCGCGTTCCGCCGCTACTGAGAGGGGTATCTACTTTTCTTGTGCAGGGTTACATACGAAAGGAGGCAGGGGGGAATGCGAGGGGGGCCGTATCGAGAGAAAATGCTAGGGTACCGAACGAGGGGAGACAGCGAAAAAGAGGGGGGCAGAGTGGCGCTCAGACGACGCGCTTGACCTCGAAGAAGCGCTTGAGGTAGAAGATCTGCCAGCCGCACACGGCGAAGAGCATCAGGGTCTGCACGATCGACCAGTACTTGACGCGGTCGTTGGTGCTCTCGGCCGCTGCGAGAGCAGTAACAAGTATGGTGAGTATGGGCCCAAAGACAGGAAAGGAAAGAGAGAAGGGAGACGGACTGTCGCGGTGCAGGCGCTCGCGGACGACGATGTACTCTTGCTCGTCCTTGACGGCTTCGAGCGCGGCGGACAGGGTGCGGATCTCGCGCTCGATCGGGGCGGTGTGGCCTAGCCATGCGAACCGGGATGAGTTCCAGAAAGAAAACGGAGGGGGAGGGAGGAAAAAAGAAGCGCACCGTCGTCCTCGACGTACATGACGCCGTGGACGTTGAAGCTGACGGTCTTGCCGCTCACGGTCGACATCTCGTTTGAGAAGCAGTACGAGTAGCGGCCGTCGGCGTCGGCGGTGAACGAGTAGGTGCCCGTGTCCTTCTTGCGCTGCTCGTTCATGTTCTTGCCGTTGGGGCCCTGGAGCCAGAAGTCGATGTCGAGGTGGCCGCCGCCTGCGACCTGGTAGGTGACGGTCATCTGCGCGTGTGCGAGTGCGAGGGAGAGGGAGAGTGGGTGGCAAGTGGGGGTGCCAGCGGGTCGGGAGGAGGGGAACAAGGAGGGGATCAGCAAAGGGAAGGACAGAGAGAGAGAGGGAGGGAGGCGGACCTTGTCTTCAGTGTGGAGGTCCTCGAAGAAGCAGTCCTTCTGCCCCGCATCGAGGTCGATGGTGTGTGCGAGGGCGGAAGCGACGAGGGAGAGGAGGAGGGCGAGTGGGAGGAGGAGGTGCATGGCTCGCGTGGCGGGTGTGGGTGGATGCGTTGAGGAGTGTAGCGCGTGTAGGTAGCCGTCTGAGCGAGTACGAGAGCGAGATGAAGCCAGTCGTCTGCTCGCCTCGACCCCAAGTCCAAGTTGCTCTCGCCCTCTCAACCTCTCCTCCCGCACACGATGACGACCCGGCGAGCTGCTACCACCGTCGGACAGACCCTGTCCCGTCACCTGCAGGGTGGGCTGGTCAAGCAGCCCCCGCCGTCGTTCTACCCTCTCTTGCAGCATCCTCCCGCGCCTTCTCTCGTCCGCGCCTTCCCTCAGCGCGACCCTCTTGACCTGCCACCTCAAGCACGTCGCACCACTCCGTCGCCCTCCTCCTCCCACTCCCCGCCCCGCTCCCTCCACCAGCAGGCCAAGCACAAGCTCGACCATGGCCTCCGCCTCACCGCCCAGGAGGACGCCGCCCTCCTCGACCCCTCTGGACGCTCCCACGCCACCCCTGCAACCCGCACCGACACCCGCCGCAAGCCCCCGCGCGCCGCCAACACCAAGCGCCCCAAGCCCTGGCAGATCGTCTTCCCCGAGGACAAGATCCGCCTCCGCTTCTTCCACGACCACCCCTTCGAGGCCTACCGCCCCACCTCGCTCGTCGAGGGAGAAAAGGTCCAGGAACCGGCCGGACCCCAGGGCAAGGACTGGACCCAACTCAGCCAGCGCTCGACCGTCCCCACCGCCGAGGAGTGCGTCCCTCTTTCCTCCTCTCTCCCTCTCTCCAGGCCGTCCTGACCCTCTCTTCTCCCACCAGCTGCATCGCCTTCATCCTGAACCTCGTCCAGGCGCACCACCTCCCGCTCGCGCGCGCGTACCCGCACGGCCTGGCCCAGTTCCGCACCCTCCGCGCCGAGCACGAGCTCGCGTCCCGCGCGGCGCTCCTCCAGGCGCAGTCGCACGGCGGCGTCTTCTTCGGCGAGATCGACCGCGTCCTCGCCGTCGAGGAAAAGGTCCTCGACGAGTGGACCCACGCGCGCGAGATCCAGAACTCGTTCGCGTCGGCCCGGGGCGGACAACAGGCGCAGGCGGTCGCGGCGGGCGCGGGCGCGGTGCAGGGCGAGCAGGGGAGGTGGGCGCCTGTCGAGGCGAGGCCGGCGCATGTGCTCGGGACCGAGGACGAGAGCCTTTTCTCGGGCGGTGTCGAGTACTTGCAGGCGGTGCGTCGCGTTTTACCTTCCCTTTCCAGCTCTTACTACACGCGGGCACGTACTAATCGAGCTCCTTGCGCGACTCGCAGTTTGCGAAGAAGGGCGAGCTGGCGAGCGGTGCGATCCGGGAGGGCGACGGCAAGCTGGTCGGCGTCGAGGCATAGAAGCGCGCTCCTCGCGCGCGCGCGTGCAAGTTCTTACCTCTCTTGCCGCTGTGTCGTGAGCGAGTGAAAGAGCAAGAGGCTGCCGAAGGGGAGGTCGTTGTCGCTGGCCCAGCAGCACCACCCCGCTCCCCCCTCTTCCGCCTGCCGCTCTCGCTCTTCACGCTCAGCTCGAGACCGCTCCCTGCCGAGTTGAATCGCGGTCAGCACCGCCCACGCTCGCTCTCACTCGCTGTCCGTGTGTAATTCGACGGCATCACCCAACCCGCCCACTCGCCCATCTCGCTCTCCCTCTCTCGCTCATCACCCTCGACTAGGACCGCACACGATGGCATACGAGTACGACACCAAGGGCGTTCTGCTCGACGTGCGTCTCTCTCCCCTCTCTCTCGCGTGGAAGGAACGAGCGATCTGACCCACCTGGGCTCGTCGTCGTCTCGACTCGCAGTGGATGAAAGAGTGCGCCCTCGCTTCCCTCCTTCGTACTCTCCACCGGACACGCAGCTATAGCTGCGTCCATGGGGCGTACTCCGCTTGGATCGAGTGCACTCGCCTAACCTCGTCTCCCTCCCCACCTCGTCCCTCTGCCCTCTTCCGCTCCCTCCTCCTCCTCCTCCTTTCTACGCGTACCGCGATAACAGAGGCGACAACAAGACCTGCGCCGAGTGCGGCACGCCGCACCCTCAGTGGTTGGTCCCTTCTGCCTCTCGCTCTCCCCTCTTCTCCCTGCCAAGAAAGGACGAACTGACCCGCAAGCAACGACGTGGCAACAGGTGCTCCCTCTCGTACGGCATCTCGCTCTGCCTCGGCTGCTCGGGCACGCACCGCAGCCTCGGGACGCACCTGTCGTTCGTCAGGTCGTTGACGATGGTGCGCCTTCTCCTCCTTTCTTCTTGTGCTCTTTCTGCGCTCTCGACGGTCGCATCTGTCAAGACGTAGGATACACGCTTGAGGAGGTCGAAGGCTGACTTTCTCTCACCCTCTGGACGGGTTGCTCGCGCTGCAGGACAAGTGGACGCCCGCCCAGGTCGACCGCATGAAGGCCGGCGGGAACGCAAAGTGCCGCGAGTTCTTTGAGGGCAACGGTCATGCGTGGAAGAACGTTCCTTTGCCAGAGAAGGTGCGCCTCCTTTTCCGCCTCTTTCCTTTTCTCACCCCCTTTCCTTCCGAGAGCAGAACTGATTGAACTGGGCGAGCAATGTGCACAGTACGCCTCCCACACGGCGACGATGTACCGCGAGAAGCTCCTCGCCGACGCCGAGGGCCGGCCGTGGATCCCCTCGTCCCCTCCGCCACCCTCCGCCTCTCCCGCCCCATCGACCTCGTCCTCCCTCCGCAAGCCGCGCGGCTCCGCTTTCGCCTCGTCCTCCTCGTCCTCTTCAACTCCTCGCTCCGGATCCCCCGCGAACGGCAGCGGAGCCGGCAGCGCGGGCGGGTTCATGCCCTCCAAAGCGCAGAACGAGGACTTCTTCGCCCGCATGGGCGCCGCGAACGACTCGCGCCCGGAGCACCTGCCGCCCTCTCAGGGAGGGAAGTACGCCGGCTTTGGCTCGGCGGGCTCGGTCCCTCCCTCTGGTGGTGCCGGAGGGAGCTTCAACCCCCTCAGCAGCAGGGCGCTGCCTGGGTTTGACGATCTGCGGGATGATCCTGTTGGGGCGCTGGGCAAGGGGTGGGGGTTCTTGGGCGCGGCGCTCGGGGCGGTGGGCAAGACTGTGAATGAGTGCGTCTTTCTCCCCTCGCCTGTCCTTTCTTCCCTTCTCGTCTCCTTCCTCCCCCGCGCTCAACGGTTCCTGACCTCACCCCTCGACTTCGATCCGCGCAGCTCTGTCCTCCAACCGACCCTCGAGCGCGCCGCCGACCCCGCGCTGCAGTCCCAGCTGCGCGCCCTCTCCGGCACCGCCCTCACAACCCTCGGCGGCGCGGCCCGCACAGGCGGCCAGCTCCTCTCCTCCGGGCTCGAGCAAGGGTCAACCATCCTCCGCCGCGACCTCGGCGTGGATGTCGGCGACCTCGGCGCTGGGTACCTTGATCGCGCGACGGGAAGGGGCGCGGGCGAGGGCTATGGGAGGATTGGGGAGGAGCACGCCCCGGGAGGGCACTCGGGGATGGAGCCTGGCCGCGGGGACTTTTTCGACGAGCAGCTCGGCGGGTCGAGCAACCCTGCAAGCCCCGAGTTTGGCAGGAACATGGGCGGAGGAGGGTTCCAGGACATGCCGACCGTCCGCTCTTCCTCCGGGTCGCCCGCGCCCGCCGCCACAGCTTCGAGGGGCCTCACCGGCGGCGCCGGGGCCAAGCGCGCCGTCTCGCCCCTCTCTCCTCCCCTGTCGTCTTCCTCGCCCGCGCCCGCGCCGGACACGTCGAACCTTTCGTGGGACTCGCTCGCGCCTCAGTCCGCCGCCCGCAAGGCCGCGGCGTCGCCTGCTCCGGTCGCGAAGGCGGAGGAGACGAAGAAGTCGGCAGAGGAAGACGAGTGGGAGAGTTGGTGAGCTTGGTGAGGTAGGGCGGGCGGTCTAGAGGGCGGTCTCTTTGCCTTTTCTCCTCTCCTTGGTTGTTACTCGCATCGTAGTCTTCCGTTGCTTCAGGCAGAGAGAGCGGCCGGGAGACGGGGGAGGAAGAGGTGCGCGAGGTGCTCGAGCCGAGAAGCCGCCTCGCGGCCCTCTTGCTGGACGGATTGTTCGAGAAGGAGCCGTGCTGGCTGTGCCCACTCGCTCCCGGCGCCTGAGCCAGCAAACCGTGCTCTCACTCTCTTTCCCTCGACCTCCTTCTCCAGCTTTTCCTCCTCGTCTCGCCGCTCTCCAGCGTATGCGCCTCTTCTCCGAGTAAGTCAGAGATGAGACTGAAAGGATAAGGTAACCAAGTCTAAACGACGACTCTTTTGCTTGATTCTGCGAGATGCGAGGAAGAAAAGGGGGAGAGAAAAAAAAGGACTCTACAGCTTGGCAAGAACCTCGTCGTCCCGCCACGGATCGCGCTCCTTGAGCAGCTCCTTTGCTTCCCTTGCCGGGCGGGCGATGACCGGGTTGACCGGCTGCGCGCCGGCGCCGCCCCCGGCCGTCTTGATCACGCGCTCGACGGTTGCGAGCTTGTCCTTCTCGTACAGCACCGCCGGCGCGACGTCGATCATCTCCCTCAGCGCGAGCGAGGAGAGCTGCGTCGGAGGGAGGTCGGTCGAGGTGCCGAGGATGAAGGACTCGATGAGGAAGTCGAGGGAGGAGGGGTCGTGGAGGGCGACGGCGGCAGTGAGGCGGGCAACGGCAGTCGCATACGACTCTGCGAAAGAGGGTTCGAGGTCAGTGACCGCAGAGGACAGGGTGAGAAGAGCAGGGGCAAAGGCGCACCCTTCGGCGACTCGGCAAAAGCCTCCGAGATGATGTCGACGACGCTCGAGATGCTCGTCTCGCTGGCGTGCTTGCCGGCGCTGGTGACGGTCGCGGCAAGACCGTTGACGACCGAGTCGCGCACGTCGCCTTCCTCGGTCGCGACGGCATTGGTGAGCTCCGTGATGAGCGGGTCGACACGCGGCTGGTGCTGCATGAGGACGCCGAGAGCGGCCGAGGCGCGGTTGCGCACGGAGAGGGAGGAGGGGTCGACCAGCGACTTGACGAAGGTGCGCTGGAGTTGCGGGAAGAAGGGCTTGACGAAGGTCGGGACGCGGACGAGGAGGATGGTGAGGGTGGAGAGGATGGCCGACTTGACGGGAGGAGGGAAGCGGTCGCCAATGACACGAACTGTGAGAGGGAAGAATGCGTCAGAAAGAGGAGGAAGAAAGGCTCGGAAGGTGAAGACGTACTGAGGGGACCAACGGTCTGGATGCAATATGCCTTGAACGCCTCGGGCGAGGTGCGCTCGACGAGGTCACCGAGACCGTACGCCGCCTGCTCGCGCTGCTCGGCAGTACCGGCGAGAAGGCCCTGGAGGAAGATGGCTGCGGGGATAAGGTGGTGCGAAAAGGTAAATACGAGCGGGGTAGAAGGAGCAGGAAAAGGAGACGCACGAAGGATTGGCTTGAGACCGTTCGGGCGAGAGAAGCCGTCGACGGGGTGGCCGGGCGTGCCGACGCCCTCGATGGTGCGGCGAAGGGGAACGACGAGCGGCTCCATGTCCTCCTTCGAGATCTTCTTGACGAGCGCGTCGAGCGCGGTCCAAGCGGCGCCGACAACGTCCGGCGAGCGGTCGTCGAAGAGGCTGACGAGCTGGCGGATGAAATCGACGACGTAGTCGGAGAAGTCGGCCTCGGTCGCCTGGCAGAAGCGGGTGAAGAGGCTGCATCCGGTAATGCGCTTGGCGGGCGCCTCGTTCTTGCACAGGCTGAGCATGTGCATCTGGAGGCTGCCGAGACCGCTCTCGTGGTCCTCAACGGAACCGAGGACGGCGGTGAGGGCCGAGTCGAGCTCTTCGGAAGTCGCCTCGTCCTGCTCCGTCTCGAGGGCGCTCTGCAGCGCGTCAACAATGTTGGTGAGGCGGCGGCCGAGAGCGGAACCGGCGACGCGGACGAGCGCGGCGAGAGCGCGAGCGTTGAAGGCGGTGATGGGCTTGGCGATGAGGCGGGGAATGAGGACGGGGAAGATCTTCTCGGCGCGGACTTGCATGACCTGGAACGAAGGAAGGGGGTCAGATCGGCTGGAAGGCAGAAAGGGCAGAATAGAAAGGCTCACCTCGCGAAGAGCTTCGAGAGCAGCATCTGCGGTCGCGCCCGGAGACTGGAGAGCATCGAGGAGGGTCGGGATGGTCTCGTCGATCGAGCGCGTGCCGATGACCTGCTGAGCGATGTCGAACGCCTGGGCGGCGGCGGAGCGGACGGTCGAGTCCGAGTCGACGAGAGCGGTGCGGACGGCGGCGATGACGGCGTCCTCGTGCGCCTCGAGCGACGACTTGCTCGTGTTGGCCATAAGCTCGGTGAGAGCAAGGCAGACACCCTCGCGCTGGCGACGGTCCGGAGAAGCCATGGCCTTCTGCAGGATCGAGATGACCTCGCCGAGGACGTTCTCGCCGAGACGGCGGCAGGTGTCGGCCAAGCAGCGAGCGGCGGTCTGTGACGGTACAGAGAGTATAAGAAGGGAGAAGGGAAAAGAGCGAGGCGATGGAGGGAGAGGAGAGCAACGCACCTCGCGCTGGTCGAGGCCCGGGCTGGCGAGGATGCGAACGATGGTTTGCACTACGAGGGCAACGAGGTCAGACGGAAGGGAAGGACTGGTATGGCGGAAACGGAACGCACTGAGGATGGGGAGGATCTCGCGGGCGGTGCGCGGCGTGTTCGAGACGAGCGCCTTCCAGACACCGATGGCGGCCTGACGGACGGCGCCGACAGCGTCCTGGCGGACGATGTAGACGGCGGCGAGAACGCGGTCACGGCGCTCGCGACCGAGACCCTCGATGAGCGCCTTCTTGGCGGCGTCGAGGCCGGGCGCGGCGTCTTCCGTCGCCTCGTCCTCGCCCTCGTCGTCGTCCTCCTGGATCTTGCCGCTGATGCCCGAGATGCGGAAGAGGAGGTCGCCGATGAGCTGCACGGAGCTCTGGCGGATGCGCCAGGCCTCGTCGAAGAGACCCTGCTCGAGCTCCGGCAGGAGGAGGTCGATAGCCTTGCTGCTGTGGCTCGCAACGATCATGCGACCCGCGCGCATCGACGCCTCGCGAACGAAGTCCGAGTCGTCCGCCAGACCGGAGAGGACCGGCTGAATGATGCGGCCGAGGTACGGCGAGAAGCGGTCGCCGAAGGTGACGGGGAGGAAAACGAGGAGCGAAATGTGACCCTCGCGGACGTAGGTCCTCGGACTGCTCGTGTTGGTAAGGATGGTCGGGAAGAGATCCTCGAGGCGGTCGGTACCGAGACCGGCGAGGATCTCGGCAACACCCTGCGCCGCGCCCTGCTGGTCGACACCGCTCGAAGGCGACTTAAGGATGCCCATGAGCTGGTCGATGAGGTCGGGGAAGTTGGGCTCGCCGAGACGCTCGACAAGGCCGCCGAGCGACTTGGCCGCCGTGGAACGAGCCTCCGGAACTGGGTCGATGAGGACATCGCGGAGGAGGGGAACGAGCTGGGGCAAGTAGGGGATGAGGTCGCGGCCTTCGGTGAGGGTGGCGAAGTTGCCGACGATGGCGGCTGACTTGCGCTTGATGTCGGCGCTGCGCTCGCGAAGACCACGGTCGATGATCGGGACGAGCTGTCGAAGAAGAGAGAGAGGTCAGCACAGCGGAGTGAAGGAGAAGTAAGAGACTAACGAGAGCGAGAGAAGAGGCGTCGATGAAGTGGGCAAAGGTCGTCGTGAGGAGCGCATCGAGCGCCTTGGCGGTCTTGCGAGCCGGGTCGATGAGCGCGTCGAGGAGGGTGCTCGTCATCTCCTGGATCTCGGGCGTCGAGACGACCTCGCCGAAGCCCTTGAGCGCCGCGTTGGCCGACTCGCGGACCTGCTTGTGCGAGTCGGTGAGGACCTCGGTCAGGCGAGGGAGGATGGTCGGGAGAGAGGCGGAGAGCTGGCGCGGGGCGAGGAAGGCCATGGCGCCCATGAGCTCGATCGCGCCCTTCTTCGCGCGCCACTGCTTGTCGTCGAGACCCTCGAGGAGGGTCGGCAGGATGAGCTTGACGGCGTGGCCGGACAGCTTGCTCATGATCGCCTTAGCGGCGTCCTGGGTCGCCTCACGGACGTCGGTGGACGAGTCGCCGAAGCAAGCGAGGAGGGTCGGGAGGATCTCGGTGATGTAGGGCTCGAAGAGGCGGCCGAGGACGGTCGCGAGGACCTCGTAGCCGAAGACGGCGCCTTGACGGGCCTGCATCGCCTTCTTGTCCTCAGCGTTGTCCTGCAGGCGTCCCATGACGCCGAACTCCTGGATCGAGGAGAGACCACGACCTTGCACGACGCCGGCAAGACCGTACGCGGCACCGCGGCGCTCGGCGTACTTGGCGGCGTTGAAGAGGTCGTTCAGGAGCTGGTCGGCGAGATCGGGCACGTCGTCCTTGATGACCTTGATAAGCGGCGGCAGGCAGTCGCAAACGGCGGCTTGGACGACCTCGGACGGGGTGCGGAGCGCCTCGACGAGACGGCCGATAACGGTCTTGACGCGCGGGTCCTTCGGGTCGAGGTGGCGAGCGAGACGACCGAAGAGGATGACGAGCGACTCGGTGATGTGATCCTCGACCTCGTTGCCGGTGCTGCCGCGCGAGAGGTATTCCTCGAAGACGGCGATGAGGTCCTGAAGGTTCTCCTTGCCGTGCAGGTCGATGACGGTCTGCGCCGCCTCAAGCATCTCGGAGCGGACGGCCTGGCTGCGGTCGCCGAGAGCCTGCCCGCTGATGAGAAGGTCGAAGAACGACTTGACGTCGGTCGGCGTGTACAGGTCGGCGAGCTGGCGGAGCGAGTTGCCGAGCGCCTTGCGGGCCTTCCACGGGTCCTCGCGTGCGAGCGACTCCTCGATGAGCATGCCGAAGCGGTCGTACTCGGGCAGCAGCTCCTTCGCCTTCTCCTGGTACTTGGCGACGATCTGCATGAGAGCGTCGGCCATGCGGTCCGGGTGGAGGCTGACACCGTCAGCGATGGCGCTGGCGGTCGCATCGCGGATGGAAGCCGAGGGGTGGCCTGCGAGCAGGAAGGGGTCAGCTAGGGCGGAGGAAGAAAGGCAGGAAGAAGGCGTACTGAGCAGCGGGATGAGGGTGGGAAGGAAGTCCTCGGGGACATCGAGGCCGTTCTCTTGCCAGACGGTGGCGGCGAGCTCGCGGTTGCGGTCGTCAACGTCGTGAGCGAGAACCCAGAGGTTGGCAGGGAACTCGGACTCGGTGAGGTCGAGCGGCTGGCGGAGAAAAGGGTCGTGAGTCCCGTCCTTCTTGACCAGGTCCGGAGATGAGGCAGAGGACGTACCTGGAGAGCCTGCAGCGCCGCAAGCCTGACAAACGCCTCCTCGGTCAACGCGTCGTCGAGGATCGCGGCAATTTCCTCAGCCGAGGCATTCTCCTGGATGGCCTCGCCAAGGTCGCCGAGCGCGGTCGATGCAGTCCTACTGAGGGACGGGTAGCCGACGAGGGCGGCGAAGAGGTCGCCGATGAGGGTAAGGCGGGGGAAGGCAACGTCGCCGCCTGGAGAGGGAGATCGGTGAGCGGGTTGAAGCGACTGGGAGGAGGTACTGGAAGTACGTACATTGCCGAGCATGGAAGGCGACAAAGTCAAGCGCGAGGGAGAGCTGCTCGAGCGCCTGCTCGCCCTGGCTCTTCTCGAGTCCAATCCCGCCAGAGCGAAGGATCTTGCTCACAAGCGGCGCGGCGTATGCGAAGGTGCCGGCGTCGAAGGGCTGCTGCTCGGCGAGGAAGCGGAGCTGGTACAGCACGCGGGCGACGAGGTCGGGAAGAGGCTCGGCACGGAAGTTCTCCGGGACGACCTGGGCCTCGACAGAGCGGAGAACGGCGACGCCGAGGGCGACCTTAAAGACTCCGAGGCGGTCGGAGCAGATGTCGCCAAGAACCTGTGAAAGAGACGGAAGATCAGCTGGAGCGCGTCTTTGAGGGAAATAAAGGGAGACGGACCTGGTACGTCGCAAACGCCTCCTCGGCCACGAGCGTCGCGGGCTGGAGCATGATGACGGCCAGCACCTTCTGAATCATCGAGGCAAGGTACTCCCTCACAATCTCGGCGCGGCTCCGAACCAAGCAGAGTGCGAGCTGGAACCCGCGCTTCAACCTGCCAAGCGCGGCCGCGACCTGCGCGCGGATCTCGCTCTCGAGCGCGAGCTGCTTCTCGAGCGCGGCGCGGTCCTGCTTGGAGAGCTGGGCAGCGACAGGCTTCTTGCGGGCGAGCGACTCGCGCAGCTCGGCCTCCCAGAGGGCGATCTGGTGCTCCTTCGAGTTGAGCTTGCCAGCGGCGGCGGCCTTGGGCTTGGCGGCGGCGAGGACGTCGACGAAGGTGGTGCCCTCGGGCGTGCCCCACACGCCGAACTCAGTCGCGCCGATGAACTCGAGGTGGGCAGGGAGAAGGTCGTCTTCGAACTGAGCGTAAAGGGCCGGGACGACCTTGTCGGGGAGGACGAGGGCGAGCGTAGTCGCGGCGCGGTAGGCGGCCTCGGCGAACTGCTGGTTCTGCGAAAGGACTGTGAGTAAGCTTCCGCAAGAAAAGAGGGAGAAGAACACGTACCGACGGCGCCAAGCCCGCATCAGCCCAGATGGTGTTTAACAGCGACTCGAGCTTCCCGCCGATGATCTCCTCCGGCGGCACCTTCCCGAGCAGGAGCAGCTCGATCCAGTAGCTCGCCTCGCCGGTCGCGATCCTCGGGTGGTGCGCAACAACGAGCAGCTTGACGAGGAGATCCTCGCGCTCCTCGCGGTCCAGGTCATCGGCGAAGCTCGCGAGTGCGGCGAGCACAGGCCGGAGACGCGAGGCGTGGTCGACGACATCGGGGGCGTCCTCACCCGCGGCGGACGGCTTGGCGGCGGTGGACTTGGCCTTCTCCGAGGCGACGAGCCAGGCGCGAATGCCGTCGACGAGGCAGAGGTGGAGGAGCTTGGGAGTGGTGGCGTTCGCGCGGCGGACGAGGGCAACGGCGAGGTTGCGAACCTCGTGGGAGGCGCCGTCGGTGACGAGGTGGAGGAGAGCGGCGGCAAAGCCAGCGCTGTGAGAGCAAGAGGTCAGCTCTCAACAAGGGACCATCGGAAGGAGGAGGAAGGACGGACCGAACAGACTCGTCCTTGGCAATCTTCTCCTCGTCCTTCTCCCAGAACGCCTCAAGCGCATGCGCGAACCACGTCCCGTCTTCGACCGTCGCAGCCTTGCGGTACACCTTGTCGTACAGGAAGAAGTTCGGCTTGGCGCCCTGCAGGCCGAGCTGCGCGAGCGTCGGGTTCGTCGTGACGAGGTCGTCGAGCTTCTTGATCCCGCCCCATGCGGCCGCGCGGCTCTTGAGCACGCTGACGGCGACGTAACCCTCGAGCGGCCCGCTTGGCGTGTTGAGCATCGAGGTCGTCATCGTCTTGACCGCGTTCTCGAACGCAGGCGCAAGGCCCTCGGCGAGCTTCTTCTCTGCCTCCGTGGCGTCGGCGCCGCGGAGAGCCCAGAAGACGCTCCCGACCGTAGCCTGGACGGCGCGACGGAGGGGCGGCTTCGTGTCCTGCATGACCTTGACCAGGGCAGCGACTTGCGGTTGGGGGAGAGGGGCGGAGGAAGAATCGCGGAGGACGGTCGGGAGGTGGAGAGCGACGACGCGGCAGAGGGCAGCGACGGTCGTCTCGTTCGTCTCCTTGGCGAGGGCGGCGAGGGCGGTGGTTGTCAGCTCGGCGGAGAGCTTGGAGGACGAGGTAGGAAGAAGGGCGAGGAGAGTGTAGAGGGTAGTGCGGTGGTCCGGGGAGGTGGTCTTGCCGGTGCGGATGGGGACGTAGATCTGCTCGGCGATGGGGAGGAGCGCCTCGGCGTCCTCTGCGGAAGCGGCGGCGGCATCCTTAGCGTACAAGGCCTGGAAGACCTGGACGGCGGCGGCACGAGTCGGTGCGGAGACGGACTTGGTCGGAGCAAGAACGGCGGGAGCGAGCTTGGTGCGGAGGGAGGAGTCGGAAGAGACGGAAGGGGACACAGCGGCGAGGAAAGAGGAGAGAACGGTAAGGGCGGGTTCGGCGGCGCGGTTGATCGCCTTTTCGAGAGCAGGGATGAATGTCGAAGTGGCGGTTTCGAGGGTGACAGTGGCGGAGAGGAAGTCGGAGAAGGCGGACTGCAAGAAAGACATGTCAGCGTGACCTTCGTGACGAGCAGAAGAGGCAAATCCTACGAGAACGTGAGAAGGAGGCGCAGTCTTGGCGGCAACGACATTGCTGAGGTAGAACTCGTTGACCTTGTCCTGCGGAGGAGGGTCAATACGAACTGACGGAGGAGAGGGAAAGAGACGCACCTTCGACTCCTCGACGTACGGCAGACCCGCGACCGGCTGTCCCTTCGGGTCCTTCAACCGTAGCGCAACGTCCATCGCAAGCCCGATCAGCGGCCCATGGCGGAAAGACGGGTCTGCCTTCGCCGCCGCGAGCGTCTTGACCAGGAAGGGGATGGATTGGTGCCGCTGTGGAAGAAAGCGAGTGAGCGCGCAACAGAGGAGAGTGGAGGGAAGGGAACGTACCCTCCGCACTGCCCGCCTCGTAACGACCAGCGCGCTCTGCTTCAAGCTCTCCTTCGCCCCGCCCTGCGGGTCAAGGACGACGTACAGCAGCGTGCTGAGGCTCTGCGCCAAGCTCGCGAACTGCGCCTCCTCGAGCGGCTTCTCCGGCGGCACCGCAGCGTAGACTGTTGCTGCCCATCCAAGGAGGGCGAAGCGCGTGCCGGGCGCGGCGGCCTTGTCCACCTTGGCGACCTCTGCCTCGAGGAACTTGATTAGGCCGGGGGTGTAGGCGGGTGCCTTGGCGGCATCGGGCTCGTCGGAGGTGGAGGAAGGGGAAGGAGAAGGGCGAGCGTAGTCGCGGGAGAGGATGGCGGCGAGAACGGCGAGGACTGCTTGCCGCGACGAGTTGTCGGTGTAGCGGGGGATGGTGGGGATGAGGACGCGGACAATGTCCTGCACTTGCGCGGGTTCGAGGGATGCTGCTGGGGCAAAGAAGCGGTCAATCGTGCGGGCGAAGGGGACGAGAGGGACGGACTCGACGCACGCTTCCTCGCGGCGAGCAGGAGCTGGTCGAGCGCCTCCTTGCGCGGGTTGACCCTGGACCCGAGGACGGCCATCCTGGCCTCGGTGACGAAGTCTGGCCAGTCCTGGCTTGAGTAGTCGGCCATGAGGGTCGAGGACGGGTGGTCGGGCGGAGAGACCAAGGGCGTGGTGGCAGCCCAGGCAGCGACTCCTTGCGCGGCGGGGAGGAGTGACTTGACCTGGTAGCGGTCGAGCGTGCGCGCGGTGAGCTTGCTGGACGGCAGATTGGGCAGCGAGACGAGCGGTGTGCGCAAGAGCAAGGAGAAGGAGGACATCGCGGAGTCTCTTCGTCTTTCGCTCTCTTGCTCGTATATTTGCTCTCTCTGGCTGATACAGATGCGGTACAGTCTACAAGAGCGCAATCCGAAAAGAAACGGCCGAAGATGGTCCGGATGAGCAAATGTAGTCTGTCGTAGTCTGGAATACACTGCGGTAGTTTAGATGAGCTTGAACTTGGCGAGGCAAAGAGGCGGTGGAGCTGCTTCTCCCAACTCGCTCTCTCAGCTGCTGGTCGGCTTGCTTGAGCTCTCTACCTCCCTACTCCACCTCGAATCATGCCCAAGGCCCGCGCCAACTCGAAGAAGGCGGCGCCGTCGACCGCTCGTCTCGCGGCCAAGGCAGAGCAAGACCAGCCGCTCTTCACTGTCGACACCCAGGGAAGCTCCCAGGTCCGCCACCAGCTCCTCGCAGACCAGGCCCCGGCCGCCGCCCGCCTGCGCAAGGGCCAGTCGTTCAAGAAGCCGCTTCGCAGCGACCTCATCCTCGCCCAGCGCTCTGCCGTCCCCGCCCTCTCCAGCCGTGTTACGCCTTCCGTCGACGCCCAGGCCAAGCGCGTCAAGGCCAAGCTCGGCAACGTCGACCGCAAGACCAAGGAGAAGCTCAAGCGCCTCGCAGGAAAGGATGGGCAGGGGCAAGGCCTGTGGGGGATCAAGTCGGGCGACCAGGGCGAGGCCGTGACGGACGCCGTCAAGAAGGCGGGCAGGTACGATGCGTGGGAGCAGGAGGCCGAGGACGAGGGTGCGGACCAGGACAAGGCGATGAAGGAGCACCTTGCTCTGAACGACCCGGCACGGAAACCAGCGCCTAAAGTGCGTTACCTCTCTCTGTTTCCTTTGCTTGCTCGTCCATACTCACCTTCATCCTCTCACAGGCTCCTACCACCCTCCGCCAACATCAGATGCTCTCCTCCGGCTCCGCCCCCCGCTCCATCTCCCTTCCCCATCCCGGCTCTTCGTACAACCCCTCACACGAGCACCACCAGGCCCTCCTCGCCTCCGCACACGATCACTACACCGCCGTGGAGGAACGAGAAGAACGCGGACAGGACGTCAAGGACGCGATGGACGCTTCCCGCGCCGCCGTTCGTGGCGTCGAGGCGTGGGAGGCGTACGAAGACGAGGTTGGTTCGGGCGAGTCTGACGACGAGATGGACATCGTCGACCTCGACGTGCAGGCGGCCAAGGACCTCGCGAAGAAGCGCGCGGCGCGGCGGAAGACGAAGACGCAGCGCAACGCCAAGCTGCGCGTCGCGGACGAGGCGCGCGAGCTCGCCCTCCGCCGCGAGATGAAGAAGCGCGTCGCGTCGGTGCAGCACGTCAAGGACGTCGACGCCGCGCTCCTCGCCGAGCAGGAGCTCAGCCTCGCGGACAAGGCGCTCGCGCTCAAGGCGCGCAAGGCCCGTCTCGCCGAGCAGGGCTTGACGCGCTTCCGCTCCGGACCGAGCAGGGTCCCCGACGCGCCGGTGACGTTCCAGCTCGGCGACGAGCTGGCGGAGAACCTGCGGACGCTCCAGCCCGAGGGGAACCTGTGGAAGGAGTGGGTCAGCAGCGGGATGCGCAGGGGCAAGGTGCCGGTTGAGAGGGCGAACGAGGGCAAGAAGGGCGGCAAGCGCGGCGGACGCGGCCACGACAAGCACCACAAGATGCGCGAGGTCGAGAAGTGCGTTCCGTCTCGTTCGTCTTATACTCTCCCTGAACTGACTACTCTCTCCCTCGCAGGTTTGCATGGAAGCGCTTCGAGTAGCTCTCCCTCCCGCCCCCTCCTACCTAGAGTCGGTTCTTTCGGTGTACCGTTCCTCTCTGTTGCTTCCTGTATTGTACGCCTACGTTACGACCCGCACTCAGAGACTGGATCGGAGCACGGTGGTTGTGTCGATGAGCCGAAACTGCCTTCTTTCCCTTTGCTTCCTCCCCCAACCGCCCCTTTCCTCCCCCGTTTCGGTCATCAGGCTCGTCAGGGATGGAAGATTCGTTTCGTTCTGGAATACAGACTGTGGGATGGCCAGAAGGAGAGGGCGGAGGAATTCTACAGGCACAGGAGGTTTCGAGCGAGGCGGAAGAGACGGGACGCGGTCCTATGCTACGGGTCGCCGACGCTCTACTCGAAAACGAGGACGGAGCGGAACCTGAAGCGAGCAAATAGCGTCAGCACGCCCCTTCGGAGTGGAGAGGGAGCGAAGACAGAAAAGACGGGAAAGAAAGACAGACGCACCTGGCTGTGTTGTCCATCATGCTGTTGTAGGCCTTCTGCACGTCGGCGAGCTTGTACTTCTCGACGCGGGTCTTGACGCCGGCAGACTGTGCGAAGCGGACCGTATCCTCTTCGTCGGCAGGCGCGCCCGAGGGGTGGCCCCTGATGGTGAGGCGCTTCATGATCATCGGCCTGCACGACGTGTAATGTCAGGGACCTGAGGGAGAGGAGGAGGGGAAAAAGAAGGAGAAGGAGAAGGAGAAGGAGAAGAAGAGGGAAGGGCGGCAAAGGGGGAAAAACGCACACAACGGGCACTGTGAGCTCGGGTGGGACGGCGAGGAGGAGGAGCTCGCCATTGACCTTGAGGCCGTTGATGAGCTTCTGGATGGAATCCGCATGGGGTGCGGTGCCTGAGCAAGGGAAGAAGGGGGAGTCAGCTTACAATATCGAAGAAGGGGGAAAAGGTCGGAGGCGGGGATGAGGAAGGCCGGAACGCACAGGCAATGACCTTGGCACCACCAAGCTTCTGCAGAGCCTCCGCCTGGTCCTCCTTCGAGCCGTCCACGTAGACGTGCGCGCCGAGCTCCATGGCCAGGTCCTTCTTAGACGCCGAGGTCGACAGCGCGACGGTCTTGAAGCCCGCAGCGGCCGCGAACTGGATCGCCAGGTGGCCCAACCCGCCGATGCCCTGGATCGCCACAACGTCGCCAGGCTTGGCGCCCGTGTTGCGGATGCCGTTGAAGACGGTGCTGAGGGAAAAGGGTCAGTTCTCGCTGTTTTTGCTGGAGAAGCGGCAGGAGCAGGCTTACACGCCGGCACAGCTGTTGAGAAGAATGTGCGAGTGGTCAGCTCAGGAGGACTGGGAGTATGGGGGAGGAGAACGCACAGAAGCGGCGCCGCCTCGGCCGGATCCATGTCGGTCGGGATGCTGAGCAGCGCCTCGGTGCGGAGGGTAGCGTACTCGGCGTGACCGCCGTCGGTGAAGACGCCTGCGTTACCGTCCCGTCAGTTTTGAGAACGAGGAGAGGAAAAAGGCAGGACTGGGTGAAAAGGCAGAACGAAGTGACATACCGTTGACGTTCTGGTTCTGGCAGGTCACAAAGTCGCCGGCCTTGCAGCTCTCGCAGACGAAGCAGTGACTGTAAGAGAGTGAACGGAAAGAGGGAAAAAGAGGGAAGATCAGCTCGGAAAAAGGGAAGACGCGGAAAGGGTCAAGACGGACCCGCCGTGCCAGCCTGCGCGCCGTGAGGCAAGCGACGTCAGCGCGCTTCTCTCGGGGGTTCTGGACAGGAAGCGGAGAAGAGGGTCAGAGAAGGAAGAACGCACCAGATCCCACGCGGTCGCCGACCTTCCACCTCTTCTCGCTCGCGGGCACCTCGACGACCTCGCCAACGATCTCGTGGCCCGGCACACGCGGGAGGCCGGAGGGGAAGTGCTGGTGGACGACGATGCTGTCCTACACGGGGCGTGTGCAGATGGCGGGAGGAAAAGGCGCGAGGATGGAGGGGGAAATGGGCAACGGTTAGCCAGTGGGAGCGGCGGCGGGAGGTGGAAAAGACAAAGCGCACGGAGTGGCAGATCCCGGACGCGAGGACCTGCACGCGCGCAGAGAAAGGGGCGAATCAGCTTTGCCCATTTTCCTCCGCAAGCGGGGTCTCGCCGGCGGGAAAGCGGCGGCAACGCACCTTGACCGTGACATGGCCTTCGCCGGGGCTCTTGTACGGGACCTACTCGTGAGCTTATGATCAGCGACAGGTGCCCCGAGAGCTGAGAAGGGAGAACGTAGCGGCGCACCTCGATGATCTTGAAATCGCCGCCCTTTTCCTGGATCTGGGCGGCTTTGTAGGACTGCGGGAGGCTGGCAGACATGATTGCTGAGTGTATTGAGGCGCGGTGTGAGTGTTGGAGAGAAAGGAGAAGAGAAAAGAGAGGTTGACAGTCGAGGTCGTTCGGCGAGTGGAGGGGTGGAGGGGGTGCTGACAGCGAAGGTGAGAAATCCGAGATCGCTCAGGTGGAGTGTGAGGCTGACAGGCGGTGGAGCGTGGCTTTGTGGAAGGTGGAGGAAACGGTCTCGGAGAGCTGACGACGCGAGCAAGCCGGAGAGAGGGGGCAAAAGAAACGGAGGTGGGAGGAGAGGGGATACCAAAAGGCGAATGCGATCCGCCTCTGCGTCCTATTCGGCAGCGGCTTGTCCCAGGCAGCAAGCTCAACGGCCCAGACTGCACTCTAGAGTGCAGCTTTGCCGGGTGAAAGATTGCGCAAGCCGCACCTCTACCTGCCCGGCCAGATGGCCAACCGCCCCTTCATCGCATCACCCGTCGTGGCCAGCAGCTCCTTGCACTCCTGCTGCGATTCGGCGTCGTGCCACGCACTCGAGAGCTGCGTCGACCAAGGTGTGCCTTGATCAGCTCCAACTGCTCGTGAAGGAAGCGGGAGGGAAAGGATGGAGAAACCGCCGACACACCAGCAAGGGCACGAGTGTCCTCCGCTCGATCACGAATGCGCCGAGTAGCAGATCCTTCGGCAGGTCTGCGGGGTCGTAGCATCCCAGCGGAGGAGGGGAGGGAAATTCGTCGTCCGAGTCGCCGTCGTCATCGGACGAGGTGGAAGAAGCGGCGTCGTCTCCGGCCGGAGGAGAGGGAGAGCTGGAGGAAGTGGCAGGAGCGGCATATCGCGGAGAAGAGGAAGAGGTGGCAGGAGGGGAGGAGAACGAGGCGACTCGTGGAGTCGAGGCGTCGAGAAGCGGTTTGCAGGTTGTCCAAGGGTAGTAGACGTTCGTGCCCTGTTGAATGCAGCGTCAGTGTGCGAGTAAGGACAGGAAAGGGCCGAAGAGGGAACAGACGTACCGGATCCAGGAGGAAAGACGGCTGGTAGTCCGCCTTGTACCGCATCTTCGGGCAGGAATGGATGTAGAAGCCTGCGCAGGGTATGGTCAGTGACCGTTCAAGACAATTGAGAACAAGTACGCCAACTCACCCATCATGTACCGCCCCTCCCCCTTCCACGCCCCGTCCCTCTCCATCTCCCTCGTCATCTGCGTCTCCCGCAGCGCGCTCACTTTCCCGAGCGACATGCCCGCGTATTCCGGGTCCCAGACGAAGTAGACGGACGAGACGGCCCGCGGAAGGAGATCAAGGACGGCGAAGGCGATGAGCTTGCCGTCGAGGCGGTAGAGGGCGTGATGGGAGCCGTAGGAGTGGGAGGGAGAGGAGGTGGGCTCGATCTAGGGATGCCAGGTCAGTAACCAAAGAAAGACAGGAACGAGAAAAAGCGGAGGGGCTCACCTCGAGAGGCGAGTCGACGAGGAACCGACGAAACCCCTTCGACGAGACCTTCGAGGCCGGCTCGCTGTGCACCTCCATCTGTGTGTAACACAGGTAAGCTCGAGGCGAGAAGGGGAGTAAAGGAGAACAGCGCACCTGGTACCGCCGGTAGAGCTCGTATTTCTCGTCGGTGTAGCTCGCCGGCTCGAGAACGTACTATAGGGCTTGACTTCAGCTTAATCGTCGAACGAGTAGTCAGAGAAAGTCAACGTACCTCAAATTTGTGCTTGAACGGCTTCTCTGTGCTTTTCTCCCATTCCGCCGCATGCACCAGCTCTCCCCAGTCCTCGCCCGCCGCCTGGTTCGCCTTGCCCTTCCCCTTGTCCTTCTTCTTCTCTGCCTGAGGCTTCATCGCCTTGTCTTCTCCGGACGAAGGCGCAACCGGGCCCCAGCCTGGCTGTCCCTCGCGCTCGCCGTCCCGGATGAAGGCGTTGAAGCGCTGCAGGATCTGGCGCTGACTGCGGGAGGGGCGGAAGGCGTGCGCGTCGAGGCTGTGGCTCACAGATCAGCTTGGAAGAAGGGATACGGGAGATGGGAGGCGACGAACGCGATCGTGTACTGAGGGCAGCAGGTGCGACCGTTGTCGGGCTTGTAGAGGTACTCGCCGCTGCGCCTCCAGCCGCGGTCGAGGAGCTCCTTGTAGCCGATGGCGCTCAGTGCGTGGGCCCAGCAGCTGCAGGAAGGCAGGTTAGCTCGGCCCAGACGGGAGGGCGAAGGAGGAGGACGCACCCGTAGCTCTTGCTGCTCTTCTTGACGCTCCGCTTGCCCTTCTCCTCGGCGCAGTAGCCGCACGACGAGGCGTTCATGCCGAGCCCTTGCAAGATGGAGAAGCGCTCGTTGTCGTCGTTCATGGCGGTGCGAGCGAGTCCGGCAGGCGGATGCAGTGGGTCTGGTGGGGTGGAGGTAGTCGTTGGAGCTTGAGTTGGCGGAGTTGTCTGTCTTGCGCGTGTTGCTGGACGATCCGATGAGCAGCAGCGAGAGCAGCGAGGAAAGTCGAGGAAGAGGAGGTGGGGGAACTGCCTTCCTGCCTCGTCCGCCGCACAAGGGGACCGTAGACGTCATGAACGACCTCGCTTGACTCGCTGGAGCCAACTGGCGCCCTGTCTGGCTCCACAGACAAGGCGCTCCGAGGTCAACTTGGTGCGGCGACTTGTTTCGCTCCTTGTTCTCCTGCCACTGCTCCTTCTCGCGCTTGAGGCTATCCGGCACCGCTCAGCAGCTAGTCGCTACCCGTGTGACGGCTCCGCAACCTGCCCCTTGGCCTTCCACACTCGCCCTCTTCCGCATCTCTTGAGATCGACTACGGCGGCGAGATGGACAAGGGCAAGGGAAAGGCACCCATCAGGTATGCTAGGCGCCTTCGTCCGATAGCGAGCTGTGCTCACGAGCCTTTGCTCCCGCAGAAATCGCCCATTCCGCGACCACTTCTCCCTCATCCCCGACTCGCAATCTCCTCCCCCTCCTCCAAAGCCGCTTCACCCCTTCCTGGCCCCCCACCAGCCTCACCCAGCCGCCTCTGGCTCCCAGCCCTCCGCCTCCGTCTACCACGTACCCAGCTTCGCAAGCTCTTCCCGCCCAAATCTCCTCCCCTCCGACCGCCTCCCGGGAGAAAACCTCAAGCCGCACGTCGAGTTCAAGCCTCCTCTCACAGCGAAGAAGCACAAGCGCCCGACAGCAGCTTCACTCGCAGAGGAGGACGTCAAGCCAGACGTCAAGCCGGACCTCAAGCCGAAGAAAGAGGACAACGACGCCTTCCTCGCCACCGCAGGCACGGCCGTCAACTCTGCCCGGGATACGCCGCTTCGCGACCGCTCAGACGCGCCGGAGCTCGCCGACCGCGCGCTCGTCAAGCAGGAGGTCAAGGAGGAAGACGATCCCGGCGGGTCGAGCTTCAACCGGGCCCGCCCTGAGCCGGACCGCGTGCGAGCGAGGGCGCCGTCGCTCGAGCCGAAGCCAGAGGAAACTGAGGAGGGCAAGCAGGCGAAGCTCGCAGAGGGGGCGGCGTTCATTCGTGGCGACGCGCAGCAGGAGGCGGACGACTCGCTCGTTTCGGCGGCGCACAGGACGGCCCGCGCCCGCACGCCGCTCTTCTCGCCTGAGCTTGACGGCGATGGTCGTCCAGCTTCACCCGGGCAAGCGCAGAACGGCGACGAGGGCATCAACGCTTTGATGTCTGAGGAGGAGGACGAGAACGGGGCGAGGGGAGACGAGGAAGATGAGGGAAGAGGGAAGGACATGGAGGAGACGGCGCTGGGGGAAGACGAGGAAGCCGAGGACGACAGCGCGTACGAAGAGGACGAGGCGGAGGCGAGTACGAGTAGGGCAGCGAGGAAGAGGGTCTTCGTGCCGAGGAAAAAGCAGCAAGGTCACCAGGGTACGCTTCTCCTTTGTACTTCCCTTTCTCTCCACTCATTCCCTTGCCTCTCACAGTCGACCCTTCTGAAGCGCCCACGGACTTTGGCGGTTCCGCACCGTCTCCTTCGGCCACGCCCGAGTACCGCCTCCCGGCCTTCAAGGCCAGAGTCTACAACCAGCTCGCCGAGCAGACGAAGGACCTCCTCCCGCGCCACGCCGTCCAGCGCGTCGAGCTTCCTACGCCGCGCGAGAAATCACCGGCGCTCGACGAGGAGCGGATGGGCGGCGATGGCGACGCCACCATGTCCGCTGCAGACGCCTTCCTCGGCGGCCTCGGCGCTGCGGACTCGACCTTGGAGCGCGAGCTTTCTCCCGTCGACTCGCTTCCGGATTACGCCGACGAGGAGCTGCCGTACCAGCCGCCGCCGGAGGCGCTTTCCGAGTCGGCCAACAAGCAGCTCGCGGAGGAGCAGGCGTACTGGGCGAAACCTACGAGAGAGGGGGCAGTGTTGCGATGGGTCGCGGTGATGGCGAAGGATTCGGTCCCGCTCGAAGGGTGCGTGTTCCATCCCTTCCTCCTCTCCATGCAGGTCTGTGAGCTGACCCTCACTCTTCGCCACCCTGCAGATACTCGTTCGAAATCTACGAGATCGACCGCAAGGAGCTCCTCCACCTCGACCCTCCCCTTTCTCCCGACGCACTCAAACTCGTCGACCAGGCTCGGCACCAGCTTCACCCGACCTTCGACAGCCTGCGCAACCCCTCCTACTCCTCCTCCCGCTCGCACAACCCGAAGAAGCCCTCCCCCTTCGAGACGCTCCTTGCTCGTCGACCCGCTGCGAAGATCGCAACCGCCCTCGTCGAGCAGCTCGTCAGCCCCGACCACATGGTCAAGCACAAGCAGCCGGACGATCCCGACTCGCCGAACCGCGGGCGCGGCTGCTGCTGTCCGCTTTACGTGCCTGCAGGGAGGAAGAGCTGGGAGGAGGAAAAGGCGGACCTGGAGGAAGGCGGGCTCGGCGTCGAGGAGGTGCTCAAGGTACTCGAGGACGTGTACGGCGTGACCGACGCGACGCTGTCCGAGGCCTTGAGCCGAGTCGGAGCGGAGCTGGCCGGCGGACGTGAGGCGCTGCTCGAGATGATCCACGGGCTCAATTGGCTTTGGTTCGAGCGTGCGTTCTGCTTCCTTTCTCCTTTCTCCCCTGTTTGGGACAGTCCCTGACGCCTGAACCGCTGCAGAACTCGTCGAACTCGCCAGCATCGCCCTTTTCTACGACAACCTCCGGGACCCCGTCATCGCCGCTTCCCTCCGCGAGCACGTCGAGGAGCGCCAGAAGCGCTACGACTACGAGATCTGGCAGCTCGATGGTAGGCTGCAGCAGGCGGACCAGGCGGCGGCGCGCGGGATGATACACCGCGGGGCCGAGCTGAACCAGGAGAAGTTGCTGTTCGAGGCGAAGTGGGGCAGAGAGTGCGTTCTGTCTTCCCTTCCTTCTATTGGCTCACCCCGTACTGAGTCTGCGCGCCCACAGGAAAGCGCAGCTGAAAGCCCTCCTCGCCCGGCTCGACCAGGGAGCCTCTGCCTCCACCGCTGCTCCTCCTCCTCCCGCCGCTTCGACTACCGCTCACCCCGTCTCCTCCCGTACCGCCGACGTCTCGCTCCAGCGGCCCCTCCCCGTCAAGCCGTCTCGGTACCAATCGCGCCTCCCGCCCCCCGCCAGCAAGGCTTCGGTCGAGATGAGGCCGACGACGCGGGTTGCCTTCCTCGATACGAGGTCCGAGACGCCCAAGTCGAAGAAGCGGCGCGTCGAGGATTGGATGTCCGGGCAGCAGTGGGCGTACCACTGGAGGGAGGGCAGGGGAGGATGGCGCTGAAACTCCACGCTTGATTCGCTTGCTTTCCTCGTGCCCTCTCTGCCGGTGTGTTCCCCTTGCATCGCTCGTCGCGACCGAGAGAAGAGAGAGACCGTCGTCTTGATGGCAAGTAACAGTGACGGAAAACGTAACTGCGACGCTAAAGACGGAGCCGGTTCGGAAAGAAGAAGAAAGATGACCGAGACTACCCGTTCTACTCACGCCTGCAAGACGGTCAAGCGAGGTTTGCACGCTTTGAGGCTATAGCTACAGGCAAAAAGAGACTCAAGCTTTGACGACAGAAGAAAAGCCGAGACCGGAAGCACAAATGGATGGAAGGAAGGCGACGCCCGTCTACACCAGCTTGCGCTTCTTCGGCTGTCTCGCCGGCGGAGTCGGCGACTCCTCCTCGTCGTCCGAGATCGTAAGGTCGAGCATCGAGGTCATGGACGAGCGGGATTGGAGGGTGGTGGGAGAGGCGGAAGAAGGCGAGGAGGAAGAGGCGGAAGGCGAGGAGGACGAGGACGACGAGGCGTCGGACGGCTTGGTCGGCGAGCGACTTGGCGATGGAATGGGCCAGGACCAGGTCTGCGTCAAGAAGCCGCCGCCGGTCTGACTCGCCTTACTCGGTTCCGGCGTCGACGCCTTGGTTGCCTTCTTGCCCTTGTCCTTCGTCTTGCCCGCCGAGACCTGCGAGCTCTTCCTCGTCGCAGCCGATACCGAGAACGCCGAGGCCTTCGACTTGCTGGCGGTACGCTTGAGGAGAGGGAGTTCGAGGTGCGAGAAGCGGCGGGAGAAGGAGCAGAGCCGGCTTGCGAGGAGGAGGACGCGGCGCCCTTGGCGGGCGGCGACCGCGAAGGCGAGCCGCCAAAGAAGCTCGACACTGTGGTCTGCTCACGCTTGAACTCGGAATTGAACCTCGCGGCGAATTTGGGCGGATTGGGCAGCTGGTCGCCCTTCTTCCTGCCCGGGTTGAGCTGGTCCCACGGACTGATCTTGCCGCGTCCGGGAAGGTCGAGCTCGTCGTGCAGGTCGAGGAAGACGGGGATGTGGTCCGAGCCGCGGACGAGAGGCTGGGTGTCGGCGCGGGCAACCCAGGGGCGGAGGCCGGACGTGATGAGGATGTAGTCAAGGCGTGCAGCTGGCGGGGTACGGAAGAGATGTGAGCCGTCACAGGTCTGATCGGTGGCAAAGAGAAGGTTGATGGGGAAGAAGAGGGACGAACTGTTATTGTTGGCGGTGAACATGCCGCGGTGCGGATGAAGGACGCGGGTGATGTCGATCATGGGCCCATCGTCGCCAATGAAGTCGTACAGCCATTGACGCGGTTCGTACTCGGCGAAAGCGGTCTGCGGCGAGTAAAAGTTGGCGACGTCTTGCTTTCCGACGGCAACATTCTGCGGGAGAGAGGTCAGGGACAGTAACACTACGACACCAAGCTGAAGAGGCGTACCAGATCACCGACGATGATGAGCTCGCGGCCTGCCTTGATGAGCTTGCGGACACGATGCTCGAGTAGCTTGTTGAAGTCGTTCTTGAAGAGCAGGCGGGCCTCCTCCGTTTCCGAATTTTTCTTGACGTTGGGCGCGTAGCTGAAGAGGAGAAAGAGTCAGCGAGCCGGAAAGCGCAGAGGGTTAAAAGAGGAGAAACGC
Organism: Rhodosporidiobolus sp. SP3-3/4; assembly: GCA_029873605.1. Lineage (NCBI taxonomy): Eukaryota > Fungi > Basidiomycota > Microbotryomycetes > Sporidiobolales > Sporidiobolaceae > Rhodosporidiobolus > Rhodosporidiobolus sp. SP3-3/4. The sequence continues at coordinate 7,444 of JAQJIZ010000026.1, read as the reverse complement.
GCATGTTGAACAGGACGAACAGCCCGCAGTCAATGACCGTCGCCCTTCCCTCGCTGTCAAGCTCTGTCAACCGCTTCGAGTCCATCCCGACGTCCACCGCCTGTGGGTAGCTCCCGATCCTCTCCGGGATAGGATGGCTTGCCGCCAAGCTCGACCCGACGCCTTCCTCCGCCTTGACAGGAACGACCGAGCTGCGCTTCGTGAAGGTCGCGGTGCCGTGCAGGACGCCCTTGCGGTCCGGGTCTTTTTTTGTGGTGCGGTTGTGTGAGAAGAAGGAGTCGAAGGAGTCCATGAAGGCCATCGAGCGCTCCAGGCTGTTGGAGCGGAGCTTCGTCTCTGCGTGGGAGGAATGTGAGCGGCGGAGCGGCGAGGAGTCAGAGTAGGGAGAATACGTACCCTGGAAGCAGATGATGTCACCGCCCAGGCCTTCGAGGATCTGCTCGTAACTCTGGTCCTTCCACCTGCAAGAGGAAAGAAGAGCAGGGGTCAGTCCGACTTTCTCGCTCGAAGGTGATGGGCGGGCGACGAAAGACAGAAAGGGGCAACATACTGCGGGAGATGCCGTAGCGCCGTCAAGCCTTGCGAGCCCTCCTCGCCCGCTTCGCCCTGCAGTGGTGAGGAAAGTCAGTTCTTGGTGGTGCAAGAAGGAAGGGCAGAGGGGCGCACGATGTTCCAGCTGATGATGCGCATCTGTGAAGTGTCCTGCGCGCGGCAAAGAGGCGCGAGTAGAGGCGGACGAGCGGAGGACGATGAAGAGGAGGTGAGGTCCGAGGAGCGGTTGGACGGCGCAGAGCGGCAAGCGAGTAGGCGGTGGTGGTGAGACGAGGGTGTGCGAGTGCTGATAAGGCGGTGCGAGGTGCCTTAGAGGTGTGAGCGGGTGAGGGAGAGGGGAAGAGAGGGAGGAGGAAGAGGACGAGGGAAGTCGTGGGCTGAACTCGATCCGGCGGTCCCTGCTGGCTGGCAGACCGTCAGTAGCTCAGGACTGACCCCGCCCACCAACCCTGGAGGGCGAGCAGGTTGAAAGACGCCCTTGTCCTCCTCCCCTCCTTCCGCCGGCGAAAGAGCAAAAACGATGCAATGCGAGTTGCGACGAGATCAACAGAGGGGGGACACCTGCTACACGGTCGAAGCGACCCAAACCAAGTACCGCGTTGCTTCTCCTCCTTCCTTCGGATAAGAACCCCTCGGGCCGCCGTTTTTACTTGACGTTCAGCGCCTCGAGCTCCTTCCTCAGCTCGGCCTCGGTGTCGAGCTTGCGATGTTGCGTCAGCTCGAGCTTCTCGCCCGCGGCCTTCTTCGCCTTGAGCTGCTCGATCGCCGTCAACTTCTTGACGATCGCGCGGCGCTTCTTGTCCTCGGCGCTGAGCGCGCCAGGCGCCTCGGGCTCGGGCGTCGGCTCGGGGACGGCGACGGGGATGGGAGGGGGGAGAGGGGTGGAGGCGCCAGACGCAGGGGCGGAGGAGGAGTCGCCGTTCTGCTCGCCCTTGGCCCCCTTGCCGCCCTTGCCGCCCTTCTTCTTCCTCCGGTTCGCGAGCGGGTCTTCGGCCGCCGCCGCGGCCGCCGCACCGGGGATGGTGCGCTGGCGCACGCCGCGCTGGCCGAGGCCCGGAACGCCGTCCTTCGCCGAAGGCGAGTGCGGGAACGGGTTCGCGCCGTTGTTGCCCGAGTACGCCGCGCCGCCTTCGTCCTCGCGCTTGTACACGTTCGGAGTGAGGGTGCCGCGAGCGTGCGGGGGACGGTAGGCGCCGCCGGTAGCTGGAGGAGGGGAGAAGGTGAGCAACAAGAGTAAGGGCGAGCGTACGAAGAAGACATACTAGCGGGTTTCGGCGCAGCGGCAGCGGGGATGGCGATGGAAGACTTGGGAGCGGGGTCGAGCGGGCCGGACATGGGCCAGAAGGCCGGGTTGGCCGGACGCCACGAGGCCTGCGGGAAAAGGGGAGGTGAGTGGACTGAGAAAGAGAAGATCGGCGATCAAAGGCGCACCTGGTACAGCTCCTCGAGCGACTCCGTGTGCATCAGCCCGCCGGTGAAGTGGTAGATCTTGATCCCGTTGTCGACGCGCAGCCTCGGGCTCAGCGTCGCGCACATCAGGTACCGTCCGTCGGCGGACCACTCGCAGTGCACCGTGTTGGGCGCGTCAATGGTGACGACCTTCTTGAGGGTCTGGCGGTCGTACACGTCGACCTGGCCGGCGAGGTTGCCGAAGCCGGCAATGCAAAGGAGGCGACCTTGCGGGTTGTAGGCGAGGAAGTTGCGAGGGTTGAGGCCGAAGTCGGAGATGACCTTCACGCGCTGGTCAAAGATGACGGTCTTGGCGGGCATGTCTGCAAGCAGGCAAGGGCGTGAGGAGTGGTTCCCAGGGTGGAAAGGGAGACGAGGACGGACAGCCGTAAGTCACGGCGAACTCGCGGTCGTTCGGAGACCAGGCAAAGTCGTGGATACCGCCCTCCTTGTCTGCGACGAGCGGAGAAAGGTCAGCACAGAGAAGAAGAAGAAGGAAGAGCAGGCAAGAAGAAGAAGGAAGAGCAGGCAAGCGCACCGAGAGTCACCCTGCAGTCAAACTGGCCCGCCGAGTTCATGAGGTAGAGGTTCGTCTCGCCGTAGTACGACTTGCCGGTCTTGTCGACGTCGGTCTGGGTCAGGAAGAGGAGGTTCGAGCCGGACTTGTTCCACTTCATCTGGATCTTGTCCGCCTTGTAGAACGTCTTTTGGCACGAGACGGACGAGAGAGTGTGCAGCGAGTGGATCTTGACCGAGGCGGGGGCGCCCTGTACACGAAGTCCACGTGAGTCTACAGTCGAAGGAAGAGAGGAGGAAAAGGGAAGAAAAGGCGCACCTTCTTCTCCGCAACGAACAGCGCGACGTTCGGGTTCCGTCCCGGCGAGACCGACACGCTCGTAACGCCCTCCAAGCGGACCTTGTCGACGATGCCGGCCTCCCAGTTCGAAGGCGTGTAGACGTGCACCTCGTTCGTCACGATGCGCACCGCCCGGGACTCGTCCTCCGCGTACTGGATTTGCCTATGCATGCGCAAGGGTGAGTGGAAATATGGGGATGACGGAGAGAGAAGAACGCACCAGCCCTCAATCGACTTCTGCGAGAACGCCGCGAGCTCCTTTCCGGTCTGAACGTCCCACACTCGCAGGTTGCGATGAGGCGGCTGGCCCTCCTCCGGCTTGACTGCGCGTCGGACTCTTCATCAACGGTGTTCAGCCAAAAGAATACGAGGAAGATACGCACCCTGACGCTCCCACGACTGAATCTGAGTCCCATTCGGCGAGAACTCGATGTCGATGATCGCCTTGGCCTGAATCTCCTGCACCACCGCCGCCGTGTTGGCGTCGAGGACCTGGATCCTGTTCTCGCGCATTTGCAGTCAGTCACCGGAACAAGGGGAGAGGGGGGAAGAGGGGAGGGGGGACGCACCCGGTGTTGGAGACAGACGCGAAGTACTGGCCGTTGGCGGAGTAGCGGTAGACCTTGACGGCATTCTCGGGCCTGTACAGCGCGCAGGAAAGGAGCACAGCGGGTCAGCGATCGAGCTTGCGAAGGTGGAAGGGCTGCTGAGGCGACGAGAGCTGCTGGCGGGCTTGCACTCGCGCAGCATGCCGTTGAGATGGCTGTGCAGGCTGCTGAGCGTGTCGCTGTCCCTCACACGCTGTGCGAGTCGAGTTGTGCTCGCCTCCTCGTCGTGCACCTGCCACCACCGCAAACCTCGCTCTCCTCCTCGAAGTGCTGCCTGTAGGGCACACAGAGCAAGGGAAAGAGCTGGACGTACTTCTGAAACTCGGCCACGGGCTGCCAGGAAGGCTGGGCGTTGACGAGACCCAGCTCCTTCAGCGAGCGCTCTGAACGGCGACGAAGACAGCGAACAGCGTCAGTCAGGGCGCTACATAGGCAGGAGAGAGATCAGAGCAACGCACTGGCATATTGGATAGACGGCGCAGCCATCGGAGAGGTGAGTGCAGGAAAAGCAGCGAGCGCGAGGAGGAGAACCGGCAACGACGCGGCGGAGGCGCCAAGTTGGTGCTCTCACCTCGTTCTTTCGCCCGTTCTAGACTTGCCACTGCTCGATACTGCTCTCCAGACTCCGTCGACGAGAAGGGAAGCGCGATAGGTTACAGACTGAGACTCGGAGTACAGTGATGAGGAAAGAACGACGAGGGGAGGAGAAGGGAGGAACAAGCAAGGGCACTGATGCACTGATGCACGAACGAGAGGAGAGGAAAGAGGAAAGAGAGGGAGAGGGCCAAGAAGAGGGGCAAGGGGAAGAAGGGGGAATCAGACAAAGGCAAAGATGCCCTCGACGTCCTCCGGCTCGACCACCCTGCGCCCGCCCTGCGTCGCTGGCGGGCTGACGCTCATCCTCGCCAGGTCGGCCGTGAGCTGCCGCTCGAACAGCACGCCCTCGTCCGGGAAGCTCGGCCGCCTCGCGTGCGTGCCCGCCGAGGCGGGACGCGGCGAGAGCACGGGCGGGCTGATCAGCTCGGGTGAGGGCGTCGGGGCGAAGACGGTGAAGTGCGGCGACGGCGGCGGGGGGAGCGCGAGCGGTGTGCACGGCGAGGGAGGGAGCGGAGGGAGCGCCGAGGGCGGGAGGGTCGACGGGAAGGAGGGGTACGTGGTCGGCAGGTGGAGCGAGAGCGGCGGCGGGGCAGGCTTGTGGCGCGGGAGTTGGTGCGGGGTGAGGACTGCAAAGAGAGGATGAGCGGAAGAGCACGAGAAGGAAAGGGAGGAAAAGCGAAGCTCACCCAAGTTGGCCTGTCCACCGTCCGCCTCCCCCTGCCCTTCGTCCATGATCTCCTGCAACGCCCTCGTCGCGCTCCTCGTCTTCGCCGGCATCAGCACGCCGCCCTCCCCCTCGCCTCCGGCTCCCGCACCGCCGTCGCCCGCATCGAAGCTGTTCTGGCGGTTCTTGCTCTCGCCGGGCTGGGCGGCGTTCGGGCCGTACACGCACTGGTGCTCGGGGCGCGACTTGCGGTACTTGATGCAGGCGGAGCACGACGGGCGGAGGAGGTCGCAGGAGACCTGTTGCGCGAGTCGCGGTCGAGCGAGGGGAAAGAAAAGGGAGAGGCAGGGTAGGACGGCGGGTCAGCGAGACGCCTCGGGTTGGGATGGACGGGCACGAGGAACCTTCTGTCGAGCACGACCGAGGTCAGTGTCGGGGAGGAGGAAGGAAAAGAGGAAAGGGAAGGACTCGGGCGTGGCAGGCGTTGCAGACCTTGATCGGCTTCTCGTGCCCCTTTGGGCTCGCGGACGGCGACGACGACGCGGCACAGGCTGGCGCCATCTCGGGCAAGGCGCCAGCTGCGAGTAGGTAGCAAGCAGAAATGGAAGCAAGTCGGGTGAGGTGGAAGAGAGAGAAAAGAGGGCACTCGCTCGCTCGTCCTTCCGCCTCGATCACCGCCTGCGTTTCTCCGCGGCCCAGCACACTTCGCGCTAGCCCGAATAAGCCGAGTGGAGGCGAGTGGTACGGCCGAGTGGGTAGAGAAGTCGTTGGAAGAAGGAGGAGGAAGAGGGGGAGGATGGCGATTTCACAGCGAGGTGTGCTTTTGCAGCTGCTCCATGACCAGCTCGAACGCCACGAACTGCAAGTACGAGGATCAGCAAGCGGGGTTGAGGAGAAAAGCGGGATGCCGACGTACAGTAGAGGCCGCCGCGGGAACTCTGCGGGAGAAAACGGGGGACGGGTCAGCACGAGGAGAGCGAGGAGGGCGGGACAGCGCAGGACGTACGCTCGCAGGTCTGTCACAGTTGCGAGAGTCAGTATGAGCATAGACAGGGGCGAGCGAAGCGGAAAAGACGCACAAGTCGGGGTCAAGCCAGCGATGAACGCCCGAGCGCCTTCTTGCCGGTACATGTTCCGCGCGGTCTCGAGGATGTAGTTTGCGCCGCGGGGAGGAAGCTCGGCGTTCTGCACGCGCGACTTGATGACATCTGCGCGGAATGGGCAGAGTTGGTGGAGGGAAAAGAGGCAGATGAGGGGAAGGGGGCGAACCAAGAGGGTAGCTGCTCGATACGAGGCGGATGAGTCAAGCTCGCCCGAAAGGACTAACGGAAGAAGAGAACGCACCAAGCCGTCCAGTAGCCAAGACCGCCGACCGCGCCCGCCGTGAGCGTCGCCCAAACCGGCAAACTCGTCGTCCCCATCTGCTTCTGGAAGGACCGCTTGGTCCACTCGTACCCGGCGTAGAAGCCCGCGTACGCCGGGATCTCACGGAAGAAGGTGACCTATCCGGGAGAGACAGTTAGCGGGGAACAAAGGAAGAAGGGGGAGGGGAGAAAGAGCGCACCCAGTATCCCCTCATGATGCCCTGCCTCCAGCCGTACTTGCTGTACATCTCGCCGACAATGTCCCTCAGACGCTTCGGGTTCGGACCCGTCTGCGCTTGCAGCCGGACCTGCCAAGGGAAAGAGAGGTTAGCTACGAGTGCTCGGAGGGAAAAAAGCGGCAGTCGGTGGTGGAACAGCCTCTTCGATGAGACATGCTGCTAACGCACCTTGAACATCTCGACAGGTGACGCCAGCACCGCCTGCACTGCACCCGCAATCGAACCCGCCGCGGCAACCTCGGCGATGGAAAGGTCGGGGAAGGGGGAGATGAGGCGGCGGGCGGCGGCGTTCGAGGCGAAGAGGAGCGAGTTGACGGCGGCGATGCCGACTAGCGGCGGGGTGACGCCCTTGTAGAACGCGAGCACGCCCTCGTTCTTGAGCGTCTGGACGGCGATGTCGAGCGTGCCCTTGTAGTAGCCTCGCGGCGCAATCTGGGCGCGCGTCTTCAGGACGTCGAGCTGTACGGGTACTGATGTTAGTCGCGCGTTCGCTCGATCAACCTGGGCCATGCGAGAGCCGCAAGAGCTGCCGCGAGATGAGCGAAGTCGACGGACCGGGTTGCCGCTCAACACCTGCAGGAGAGTCCGGTCAGTGTGCACATTTCTCCTCGGCGACTGCTGATGCAGCTGCGCACCTGAGCCATACCGCCCGCCGAGCCTGCGATGAGCGAGGCGGCAGTCGAAGGCGTGCGAGTGGTGGTCAGGTCGGGGCTGGTGTTGATGGGCTCCATGATGCTGCGTGAGTCTATCGCCGTGTGAGAGCGGGTCTAGCAAGCGAACGAGTGAGTGGGAGAAGAGCGAGAGCGGGTGATCGGCTCGCAGGATGTCGCGAGGAGCGGGGTGGCCGTCGACGCCTCGTGCTGCTTTTCTGCGCGAGAGCTGGGAGCGGGTCGAAGCCTAGTTGGTCAGAGAGAACAAAGCAAGCAGAAAGAGCCGAGAACGCAGGACAAGCGGGGGGAGAAAAGTGCAAACGGCGTCTTTTCCTCGTTTTCCTCGCCCGAGATGGCGCCAGCCTGTGCCTCGTCGTCGTCGCCGTCCGCGAGCCCAAAGGGGCACGAGAAGCCGATCAAGGTCTGCAACGCCTGCCACGCCCGAGTCCTTCCCTTTCCTCTTTT
>JAQJIZ010000025.1:0-200882 GCA_029873605.1 Rhodosporidiobolus sp. SP3-3/4 | reverse complement strand
TCGGGCTTCGCTCCCGCTCTGGCGGGAGTGGTGGTCCAGCGGGCTACCTTTGGGTAGTCGACTTTGTAGTCATAGCTGGAATCGATTCTCCTTCCTTCCTTTCTTTCTCCCTCTCCTTCTCTCCCCCCCACTCTCTGACCCACCCATGCACGTCCCTCCCGACCTCCTCGACTGTCACACCCTCGTCGAGCTCTTCCCTCAGCTCGCTTCCCCCTCTGCGACGCTGTCGTCCCCCACCCAGCTCGTCGCCCTCTTGATCCACGCCATCCACTCCCAGCTCGACTTTCACCTCACGGAGCCCATTTCAGCCACCACCACTGCCTACGGTGCACCCGCGGACCAGTCAACCGACGCTGCCGACTCGAGTGGCGACGACTCGCAAGTGCCGCCCCACCCGAACCGCCTCCCTCCCGCCTGGCCCGCTCACGGTCAAGAGCTCAAGTTCAAGTACTCCCACCCCCAGTCCAACCTCGACTTCGCCATCTCGGTCGTCGAACTCGGAGGGCGGGCCTTGATCGCCGGCGTCGCAGTCGACGTCCGTCTCCCTTCTCTCTTTTCTTCCCTCGCCCTTTCTCCCTCACTGACCACTCCTCGCGGCACAGAGCGCGCGCTCCGCCTCGTTCGACCTCCTCCTAACCGACTACCTCTCCCCCGCCTCCTTCTCCCCTCCCGACCCCCTCTCCCTCTCCGCCCTGCCCCCGTCCGGCTGCCCCCCGTTCACCGCCCCGCACCGCCTCAAAGACCTCGTCCTCCTCTACCGCCTAAACGTCCTCCAGAAGCTCCTCCCCGGCCTCAAGAAGGACGGCTACGGCGAGGTCTCGGCCAGGGACGTGTCGAGCGCGCTTGGTGGCGCGGGCGGGGCGTCGTCCTCGTCCGGCGGCGGCGGAGGAGGAGGCGGAGGGAAGGCAGGGAGCCCGCCTGTCAGTGGAGGTAAGACGGGCGCCTACCTCCCCGACCGCGGCGGGCCGATGGGCCTCTTCCCGCCCGCGCGGCCGCACAACCCCTCGTCGTCCTCCTCCCCGTCCTCGTTCGACCCGCCCCCGCCCGCGCGCCCGACGCCCCCGGACCACGACCCGCTCCGTATCCCTAACTCAGGCGGGCGCGGCGGGTACGGCGGCAGGCCGACGGCGGAGATTGGCAGGAGGGACCTTGAGCCGCTGGGCGGGATGGGTGGGACGTTTGGCAGCGGGGGTGGGTTTGGCGGACTTGGTGCGCTTGGTGGAGGGATGGGAGGACTCGGCGGCCTCGGTGGAGGAGGGGACGGCGGCGGGATGTTCATGGGGCCGAACCACCCGCTGTTCCGTGAGCCTGCTGGCGGCTTCGGCGGCGGGATGGGCGGCGGCTTCGGTGGCGGAGGCGGGATGGGAGGCGGAGGTGGGAGACGGTGGGGCGGAGACGGCTACTTGCCCGAGATGGGCGCGCCGCCGGCGGCGAGGTTCGACCCCGTCGGGCCTGTGGTGCGTCCTTCTCCTTCTCCCTGCTCTTCTCTTGCCATCTTCCCTCCTTACCTTCCGTTGACTGACTCTTCCGTCTTATCTTGCTTGGTGCGGCACGCGCAGAACGGGCCCCCTGGCGGCTCAGGCCTCGGCGTCGGCCCCGGCCAGGCTGGGTTCCACCCCGGCCCTGGGACGGGCGGCAGCGGCGGCGGTGGCGATGGGTCGCGCGGACCGGGTCAGGGGCAAGGGCAGGAGGGAAGGACGCACCCGGACATTGAGGTGCGTTGCGTTGCGCTCTTTCGCTTTTCTTCCCTCCCACTTTCGCCGAGGAAGTGCGGTACTGATGGAAGGCGTCGCTGGTGCGGCACGACAGCGCCCCGGTGGGAGCAGCGACTAAGATGCGATGTTTGGCTAGGTTGCGCTTGGCGAGGAAGAAGACGGGAGGAATCGCTTGACGAGATGAGGACTCGAAAAGACGAAATAGCAGTACTTCCCTCTCCGTTTTCCCTGCGCCGCGCGAAGCTCGCGAGAGGCTCAAGCTACCGTAGGATCTGCCACACGGAACGAAGAGCGTCTTCGCCGTGATTCCCTCGCCCCCTCCTGATCTCATCTTCCCTCTCGCTCTCTCACTCCCCTCCCCTCGCCCCCATGTCGGACGACGACTTTTTCGCCTCGTTCGACGTAGAGGTGGACGACAGCGCGGCCCTGGCCCGTCAAGCGCGCATCGACGCCGCGCGCCAGGCGGGCAAGTCCTACACCGCCAAGGTCGACTCGCCAGCCGTGCGCTCCCTCTCCCCGCTCTTCCAGCCCGCAGGACACGCTGACGCTGCTTGACCGGGGACGAGGAGACAGTGGTTCACCGACCCTGCGCAGGCGGCGCGCTCCAAGGGTCCGGCAAGGCCCGCGCTCTTCGCGCTGCATCTCTCGTATGCGCAGGGCAAGTGGGAGGAGACGCTCGACGGCGCGCTCGGGGTGCTCAGGGACGAGGGCGGCGTCAAGGAGGAGCAGGAGGTGCTGGATTTGGCGCTGAGGAGCGCGCTGAGGATCGAAGGGGAGGCGGTGAAGAGGCCGGAGGTGGTGCAGGCGGCGAGGCGGTGGAGGGAGTTTGTGCGTTCTCTCTCTTCGGTTCTCTCTCTCGCTGAAGGTACGGGGGGGGCGAGCTGATTCGCGGGAATGTCGAGCAGCCCAACCTCCCCTCCCTCTCTTTCATCTCCGCCCGCATCCTCTTCCTCAACTCCCCTCTCGCCCCTCCTTCCCCGTCCTCCGCCTCTCCCACCACCACCACCACTACCGACTCCGACGCCCCCATCCCACCCCTCGAAGTCCTCTCCGCCTCGCTCTCCTCCCTGCGCATCCACCCCACCCACCCCTTCTTCGTCCCCCTCCTGCACTCCATCCTCTCCTCCCTGTCCCCCTCGCTCGCCTCCGCCCTCGTCTTCTCCTCCTCCCCCGGCGCGCGCAAAAAAGCCCAAGCGGCCCTCAACGCGGCGCCCGAAAAGCGCAAAGCGCTCGAAGAGGCGGTGCGCGCGCTGCAGGGATTGAGCGACGCGGAGAGGGAGACGCTTGGGGAGGTGCTGGGGCTGGTAGGGGGCGAGGAGGGCGCGGAGGAGGAGGAGGAGCAGGGCGTGGGGAGGGATGTGAGGAGTCTGTGAGGAGGAGAATGGAGAGGGGGGAGGGAGCGCTGCGCGCTCTGTCTGCTCCTTGCGCGGCGAGCGGAACTGTTCAGAACGGGAGAGCTCGCAGACCCGAGGTTAGTCTTTTCTCCCTCTTCTTCCTCCCTCTCCCCCTCATCCTCCTCCTCCCTGCAGCTCGACTCGCGCACGCAGTACGACTACCCAAACCCATTTCAAAACCCCGACAGCGGCTCTCACATACGACCCAGCCGCTTCGCCCGCCTGCCCGAGCCCGCCTCAACTGGCAACGCCCCGTCCCTCCTCTCCCGGCTCGCAGTCCGTCCGCGCTAAAGCCCGCTTAAGCAGCAGCGCCAGCAACGTAGTGCAACAGCTCACGAGCGCGCTCGTCCGTCTCGGACCCTGACACCGCCTCGACTTCTTCCGTCCTTCCCTGTCCCGTCTCTCTCTCGCTCGCTCGCGAGCAACAGCAGCCAGAGACAACTCGGAACGCAGTAGAAGCTGTATCGTGTAGTGTTGCAAGCGGGCGTTTCGGCGGGAGCGATAGCGCTAGGGTACATTTCTTGTGGTCGAGGTGAGGAAGAAAGCAAAGACGGAAAGGCGAGAAAGGGGAAGAGGGGCGGGGGAGGCGGGGGGACGGTAGATGCACTGAACGGTTGCGTGGCGGGGTGGAGCGGGGGGTGGAACTGATAGGCGGGGGCTGGAGGGGACAGAATCGCGGTGGGTGTGGGTAAAGCGGGGACGGAGGGAAAGGGACAGAGAGGTAGTAGGGAAAGAGGTGGTAAAACAAACAGCATGTACGCTTAGGGGCACTGGGGGTACGTAGGGGGCGGGTCATGGGCGAGAGGGAGAGAGCCCGGGGAAAAGGACAGCAGGGCGAGTGCTATCGGATGCTCGCCCTCCTTCCGAAGCCTGCCCCGCCCTGGCCTCCCTCGTCGTTTCCTCCAGACGACCCGCTCGCCGCCGCGGCGCCGTACCCGGCCGACGTCGCCGGCCGGCGCGCCAGGACGGCCTGCATCGTCGTCCCGCCGCCCGAGCCGGACGAGGCGAGGTTTGGCGGCAGGTCGTCGCGCGTGAGGCGCTTGGCGAAGACGGTCCAGCCGCGGAGGACTGTACATGGATGAAGGGGGGGAACGGGTCAGTACGCTTCGAAGGGGAGAGGGAGAATGGTGGGAGAGGGGAGAAAGAGAAGAAGGACGCACGTTCGGGCGGGAGGTAGGCCTGGCGGTGCGGCGGGAAGTGCGCGCGGTTCGTCTCGGGATACTTGAGGAGGTAGTCCTCGAGCGGGATGAAGCCGCGGCGCGTCTCGAGGCGCGACATGATGCGCGAGTCGCGCTTGGTCATGTCTGTTCGGTCCTCCTCCAACAGAGTCAGCTTCATCTCCCTCGTCTAGAAAGAGGAGAAAGAAAAAGGAGAAGGAAAGGGAACGGTGACGCACGCATCGTCCATGCCATAGTGACGAGCGGGTGCGCCTGCAGGCCCATCTGCGCGCGGTGCGCGTTCGTCGCCGCCGTGTCCTCGTGCACGCGCGCGATGAGGGTCTGCATCAGGCGCGTCGACGCCTCGTACGCCTCGCCCGCGCCCGTCGGGAGCGTGATCGCAATGTGGAGCGTGCCGGAGAGGAGCTGGGCGGTGCGGAGTCGGAGACAGGTCAGTTGATGGCAGGAGAAGGGAGAAGTGAGGTAGGAGAAAAAGAGACGCACATCGTGCTCGCCCGAGATGAACCCCGTGAGCATCTTCCCCTCCCTGATGACCGGCTGCGGCTGCGCGCTCCCCCCGCTCAGCGGCGCGGGCGAGTCCGTCAGCGGCGGCAGCGCCGAGGTCTGGCCCTCGGGGCTCGTGTCGCCCGGGTCGGGGCTCTTGTCCGCGCTCGCGCCGGTCGAGGACGAGCTCGATTTCTTGCTGCGCTTCTTGCGCGTCGAGGGGCGGACCCAGCGCAGGGCGATGTAGCTGCTCGGTGAGACAGAGGATGAGGATGCAGACGAGAAGGGGGAAAGAAAGTAGGAGGAAGGGATGGAGACGGACCGGCGAGTGTTGCTGTTCGGCTCGATGTCGGTCGTGATGAGCGGTTCGTAGGTGCTGTACAAGGGTGAGCGCATTCGTCAGTCTCTCGCGCAGCAGGAAGCCGAGAAGAGAAAGAAAGGAAGGAATCGGCCGACGCACGTCCAGGAGTCCACGCAGAGCTTCTCGACCTCGGCGTAGCTCCTCGCGATCGGGCACACGCTCTCGATCATGTCGGGCACGGCGAGCGTCCCAAGCAGCGTGTTGTAGTAGAGGTCGCGGCAGTGCTCGACGAGCTCCGAGGCGTCGGTGGAGGAGAGGGACGAGATCGGGTAAACGTCGCTGTGATTGGGAATGGCAAGGAATTGTCAGTCATGGTAAGCGGAGGGGGAGAAGAGAGAAAGGGAGCAGATGAAACTGAGGAAAGGGAGGGGACGCACTAGTCCATCTCGTTGACCGTCCCGAGGCGAGTGTGCGACTGCATGCACGTCTTGCGCCCGTTCGTGAACACCTCCTTGCACCTCCACCGTCCGACTCTGCGTTCGCATCAAGCCTCGTCAGCCTCTCTCCCTTACACCGGGGAAAGAAGGGAAGGGGAAAGAACGCACCCCTTCTGCCCTCCCCCTCCTCCGCAGTCCGAGCACCGCATGTACCGCGCCTCGCAGTGCGCGCAGAGGACCTCGACCGTCGACCCGACTGGCTCGCCCGTCGACAGGACCTGGAGCGTACCCGAGCCAAGGTCGCGCTTGCAGACGTCGCCTGCAAATCGAGGGGCAAGAAGGATCGAAGGGGCAGTGCGGGTTAGCTTCGTTTGGCTCACTCAGGAAACAGCGGGGAGGGGAGAGAGGTGTTCTCCCTCGCGAGGTGAAAGAAAGGCGAGTGAACAGGAACGCACAGGCAAGAATCCCTTCCGCCGCGTCGACCACGCTCGACCTACGCTTCTTCGCCCCAGGAGCCATCGCCGCCAGGCCGGTGAACCCGCTCCTCGTCTTCCCCGGCGCCGCGGGCGGCGGCCGAACATCCTGCACTTTGGGGTCGATGCCGAGGTGCTGGTCGACCGCGGCCGTGAGCGTGTCGTAGTACGTCGCCTCGCCCTGGTACATGTTCGCCGGGTGGGGCGGGGGCACGCCGCCGCCCGAGCCGGACGACGGCGGCGGAAGGGCGGCGCACGACCCGCAGAAGAAGACGCCGCGGTACTTTGCCGGGTCGTCGCCCGCGATCTGCGGCTTTTCGACCGCGCCGCCGCGGAGCGTGAGCGTGCCGAGCTTGCGGCCGCAGTTGGAGCAGTCGTACGCGAGCTCGACGGCCTTGCGCGTGCTCGCCGCGACGGCGGGCGCGCGCCTGGCCGACACGTCCGGCTTCGAGTGGCCCGTGAGGTCGATCTTGCCGAGCTTTTGGCGCGCGGCGGCCGCGATGAGGACGGTCGACGAGGGCGAGGAGGTCGAGGATGGGATGTAGGGCGTCGAGGCGTCGAGGGGGAAGGTCGCGCTCACGGGCGAGGGAGGGGTATAGGAGGCGGAGACGGAAGGGGCAGCGGCATAGACAGCTCCCGGGGGAAGGACTGCCGTGGGCTGGACCGAGTAGAGTGCCGCTTGCGGGTTGGCGAGGTAAGCGGACTGGCCGGTCGGAGGGGCGGCGGCGAAGGGAGACGTGAAGAGTGGGGCGGAAGTAGAAGCGTGCTGAGGGAGAGTGTAGGAGGAAGGGGAAAACGTGCCGCTCGCCGGAGTGTACGGCGCGTACGACCCTGCACCGGTGAGGTAGGCCGGGTGCGCCTGGTACGGCTGAGAAAAGACGGCCGGGTACGCCCCGGACGCGGCAGCTGCAGCTGCTGCTTCGCCTCGCGGGTCCTCGCTCGTCGACGGCACCGTCGGGGTGTAGCTCGGCGAGAAGTGGGACGCCGCCCAGCTCGACGGGCCGCCGCCTCCTGCTGATCCGGACGAGGACGGCCTCGCTCCCACTGTTGCGTGAGCGTGGGCGGCGGCGCTGCCCGAGAGGTAGGACGACGAGTAGTAGCCGGGCAGGCCGCCCTGGGTCTGCGGGCGCTCGACGGCGTGCGTGTAGGTTGCGGGTGGGGCGGCATGGCCGGCCCAGGACGCCCTCCTCGACGCCGTCTCGCTGTTGTAGCCCCAGTCGGACGTGCCCGGTGCGGTCTGGGCGCTTCCGACGAGCGATCCGCCTGGAGCAGTCGAGCTGTCGAGGCGGACCGACTTGCGGCGCGAGTCGTCCCTCCAGGCGAGGTGCGGGTCGCTGGACCCACTCGCTGGGGAGAAAGCCGCCATGCCGGGCACCCCCGAGGCGAGCTGGGTAGGCTGCTGCTGAGTCGGGAGTGGGTTGTGCGAGTGGTTGTGGTTGAAGCTGGGGGCGCCGTGGAGGTCGAGTTGGGGCCGGAACACGGCGCTCGGGAGCGAGTCGACGCCCTGCAGAGGCAGCAGAGGGTCCGGTGCGCGCTGAGGAGGCGCTGGGGACATGTACGGCGCACTGGCGAGCGAGTTGGGCGGGTACGGGTGGGTGGATGCGGGGAGCTGGAAGGCACCGGGAGCTGGAGCGACGGCGGGAGGAGGAGCAGGAGCAGCCCACAGCGACTGGGGCGGCTGCTGCTGCTGCTGATCCGGATGCTGCTCGGGAGGCATCTCGAAGCAGCGCGGGACTAGAAGCCGGCAGTGCAAGGGGCGCCCACCTGAGAGCGAGAAGCAGCCCGACCTCTTCGCTCCAATACAGCAAGTGGCCCCTTGTCTCGTTCATTAGGCGCGATCGTTACTCTGGGGAAAGACGTCACCTTCCCTCCTCTCTTCCTCAAGAAGAGAGAGCAGAAGGCAAAAGAGGTCCGTGCGGGAGCAAGAGGACGGAGGAAAGGGGCATCCTGCCTTTCTTCTGCCCCGAGCACAGCCAGGGAGCAGGAAAGGCCCTTCCTCGCAGGTCTTCCCGCACAATTAACCAAGGGCACGTCGCGGAGCGGCCGAAACTCAGGCCGAGCACCCGCTTCCCGCTCCTCAAGTCTCCAAGCACACAGGCTCCCCGTTCGAAAGTGGGTCCTTCATTTTTGCAGAAGCCTGCCGAATGTGTGTGCGAGCGACGGTGACGGCGCTGAGGCCGAGGAGGACGAGGTCGCCGTCGTTCACGCCCGGGAAGCGCTCGCTCGCAGCTGGTCGGAACTCTGTAAGCAAGATTAGACCTCGTGGCAGGGCTGCCGGTTCGCAGAACAGCGAGAGCAAGTTGCTGCAAGAGGTGAGATCAGGCATAAGCTGAGAGGAGGGGCCGAGGAACACCTGGCGAGAAGATGGCCCTTCCTCGCTCGCTTCTGCTGAAAGAAGGCGTCGAGGCGGAGAAGCGCAAGCGGCAGCGTTCCTCCGGTGGATGCACGCGAGGATGCGCGGGATCTGCAGCCATGAGTTGGCACTAGCCGCCTAGCGTCGAGAAGGCTCGCATCGCCGCAGCATCACCCGCGCGGGTGGGTGGGTGTGCTCTCCACCTCGCAGGCCTTGAGTACGGACGGGCGAGAAGCGGCGGTAAGACGGAGAGGAACGAGGCGCGAGAGGTGGGGGGAGAGAGGGAAAGGCGGGACCGGGAGGGAGAAAAAAGACGGGGGCGAGTTGAGGCGAGCGTTGAAGGTGCAGGGGAGGCGTGAGGGCAGTCGTAACTACAGCGTGTTACCGACGCTGGCGGGCGGCCACCTAGGGAGGCTGCGGGAGAACAGCGTTGAATCGCGGTTGCGGGACGAGGAAGAGAACTGCTGAGGACGAGACCTACCGGTTCGTCTTTCGCCTGCCGCGCAACTTGTGCGGTCCAGCATGCCCTCTCGCCCCGAAAGCGGCGCCAGGTCATGACGCGGTCGAGGTAAACAAGCAGGAAGCGGGAGCAGAGCGTCGGGCGAGGTGGACAGCGTGGAGCGGCGGACGAGCGGAAGATGAGTGTAGGGTGTGCTGGAGCTCCTCTGCAGCAGCGGTAGAGGCAGGAAGCGCAAGTCGGGCGAGTGGCAGAAGCGAGAGAAGCTTCCGCCAACTCGGCTCATCTCTTCGACCACATCCACCCGCTTCACACACCTTTAAGAGCTCTCAAAGCCTGTCAGGACCTACCGGCCGTGTCTATCTCCTCCACACGCCGAATAACGCGTCCAGTCTGTCCCCAACGCGACTTCGACGCGCCCTCTCGTCCTTCATCTCCGCGCCTCGTCCAGCCTCTTCACCCACACGAGCGTCGCGCAAGGTCGCATGCCACACCCATCGCAGTTCAAGGGCAAGGGTGGCGGCAAGAAGGGGCCTCGGCAAGCGACGAGCAAGCGCCAGCCCAAGGTCCTCATGAAGCCCGCTCCCGAGCGACCCATTCGCCGTCACTCTCCCTCGGATCACTACGCCGAGCAAGACGACGAAGACGACGAGGACGAGGACGAGGGGCGGTACGGCTACCGCGAGTCTTTGCGAGGCGAGGCCAAACCGCTGGAGGGGTTGAGGGTCAGCGTCAGCGGCTGCTCGGGGCGCAAGGAGGACCTGCTCGAGCTCGCGACGGAGTACGGCGCGCAGCGGCACGGCGGGCTGCAGGAGGATACGACGCACCTCGTGACGGATCAGCCGAGTGGGCAGAAGTACCAGGTGTGCTTTCCATTCCTTTCCTTCTTTCCGCCTGGGCTTGAGCTGATTGTCCTTTTGCAGGTCGCTCTCGCGCGGAGGATGCACGTCATGCAGCCACACTGGCTCGAAGCGGTGCGGGAAGCGTGGATGGCGGGCGAGGAGGTCGACTGGGAGGAGGTGCGTCTCTTTCACTTCCCACTGGTTGCGCCTCTCTGACCTGTCACTCCGCAGCTCGAGGACAAGTACACCATGCCGTCCCTCTTCGGCGTCGTCGCCTGCCTCACCCACTTTGCCCAAGGTCCTTTTTCTTCCTTTTCCACCTCCCTTTTCCTGCTCAAATCGCTTTTCGTGCAGGCGAGCACAAGAACGCCTTCAAGCACCTGCTCATCTCCGCCGGCGCCCAGATCACCAACACCCTCGACTCCTCCGTCACCCACCTGATCGTCGCTTCGCCATCTTCTCCTCACTCTCAGACCCAAAGCTCCGACAAGCTCCGCCAAGCGCGCTCGAAGAACTCCCGCTCGCGCCTGCACCCGCAGTTTCAGGTCGTCTGGGAGGGCTGGGCGAGGGAGGCAATCAAGTACGGCGGGAGGCGGCCGGAGCGGGATGAGGCGTGGCAGCAGGACCGCCCGGAGCCGCAGGAGGACGTGAGCTGGGAGGTCGACAAGCCGGCGCCGAGGTCGGGGTTCGTGGCGAAGGCTCTCGCTGCGAAGGAGCAGAAGCAGCGGCCGCCACCGCCGCTGACAAACCGCGAACTCGCCCTCGCCCGCATGCGCAACCGCTCGCTCGTCCCCTCCGCCGCCCCCGCCGACTCTTCCACCCCCAAGCCCTCCTCTTTCCGCGGCTACGACCCTTCCCTCCTCCTCGATGCCGCCGCCGACCCGAACCGGCTCTCCTCCGCCGGCGCCGCTGCCGAGCCGACCGCGTACGATGCCGCCTCGCACGGCAAGGTCCTCAAGAAGCGGCGGCGCGGTGCAGCGTCTTCTCTCGCTCCGTCGGCGTCCCAAGCGCACGCGGAGGAGCTCCTCGAGGCCTTCGGAGCCTCGCAGCACGCCGCCGGAGGGGCGAGCGAGCTGAGCCGTTTCGCCGACGCGGACACCTCTCTCCTCCCGCCCGACGCGCTTTTCTCCCGTCCAGGCGGAGGACGAGCGGGCGGAGAAAAGATCGGCGTCGAGATGGCCCTCCAGCTCGTCCCCGGCGAGGCCGAGATGCAGTACGTCCCGAAGAGCAAGTCGGTCATCAAGGCGCTCTCGTCCGGGCGCAAGGATTCGTTCCTCCCCGACCCCGACGAGGGTAAGGGGGGCGCTGAGGGAAAGAAGGCGGGCGGCTGGGCGAAGAAGCTCGAGGCCAAGCCGGTGGCGGCGGCGGGCGTGCAGGACGACTCGGCGTTCTTCGACGCGCCGCCGCAGCTCTCGGAGGACCTTCTCCCATCCGGTGCGAGGGCGGAGGGGGAAGAGTCTATCGCAATTCAAGCGACGCAGGCGGTCTCGTCCTCTCCCTCGACCGGCGACGACGCCGACGCGCCGCCCATCTTCGACGGCGTGACGTTCGCCGTTATGCAGCTCTCTGAGTTCGCGAGTGCGAGCTTGAGGGAGGCGGTCGAGGCGAGGAAGGGAAGGGTCATTACGGACGCACAGCCGGAGGACGAGGAGAGGCTGCGAGAGGTGGACTGGATCGTCGTCGACCACGAGACGTGCGTCTTCCTTCTCTTCCTTTCCTTATCGATATGAAACTGACCTACTGACTCTGCAGCCCTCCTCCCGCCTACTTCCGCACCACCGACCCTCGCGTTGTCACGATCTGCTGGCTCGAGCACTGCCTTTGGCGCGGAGAACTCGCCCCTCCGTCCGACGCCGTGCTCCTTCGTCCGCTTCCATACGCCGTGCCCGTTCCAGGTGCGTTACAGCGCCCTCACCTCCCTTGCTGTCCTTGGATGCGACAGGAAGAGCTGATGGTCCTTCGTGGTCTTGTATCGCAGGGCTCGAGAACATCGTCGTCAACCTCTCCGGCTTTGGCTCGCCCGAATTCCCTCCGTACCATTTCGTCAAGCGCTTCGTAAACGCGATCGGTTTGTCTCCTCCCGTCTCTTCGCTAGCGCTTTGCCGACTGACCCTCCGTTCCCTCTGCCGACCCTCAGGCGCCAAATTCTCCGACGCCTTTAACCGCACCATCACCCACGTCATCAACTTCGACCTCGACGTCGACCCGTCGCTCTCCGCAGACGACCTCGACGGCGTCGCGAACCGCAAGGTCGGCCTCGCGCGCGAGTGGGGCAAGAGCATCGTCTCGCTGCGGACGTTCCGGGAGGAGGTCGAGAAGCTCGCGCGGGAGGTGGAGGAGGCGGCGGAGAAAGTGAGGGAGCGGCAGCGGGCTGAGAAGGAGGGGGCGAAGGGAGAGGGCGCGGTCGAGAAGGGCAAGGGCAAGACGACGGGGAAGGGGGTCAAAAGGGAGAGGAGTGTCAGGGAGATCACGAACGAGGTGGACGAGCCGATGCAGGAGAGCATGACCGGGCCACTCTCGGACTGCGTCGTGTTCTTCTCCCCCAAGCTCGACGTGCGCTTCTTCTCTGACATCCTCCTACCTCTAACTCGACTGACCAGCTCACTCTCGCAGATCGATCGCAAACACCTCGGCGCCCTCGTGCAAGACCTCGGTGGCACTGCCGCACGCTCGTACTCCGAGTCGGTCACGCATCTCATCCACTGCGGCCCGAAGGCTAGCGAGGCGTTCAAGGAGTTCAAGCTCGCCAAGAAGGCCGAGATCTACATCGTGCACCCTCGTTGGATCGAAGAGGTGCGTTCCGCTTCCATCATTCTACCCCTTTTTCGCTTTCCCGAAGTGCACGAGGCTGATGAATCGGAGAGGCTCGGTGCACAGTGCTCCCGCACCGCTTCTCACGTCTCCGAAGGCGACTTCCCGCACACCTTCGATGCCCGCAAGGGCGGCCAGCTCTTCGACATGGGCATGACCGTCAACCCCGCCGGTTCGCCTCGCAGTCGCGGCGGGTCCGGCTCGCCCGGCGCCTCTCGACACGGCTCGGCCGCGCCGTCGCCGTCGCTTGGAGGCGCGAGGATGGCGAGGTCGCCGTCAAAGCTTTCGCTGGGTGGCGGGGCATCGCCAGGTGCGGAGAAGGGACGGAGGAAGCGCCCGCTCGACCTCGAAGAAGAAGACGAGGGAGGGCACGGCGAGCAGCTTCCCGGCTCTCCTTCGCCTTCTCCGCGTCGCCGTCGCTCTGACACGACCGCAACCGAGGTCGTCGAGCCTCAACAGCCCGTCTCCCCTCCCGCCGCTCCCGCGACGTCTTCCTCCCCGCAGAAGCGCTCCACGCTCACCGCCCTCGCCGCCGCCGAAGCCGAAGCCGACGCCGACGCTGCCTCGTCCGACCCGTTCGAGCTCCCGCCTCTCCCCTCCGAGCTGCGCGCCGCTCGAGAGCGGGAGCAAGGAGGAGCGGAGGAGCACACGGGCAAGACGCAGCTCAGGCAGAACACGAGCCTGTTGATGCAGCAGCTGATGGAGCAGCAGCCGGCTGTAGGGGAGAAGGCGGGGAGGACAAGGAGCAGGACGACGCTCGGGCGGAAAAAGGCATGCGCCCCTTTTCGTTCTTCCTCCTCTGACCCCATTCTGACTTTCTGGTGTTTCATTTCCCCACGCAGAGCTCGAATGCCAGCAACCACTCGACCGCGACCCGCCTCTCCCCCTCCGGCAGCCGCACCTCGCTCACATCCCTCGCCTCGCACTCCGCCTCGCGCACCACCTCCCCCACCTCCCTCCTCGCCGCCGCCGCCGCGGTGCCCTCCCTTCCCTTCGGACAGACCCAGGCGACGCAGGACGACGAGAGCATGTACGTCGTGTACGACAACCCGGAGGAGGCCGCCGCGAGGGAGCGGATCCAGCGCGCGCTGGCGGCGGGGAAGAGCCGCGCTGAGGAGGAGCAAGGGAGGGGGAATGACCAGGCCGAGACGCAGACGCCGGGGAGGAGGAGGTCGACTAGGGCGGCGGTGACGGGGAAGAGGTGAGAAGAGGGGGAGGAAGGGTTCCGCATCTTTCGTTCGCAGTTCAGCATTCTCAGTCTCGGGCGTTGTTTCGTTGCCAGCCTCTGCATGCATCGCAGGTCATGTTGTCGTCTCCTCTTCCGTTGTTGGTCGATCTTGTGGAGATGGAGAAAGGCAAGAGTCGCAGATTCCAGCTGCACCCTTTTCCTCCAATCTATCTACTCCTTCTTCCCCTCCTTCTCCCTCGCCTTCTCCTCCCTGACAACCATCGCCATCCCGACCGCAGCGCCTACGACGCCCACTGCGCACACCGAGTACGCCACCGCAGGCGAGACGGTAAAGTACAGCGACGTGGTGACGAGCGGGCCGATCGCGCGGCCGAGCTGCCCCCGCGAGCGGAAGCGGCCGAGCGCGGCGCCCTTCTCGAGCCTCGGGTCCGTCGCAGCGGCGGCGGCGTGAGAGGTCGAGGAGGCAGAGGAGGAGGAGGACGGCTCCGGGTCCGTCTCGAACGAGGCGAGCGCGTTGAGCGAGTTGACGACCGTCGCGCTGACGTACGCCAACCCGGCCGCCGCGGCCCAGAGCGCCTGCTTCGCTGCGCGGTCGTACCCGTTCGCCTTGAGGTACGGCAGCAGCGCCAGGAGCGCGAGGCTGGCCGCGCACGCGCGCACGCCGCTCAGCGCCAAGCTGGCCGTCTTCGCCGGCGTGGAGGCACGGCGCCGGACGTACCCGCCCTGGAGGAGGGACGAGAGGACGCCGATGACGCCGAGGAGGCGGCCGTTTTGGAGATTCGAGTAGTCGAAGAGGTTGTGGGTGAGGAAGCAGAGGGTGAACTCGGCGCCGGCGAAGAAGAAGAGGAAGGCAAAGTGCAGGAAGGAGAGGCGGCGCAGGCGGGAGAGGCGCGAGGCGGGCGAGCGGGTAGTGGACGCGGCGGGCATGGAGGAGGAGGAAGAGGACGAGGGCGCAGAGTCGGCCTTCTTGGCCCAGCCGCGCGTCTCGGGGAGGCAGACGGCGAGGTACATCGTCTCGACCGTGAGGAGCGCGAGCGTGATCGCGGCCGGCACGGCGTACGAGTTGAGGTGGACCTTGTCGGAGAGGAGGCCGGGGAAGAGGGCGGAGATGGAGGAAGGGACGGCGACAACGGATCCGCGGCCAAGGGTTCGGGAGGAGAAGTACGCGCCGAGGGACGGCCCGAGGGTGAAGGCGATGGCAAAGGCGAAGCCGACGAGAGCGAGCGACCGGGAGCGCGTCGCAGGGGACGTAACGTCGGTAATGCAGGCGATGGAGAGTTGGACCTGTGGAAGCAAGGGTCAGTGAAAAACCCGCGAGAGAAAAGGAGAAGACGCACATTGCCCTCCGACAGCCCGCCGATCAGCCTGCTCGCCGCATACAGCCCAAACGAGTCCGCCTTGAGCCACAGCGCGGCGCTGACGAGGTTCCCGACCATGGTCGCGAGGAGGACCGTTTTCCGGCCATAGCGGTCCGAGAGGCGGCCGAGGAAGGGCGAGATGAAGAACTGGCAGAAGGAGAAGAGGGACGCGAGGAGTCCGCCGAGGATGGTCAGGTCCCACTGGGCGGGGAAGGCGGACAGGCGGGCTTGGGCGGTCGAGGAGGCGAAGGAGAAGAGGTAGGCGCGGAGGGAGCGGACGAGGTGGAGCGTTTGAGAGAGGAGGGTCGTGTGCTGGAGAGGGTGCGAGGGTCAGCAGAGGTCTTGCGGAGGAAGTGGAAGGTTTCTGCCTTGAGAGTGAACCGAGATGGGGAACGAAAGGGCGAGGAGAGATGAGGTAGGTGGGGAGGACCCCGCCAACGTACCAGCTTGGGATCCTGCGCCTCGCTCTTGACAAAGTCCTCAATGAGCCTCGGGAACAGCGGCAGCCTGCGCGTGCGACACCGGGTCAGTCTTCTTCGCGGAGGGATCGGGAGGAGGGTCAAGATGGACGGACGGCATGGTGAAGGCGAGCAGGTCCAGCATCAGGGCGATGAAGACGACGCCGACCACCTTGCGCTCTGACTGGGCGGGTCTTGAGGGTGGGTGGACCATCTTGAGGCGACGAGCGAACGCGAAGAGCGCGAGATCAGCTTCGGACAACGAGGAGGGTGGAGGAGGCGGGGGAAGCTGCTGGGCGAGCTGGCGGGGCTGGATCGGAGAGATGAGATACGTACGTTGGTGTGGGTGAGGTGTTCAAGCCGACCAGAGCGAGAGCAGACGAGCAAGCGGCCCCTCTTCCTCCCCGAGCTGATCTTCTCGTCCCCTTCGACCTGCATCCCCTTCGCGTCACCTTTCATCTTGCGGTTCAAGGGCGCGACATCTCGACCGGGTAACTCACGAGACCGAGCGAACCTGCATCACAGATGGAAGAGAAAAACGCCGCCGCTTCTTCCTACGCGGTGTCTACGAAAAGTCGGTGAACCTGGCCAACCACCTCAACCCCTGCTCCCACGCGACCCACTCTGCCTCGACCGTCTCAGCAATCGGGTGCCCATTCCCCGGGAACTTGAGCATCTCGACCTCGACCTCGTTCTCCTTCTCGCCGCCCTTCTCCCCCTTGTTCTTCAAGGCGTGGAACCACGCCCGGCCCTGGTCGGGCGGGACGCGCCGGTCGTCCGCGCCGATGAGGAGCAGCGTCGGGGTCGTGACCTGGTGCGCGTGCCGGAGGGGCGAGAGGCGCCGCATCGCTTCGAAGACGGGCGGGGTGAGGGACGAGGGCGGCGAGGTGAACGGGTAGGCGAGGTCGCCTTCGGCGTAGCACCTGCGCACGAGAAGACGAGCATTAGGTAACGGACATCGAAGGAGAGAAGGGAGAAACGCACCAATCCGGGATGTCGGTCAAGTTCGCGTTCCCGACCAAATCCGTCACCGGGTTCCTCATCACGACCGCATCAAAATCGTCGGGCCACCGCGCCGTGAGGTGCGCGGCCGTCCACCCTCCATGGCTCCCACCCATTAGGAGCCGCTTGCCCGGCGTGCGCGACGCGAGCGAGAGCTGGTTGAGGTAGTGCGGCGCGCCGAGCGTCGCTTCGACCTCGAGCGTGCCGAGCTGCGGCGGGAGGGAAAGGACCGCCTGCTGGCCGAAGCCGAGCGAGCCGGGGTAGCTTTGCGTGAGGAGGGGAGGGTCAGCATCAGGAGAACGAGGAGCGGGAAAGAGGGGAGGGGGAAGAGACGCACTTGACGTGCACGAACTGGTACCCCGCGAGCACGAGCGCCGCGACCTGGTAGTTCCACTCGGTGTGGACGGTCGAGTGCGGCCCGCCGTGCGGCTGCGTGATGAGCGGCGGCAGGTTCGGGCGCGATGGCGCGGTCGGGTCGATGCCGGAAGGGGAGGGCGAGAGGAGGATGAGCTCCGTTGGGGCGAACTTGGGGAGCGGCAGGACGGTGTAGGAGAGGGAGGAGAGTGCGGCGGAGACTGCGTGTCGCAATGGCCAGCAAAAGTCAGTTCAGGACGAGGAAGAACGGGAGGAAAGGGAACGTACGCTTCTCCGAGAGCCCCGCCTTGCGCACCACCACCCAGTTCGTATTCGCGCCCTGCTCGCCCACCTTTCCGATGACGACCTCAGGCGGCCTGACCGGCGAGCTCCTCAGGGCAACGACCCTCCCCTCCCCGTCCGTCCCAACCACGGTAAAGCTCGCAAGCGGGTCGTCCGCACCCTGACCCTCGTGCTTCTGAGCCCGGAGGTAGGAGAGGTACGGCAGCGCCGCGTCCTCATCGTCCCTTGCCTCCGGCCACGGCGCGAGGCACTCCACCTCCCCGCTCTCGATATCAACCGCAAGCGGCACGCGGCGCGAGCGCCACGTCGAGCTCATCACCACGCGCGTCCCCTTGCTCGGTCTCTCACCGCCCGCGCCTGCGTGCGGGAGGCGGAGGAACGGCTCGAGCGGGAGCTGGTCGACGTACAGGCCCGGGAAGGGGTCGTCGCTCGTCCCTGCGCCGGGGTTCTTCGGGTCCGGGACGTCGACGACGGGGACGAGGACTTTGTCGACGCGGACGTCGAGCTTGTCGGCCTTGGAAGAGGAGGAGGAGGAGGCAGAAGGGAGGGGCAGGTAGAGCGTCGAGAGGTGCAGCTGTGCGCACGAGCCATGTGGGCCGCCGAGCGGGTTCGAGAGGTAGACGAGCTGGAGGGCGGTGGAGGCAGAGGAGGAGGAGGAGGAGGAGGAGGAAGAGGGGGAGAGGGGGACGAAGCGCGGCGAGCGCGCCGAGCGGTCTGCAGGCGAGACGGGCGCGGTGTGCGCGATACGGACGGTCTTTTTCTTCTCCTCCTTGCCCTCCGCGTTGGCGTCGTCGCCGTCGTCCGGAACGTCATCGACGACCTCGAGCTGGAAGGCGTGAATCCGCGCGAGGCGGTTCTGGCAGTAGACGATGCCGAGCTTGCGGCCGTCGGCAAGGGGCGAGTAGCCCGTCGCGGCGAGGACGAGGGTGCCGGTCTCGGTCGGGGCGAAGACGGGCTGGCCGAAGAAGGTCGGACCCGAGGCGACGGTATCGGCGAAGGTGAGGCGGTGGACGGTCGCCTTCTCCTCGTCGCCCTCCTCGGTCGCGAGCTCCTTGCTCAGCCCCGAGTTGGGGAGGACGAGGAGGAAGAGCGTCGGGCTGCGCTTGCCCGTGAACGTCTCGCCAAAGTCGGGCTCGTACTCGAACTTGATCCGCGCCGGGCGAGTCGCTGTTGGGTCCGGTTTCTTCGGCGGCGCCTCGGCGGTGTAGACGAGGTAAGGCTGGGAGGGGTGCCACGCGGGCGGGCCAAAGGTCGCGTCAAAGTAGAAGTCGCCGTGGGTGGACGAGACGTCGACCTCGGCGCGCCTGGTGCCGCTGAGGGCGTCGACGACCTCGATGACCCTGCGCTGGTCCTTGCCGTCCTTGGCGGGGATGACGCGGAAGAGGGCCTGGATGGTGCCATCTTGGGAGAGGGCGGTGTGCTTGACCTCGTCGGAAGTCTGGACGGCCGGAGTTGCGACGAGGACGGACGAGTCGTGGTCGGAGAGGACGAGGGACTGGGTTGCGGTGCGCTTGGTGAGGGTGGAGAGGGAGCGGGTCGAGGTGGAGAGGTGGAGCAGGGCTGCCGAGGTGGACGAGGTGGGGAAGAGCGAGGCGGGATCAGCGAGCAGGCCAGCGGGCGGTGCGAGAGAACAGGGAGACTTACAGACGCCCTTGTTTGAGTGGTTGTGCGTTACAAAGCGTGCCTGGGTGACGGTGGGCAGCTCGAACAGTTCTGCCGCGAGGTCGACGGAGGATGACAGAGAGTCCTCAAGAAACAGCTTGACCGGGGTCGGGACGGGCGAGCGCGAGTACGGCTGCGTCATTCTGAGTGCTGCACTCCTCTACCAGCGGAAGAGTGGGCGAAGTGGACGAGTCGAAGCCGCTCCGTCCTCGTCCCGAAGCTCCTCGTCTTCGTCCTGCCTTTGACCATGTTTACGCCCTTGCCCAGCTTCATTGGCGGACTGCTTCTCTCCTACTCGACCAGCTCCCTCCTCGTCACCCAGGGCCGCCTCCTCGGCTGCAGCGGCGTCGCCCACTCGTCCCTCTCCTCGCTCGTCTCCCGCCTCACCTCGCAAACTCAGCCGCAGCTGAACAAGGGCAACATCGACTCGAAGGACAAGGAACTCGGGACTGCACCGCCGAGCACCAGCGCGTGGAAGGTCGCGACACTTGTCGGCCTCGTCGGTGGGGGGACGCTCCTGCGCTTCCTCCAGCCGCTCCTCGAGCACTGGGTCGGAGCGAGCGTGTTCGATCCAGCTTGGGGACTGGCGGGCGCAGGGATGGGAAGGGTCGTCGTGGCGGGGCTGCTGGTGGGCGCGGGAACCAAGGTGCGTCGTCTTTTCTTCCCTTTCCTTTTTTCTCTTCCCGTTCCCACTTCTCCTTGTTCTCGCCGACTAGAGGTGCCCGCAGCCGAACTGATCCCCCCCATCGTCCAGCTCTCCAACGGCTGCACCTCCGGCCACATGCT
Organism: Rhodosporidiobolus sp. SP3-3/4; assembly: GCA_029873605.1. NCBI lineage: Eukaryota > Fungi > Basidiomycota > Microbotryomycetes > Sporidiobolales > Sporidiobolaceae > Rhodosporidiobolus > Rhodosporidiobolus sp. SP3-3/4. Next base: position 181,326 of record JAQJIZ010000025.1, on the reverse strand, counting down.
CCTCGGCCTCGCCCGCCTCTCTCGCCGCTCGATCTTCGCCGTCCTTACCTTCTTCTCCACCGCGCTCCTCACCGCGCTCCTCTTCCCTCTCCCCTCCATCGCGCTCCTCTCCGCGTCCTCCCCTCCGCCTCCCCCATCCTCCCTCTCCCCCTCCTTAGCAGCCCTGCTCCTCGCCCTCCCGTTCCTCTTCTCCCTCCCCTCCGTCGCGTACTCGCGCTTCATTCGCCAACTGCACCCCTCCGCGCCCTCCTCCGCCCACGCCCTCTCCTGCGGCGCCCTCTTCTCCCTCGGCCTCAGCCTCGCAGGCATGACCCGCCCCTCCAAGGTCCTCTCTTTCTTCTACCTCCCCCTCCCTTTTCTCCCCACCGCGCCCGCGCCGTGGGACCCCAGCCTCGCCCTCGTCGCCCTCGGCGGCCTCGTCCCCAACGCGCTCGTCTGGCAGGCCGTCAAGGGCTGGAAGACGCCGCTGAGGGGCGAGAAGTGGGAGGTCCCGCGCGGGGGCAAGGTCGATGCGCGGCTCGTCGTTGGCGCCGCGCTGTTCGGGATCGGCTGGGGTGTGTCTTCTCTTCTTCTTCCCCTCCCCCTCCCCCTTTCTTTCCCCTGCCTTCAGAACTAGCACTGACGATGCGCTGCACCCACCCAGGTCTCGCCGGCATCTGCCCCGGCCCGCTCTTCACCGTCCTCGGCGCGGGCCCCGCCGGCGCGGCCATCCCGCTCTTCGCGGCCGCGTTCGCGGTTGGCGGGCTGGTCGCGGGAAAAGCGATCGCGTAGCTGCTCTTTCGTCTGTTTTCCTCTGTATTCTGTTTCCTCTTCTCGCTACGACCCTGAGAGAGGAGAGCGACGGAAGGTGCAAGAGAGACGAGAAAGAGGAGAGGAAAGAACAGTGTCTGTGCGCCCCCGACGGGCGGGACTAGCAAGATCTGAGAGGGTCCTACAGCTCGCTACGGAAGAGAGAAAAAACACACCGCCCCACGTATCGATGGGGGTAAGGAAAGAAGGGAGGGAAAGAAAAGCAAAGCAGCACCAAGCGACCTCCTCCATCTCCTTCTGGTTATGGGACCAGGCTAGACCGCCTTTCCGACCCCGCCACTCTCGCCTGAATCGAAGCTCACCGCATCGCGGCACCCGAACGACCCGTCCGACCGCCGCGCCGCTGTTGTTGCGGTGGACCTCCAGCTGAACGCGCTGAGCTGGCGCTTGTGGAGCGGGGGGCGGCGTGTAGGCGGGCGAGGAAGAGGCGGGGTTGCGGGGAGCGGTTGGACTGGCGGGACGGGCGGCCTGGGGAAGGAAAGTGCAGGAGCTCGAAGGGGGGAGGTGGGAAGAGTGGGCGGGTCGAGCGGGAAGGGGTCGTACTGCCGAGGCGAGGCGGTCGCACAGCGGCGGGAGGAGTGGTGGTAGGACGAGCCGGAGAGGGCGCCGGAGGAGGAGGAAGAAGAGGAGGAGGGGTAGGAGTAGGAAGAGGCGGAGGCGGAGTGGGTGGAAGAGGCGGACGGGCGGCGCTCGTACGGGATCAGCGAGAGCTGCGGACGCCGCGTGAGCCATGATGGAACTGTCTGGAAAGCGAGGAAGACAGGAAGGCAGCGCACCTCAACTCCCTCCCCCATCTCCTCCTCCTCCCTCCCTCCCCGCCTCACCGGCACAACCAGCACCCCCTCCCTCCTCCCTCTCTTCTCCTTCCTCCCGCCCTGCTCAGCCCTTTCCACCTCGCCCACTTCCGCAAACACCCGCGCAAGCCGGTCGCTCTTCCTCGCCTGCGCCAGCGAGTGGGCCCTCGGCCTCGTGCTCGAGGCCGAGCGGTGCAGGACGGGTTGGCTCTGCGGCTCGTCGGGAGAGGTGATGGAGAAGGGACGGAGGACGGGGCCGCTGCGGTGGCTGTGCGAGTGCGAGGAAGAAGGGGACGAGGCCGTCTCGCTGAGGGTCGTGACCGTCTGGATCGCGTCCTCGCCCGCCTCGCGGTCCGTCTCGTGCGAAGCCAAGCGCGTGTGCGAGTGCGAGCGCGACGACGGCAAGTAGGGGTGCGACCTCTGCCTCTTCAGGCCGTGGCGGTCGTAAGAAGACGGGACAAGCTTCGGCCTCGCCGCGCCGGTTGCGTTGGGCAGCGTGCCAAACGACACCGAGCCAGAGAGGCCGGTGGATGAGGAGGACGTGTACTGGAAGGGGCGGTCGTAGAACTGGGACATCGAGGTCGCCAAGAGGGAGGACGAGCGGGTTGCTTTGGCGCGGGGCGGTGGAGCCGGATGGGCGATGCGCCGAGCAGGCGAGGGGAGAGGAGAAGAGAGGGAGGCGAGGGCGGTGAGCTGGAGGAGATGCGATCAGCCAAGAAAAGGGGAAACAGGTGCGAAGTAGAGGCGTACGGAATAGACCGACGGAAGGAGGACGAGCCCGCCTTGGAGCCAAGTCGACCTGTAGCCGCGCGCATACAGCGCTTCGAGGACCCAGACGAGGGCGAGAACGACTTGGACTGTGGTAACGCTTCGAGGAGAGACGGATTAGGTCGAGGAGGAAAAGAGGTGAGGAAAAGCAGACTGACCCAATGCCGCAGGCGAGAGCTTTGACGAAGAGGCCGACGAGACGTGGCGTGGCCGACGCGTGCTTGCGCTTGTACCGAGCGCTGCGGTTGAGCGGGCGGTAAGCTCTGCAGAAGGAGCTTAGGAAGGTCAGCCTCGTGCCTTCAAAGAGAGGCGCGGGGCGCGACGCACCTGACGAGGACCGCAGCGAGCGCGATAGTCAAGACGGCGGAGCTAAGCAGCCAGACGAGGGCGAAGCGGTCGAGGTACATCCCGCCAGGTTGACCGGGAGCGAGAGTCGTCGAATTGCGGAGAGGCTGCACAGACAGAATGAGCTGAGGGTCCCGAAGAACACTGAGAGAGAGGGAGGAGACCGGCGCGCACCCTGATTTGTGAGCACAGCCCAACTCCACCAACCGCCTGAACCACCCACCCGCTCGCGAACACGCCCATGACCGCTCTCTTCGCCCAGTTCGGCAGCCTCTCCCGCTCGAGCGCCGAGTGAGCGTTTGTAAGGAGGAGGAGTAGGACGGCGGCCTGGAGGATGGCACCGAGGAGGGGCGCGAGGGTGTCGGCGAGACGGGGGTGGGAGAGGTGCGACGCGTCGCCAAAGTGGGCGGCAGCGATCTGCAACGCCGGCGGCAACTGGCCATGAGCCACTTTCTGCGATACCAGGGGAGAGCTAAGGAGGAAAGGCCGACGACGCACCGAGAAGATCCGCACAGCCTCGACGACGACCTGGACGAACTGCCACGCCACGACGCCGACGATACCGAGCCGGGCCAGCGGGGAGAGACGGCGACGGTAGGCGTAGCTGGCAGCGGCGACGAGTGCGCCGAAAAGGAGGGACGAGGCGAGGGTCGAGACGAGAAGGGGGAAGAGCTGCTCGGGTCGAGGAAAGGGTCAGTTGCGCCTAGGGAGGCGGAGAAAGGCAGGAGAGGGGACGCACAGTGTTCATACAGTCTATAGCGGTGCAGGCGTCGGGTGGGCGCCCTTCTGTCGACGGTACTAGACCCGTTGTCGAGGACGAAGGGGCGGTAACGGCGGTGGCAGACGGCTGGACGGGGCTGAAGGCGCCCACCGAGGCGTCCATCGCAGCGTGCGGGTCCACCAACGAAGCTGGGAGGAGCGAGAGGAGCGGACGCGGTTGAAGGGAGGAAAGAGAGAGACCGAAAGGGAGCGAAGTCGGCCTCAGCTCGCTTCCCTGCCCTCGAGCGAGACGCAACGCACTTTGTATTCCGTGAGAGAGGAGCAGAAGAGGAAGGGGAAAGAAGATAAACCCGCCATTGCCGCCATCCAGAGTGTCCGTCACTCCTCGCCCTCCTCCCGCTTCGGCCCCTTCTACCGCCCGACGAGGCTCTTGAGCTGGGCGATGTAGACTTGCATCGTGTCCTGCGGGGTCTTGAAGACGAAGACTGCAGGGGGTAGGGTAGGTGTAAGCATGCAGCTGGTTGGACAGGAGGGAGAAGAGAGTGGACGTACGGCCGGCAAGGGCGACGCCATACCCGACCATCTGGATCATCGTCACGCGGGCACCGAAGAGGACCACGGATCCGACAACGAGGAGGATGTCCTGTCGAGAGCAGCAGTTGATGTGTGTTTCAGGGCGAGAAGAAGGAGAGCGGGGCGGAGGGCAACGCACCTTGAGAACGCCCGAAAGCGTCAAGACGAGCGAGCTGGCGCATCCAATGAGGTACACGACCGAGATGTTGAGCAGGAGCGCGATCGTGCAGTTGACGACGAGGAAAGGCAGGCCGACGCGCTCGAGCACGAGGTCGAACGGCTTGCGGCCTTCGAAGAGCGGGATCAGGAGGAAGTTGAAGGTCGCGCAGACGGGCGCGTAGTAGTAGAGCGATACGAGGGGGTCCTGGCAAGGCAAAAGCATAAGCGGCAGCGCTTCGACGACAGCCCTTGCTGCAACGCCTTCGAGCAGGAGAGAGGGCAGGAGAGCGCTGCACGTGGACTCACCATGCGCATGCCCTGAAGGAGCTTCTGGATGGCGCTGCGTGTGCGAATAGCCAACGTTAGAGGAAACTCTCCATTTGAGCCGAAGGAAGGAGAGAAACGCACACAAGCCTCGTCGCCTCGAACAAGATGCCCAGGCACTGGAAGACGAAGCCGCCGAAGACGAACGCGACCTCGCCGTACGAGGCGAGGGCGACGCCGGCCGAGATGGCGACGACGGTGATGGCCGTGCGGCGGTTGAACTGGTCGAGGCCCATCAGGACCGACATGCCGAGGACGGCGACGGAGGTGAAGGCCTCTATTCACGATGCGAGAAAAGGTTTTAGTAGCGACCGGGTGGTAAGGAAAGGGCTGAAAGTCGCTGGCCTGGAAGAGGACGTACTGAGCATCTGGATGAACGAGACCGAAAGGGTCAAGTAGGCGAGGTTGCTGAAGATGAGCGAGGCGGAGAAGAGGGCGCCAATCGGGACGATCTACATTGTACCAATTGAGGTGAGTATGCTATGCACTTCACGAAGCACCTCGCTCCCGTTCCAGGGTGACCCGGATGGCAGAACAAGGAGAACCGAGGTGCACACGCACGTTCGAGTACCAAGTCTGCCACGACATCTGGATGTTGTCGACGCCGTCGATGAGGTGCGTGAACCGGCGCATGAGGCGCGTGCCGAGCGTGGCATAGGCCAGGTGCGTCGTTGTGAGGAAGATCGGGAAGGGGAAGTTGAGGTCGCCGGGCTTCTTGCCGCTGTGCGCCGTTTGAGTCAAGTCAGCAGGGTGATTTGAGGAGGAGACGGGCGGAAAACGAGTAGGAGAGGAAGGGAAGGGTCGCAACAGGAGGGAGGAAAGGAGGACGCACAGGATGTACGCGTTGGAGAGGATGACGGAGGAGGAGAGCGCGATCCAGATGGCGATGATGGGCGCCGGGTGGATGCGCTTGACCTGCACGCACAAGGAGGAAGAGGAGGAAAAGGGTCAGTGTGCGCGGCTTTTCCGGGTGAGAGTGGTTGTGACAGCGCGTCGAAGCCACGATGGTCAGCCTGGGCGCGCACAGTGAGTCTGTGAAGGTGCAGGCGAGACGCAACACCCTCGTTGTGCGCGAGAACGCGAGTCGATCAAGGTGGGGTGGCATCTCCCGGCTCGAGGTGAAGGACGCGGCGACGGTGCGCTGTGGACCCGCTAGCACCCAGTGCAGCTCGTTGGCCTCCCCAGCACCTCGCTCGTACGCGCCGCACCGCCGTCCCTCGCGCCGGCACCTCCCCCTCCTCCTCCTCTCCTCCCGCCCTCGAGTCTCGAGGCAAGCCAGCACCTACCGCGCTGGTCTGGTTCTGCGCCTGCGTTGCGGGTGCAGGCAAGCCACCCTCCTCGCGTTCAAGCTCGGCCAAGTCGGCGCGGAACGCCTCGTCGTCCTCGTCGTGGCCGCCCGCCGGGTTGGCCTTCGAGGTCGAGTGGTGCTGGTGCACGCGGGACGAGTCGTCCTCGGCGAGCAGGCGTTCAGCTTCTTGCAGTTCGAGGTCGTCGGCGGTCTTGCTCATGCTGGGCAGCGTTGGGGCGAGCGAGAGGGAGAGCGGGTGGAAGGAGGAGAGGGCGCGTTCTCGACGCGCGCAGCGGGACTGGGGAAAACTGCGGTCAAGAGAGGAGATACTGGGACTAGGGCTACAATGCAACGAGCGAGGCTATCGATGCGTGGGCTACATGGTGCAAAGACGAGGGAATGAACGGAACGAGCGAAGGACAGAACGGAGGGAGGGAGAAAATCGAAGGGAGAGCCAGACTTCCGCTGAGGGGAAGAGGGCGGTCTATGGGGGAGTTGGGAGGGATCAGGACGACCCAAAATAGGTCACGCCCGTCGTGGAGATGTTGCCGGGGCCTGTGCTGCACGAGGAGGGCGAGGTTAGCGCGCAAGAAAAGGAGGAAGACGAGGGCTGAGGGGGACAGGTCCCTTCCCGGGCTCGGCCACCCTGTGGACTGTACCATGGAAAAGAGACCATGCACAGGGGAAGCGAAGACGTACCAGATCGCAAGGGTGTACTGGGCCGCGGTGAACTTGTCCTGGAGGCTGTTGGCGAGCGACAGCAGCGGGTTGTACACCGTCGGCTGCGTCTGCGGCATGCCCGCGGCGCACGACGCACTGAAGACGCCGCCAAAGTTGGCGCCGATGAAGTTGTTCTGCGTGAACGTGCCCTTCTGGTGCCCGTCGACCGAGATCCCGTACGAGAAGTAGCCCTTGGACGTGCCCGACGTGAACGTGTTGCCGCTGAACGACCCGCCGAAGGTCGTCAGGGCTTGCGAGCTCGAACCCCAGGTGGACGGGCCGGCCGCGATGCCGACCTTGATGAGGGTCGACTTGGCGTTGAGGGTGTTGCCGCTCACGACCGTCCCGGTGAAGGAGCCGAGGAAAGGATAGTAGTCGACGCTGTTTATAGGAAGTGAACTTGTCAGTCTGAGGGGCTAACGGGGAAGGGCAAAAAAAGGCACGAAGGAAAGGCGGGAAGAATAGGCAGGAAACGCACGCGTTGATCCCGCCCAGCGCAACGCGAGACTCCTGCACGATCGTGTTGCCCTTGATCGTGCTCCCAGGCGCACCGAAAATGACGATGCCTGAAATCGAAGCAGGAAAAAGTCAGCGGGAGGAAGAGGAGGAAGCCGGGAGGAAAAGCGAGAACGCACCGCCGTCCGTCGCGTCCGTGATCGTGTTGCCCGTCACGGTCGACTGCTTGCACGCGAGCGAGATCCCGTCGGCCCACTGGCCCGGCGAGTAGCTCGTGTCGCGCTTGACGCGCGCCATGCGGAACTGCGCCGCGCCCGTGGGCGAGTTGCCCGACGGCCCGACGTCGTTGTCCTTGATGACCGCGCCGGAGCAGTCGTTGTTCGTCCCTTCGAGGAGGTGCATCGCGGACCAGCCTGCCCGAGGCGCGGAGGACGAGTCAGCATAAGGAAACGTGGGAAAGGGCAGGGGGAAGAAGAGACGCACCGCGAGGCTCGTAGGCCTTGACGTTCTGGATAACCTGCCCGGTGTTGCTCCCGCCCATCTCGATGAGCGCCAGCCCGCCGGACGACCAGCCCAGCGCCGGCCGGTTCCCGTTGATGATCACGTTCGAGAGCGTGATGCGGTCCAGCCCGGTCGTCGCGCCGTAGATCGCGCAAGTCGTGCTCGGGTCCGTGACGGTGAGCGTCGCGCGCGAGTTGTCAAAGACGGCGCCGAGGGTGGTGAGGGTCTGGTCGGCCGCCGTGAAGAAGACGGGGCCCTCGAGGTTGATGGACGCGCCCGCGCAGAGGTAGACGGTCGTCCCGGCGCCGCCGTCTTTGAGGCAAAGGGGGGAGGAGGCGCGGACGGGAGAAAGGTGGAGGAGGAAAGGACAGGAAAACGGCGAGAGGGCAGGAAGGTACGGGTCAGTCCGGCTCGACTTTGGAAGCGAGAAGAACGACGCACAGTAGAACAGCGAGTTGATGACCGTCGCATTGTTGCTCGAGTCGAGGCAGTTCTTCGCGCCCATGTTGTTCAGGCTCGTCCGCGGATCGGTCGTGTTCGTCTTGGTAGACCCGGAGCTCGCGCTCGTCCCGCACCCGAACAGGCCGCACAGCAAGTTCGGCACGAGGCTCGTGACCGTCTTGAGCACGCCGCCGATGTTGAGCGTCGTCGCGTTCCCGAGCAGGCTGGCGGCCGCCTGGCTCAGCGCCGACAGCGGACCCGCCGTTGTCGCCGTGAGGAGCGTGGCGATCTGCGCGACGGGAAGAAGAATCGGGTCCGGAGGGAGGACGAAAGCGGGTGTCGGGGCCGGGTGGTCCGCGTTGCAGGGGAGGACGCCGGACCCGCGCTTGGTGAGCTCCGTTGCGGTGCGAGAGGGGGAGGTGCCGGCGGGTTGAGGGTCGGGGGAGGGCTCGGCGGAGGCGACGGCGAGGAGGAGGGAGGAGAGGAGGAAGAGGGCGGAGAAGGTCCGCATTGTGGGCGAGAGAAGGGGGGATGAAAAGAGTGTGGGTCGAGTTGGACGACGGAGACGAGAGAAGGGCGGGCCTGAATGCACGAAGGAACGACGCTGAGGGGGAGAGACCTGCGCGCGAGATCCGCCTGGGAACCGCGATAAAGAGAGGTCGGGAGTGAGAACCGGCTTCGGGCGAGTCGGCCTGCGACGCTGGCTGGGCGACGTCTGCGGGGTCCGGCTGCGAAGTGGGTTCGAGCTGGCTCCTTCTTCTTCTCCTTTTCAGACGGCTCGGGCGACGCTCCTGTGCCAGGCGGAAGCGGGAGACGGAGGGGGGAGAGGGGGGGAGGAGGCGGGACAGGGAGGAAAGAGAAAGAAGCGAAACCGCAGGCCTCAGCTCCGGAAGCGAAAGCGGAGCGACATGCAGCCCCTGGGCCGCAGGTTTCGAGAGGCCCCATCAGCAAGATGGACAGGCCCTCGCTCGCGGACCCGAAGACGCTCCGCCTTCCTCGAGAGAAGGCAGACCTCCCCTGGAAGGGAACGGGGGCGGTCGATCAAGGTTCGGGAGGGCGTCGAGGCGTGTGTCTGTTGCAGACTGGGAGTGTTGGAGGCGCTGGCGGATCTGCAGGAGGCAAAGAGACGAGGCCTTCATCTTGCATCGACGCCTTCCCGGCCTGGCCAAGGCGGCCTCCTCATCGCCGAAAGGGAAGGCGGACGGAGCTCCGGGTTGAGACGAGGGTTGAGCTGAGCTGAAGTGGTGCAAGGGGGATACATAGCCAGAGTGCTTGAAGCGGCAGAAGTCGACGAAGGAAGGAGGAGAGGGAGGAGGAGAGGGTTCGAGGAATGGTTCACTGCGCTTGGTGCGGGTACTGCGTCCTTCCTGCCACTGAAGATGGCTTTCAGCTCGTGTACAGCAGCAGTACACCCTCACCAGGCGTGAGGATGGCGAGGAAGGAGAGCGGGAGCGGACGAGGCGGAGCTGCCATCAAGCAACCGCTTGCACTCGCTCTACGCTTCCCAGTGCAGTCCAGCTACTCCGCACAGCTTATCCTACACTCAGCCGACCACTCCCAGCCATGCCCGCGACCTTCATCCCCGCTCCGGCGCTCTCGTCCTCGTCCGCCCCACTCGCTCACGTCCACGACCACGCCGGCCAACACACGCATTCGCACGACCACGGCGCACAGGAGCATGGCCACACGCACGAGTTCATGGAACACCCGGGTGCGCGACTCTTCTCCGACGGCGGAGGAATGGCCGCCAAGACGGCGACGGAGATGAGCAAGTACTGACCCACTCGCTGGTCCGGCTCACAGGCAAGTTCGCCGAGCGTGACCTGCCCGATTACTCGCAGCGGAACTGGAAGGAGCGCGGCTTCACCATCGGCATCGGCGGGTGCGCCCTTCTTCCTTTCTCCCCTTCTCTTCCTTTTCCTTCGCTCACCTGCACTTGCACAGCCCCGTCGGCTCCGGTAAGACCGCCTTGACACTCGCCCTCTGCCGCTACTTCCGGGACACTCACAACATCGGTTCGCTCTTCCTCTCCTGCCGTTTTTCTTGCCCGTGCTGAACCTGTTCTTTCCGCTGAGCAGCTGTCGTCACGAACGACATCTTCACGAAGGAGGACCAAGAGTTCCTCATCCGCAACGAGGCGCTGAGCGACCCTGGGCGGATCCGCGCCATCGAGACCGGTCCGTCTCCCTTTTTCTTGCCATCAACGAAAATTTCCGTAACTGATCTCGGCGTATGCGCAGGTGGATGCCCCCACGCCGCCATCCGTGAAGACATCTCGGCCAACATGGGCGCGCTGGAGGACCTGCAGGCGACGTACAACTGCGACCTGCTTTTCGTCGAGTGCGCTTCTGCCCTTCCGTCCTCACTGGATGTTCCGCTGACTTCCCTTTTCTCGCAGGTCCGGAGGCGACAACCTCGCCGCGAACTACTCGCGCGAGCTGGCGGACTACGTGCGTCCCCGCCCTACCTTTGCCCCTGTCTACACCCTCATCCCCCCTCTCTTCCGCTGACCCGCAATGTGAATGAGCAGATCATCTACGTCATTGACGTCTCCGGCGGCGACAAGATCCCGCGCAAGGGCGGCCCGGGTATCTCGCAGTCCGACCTGCTGGTGGTGAACAAGGTCCGTTCCCCTCCCTTCCCCTCCCCTCTTTCTCCTCTTTCTCGCACAACTGACGACCTGGCGACTGCGCAGATCGACATTGCCGAGTACGTCGGCGCCTCGCTCGAGGTGATGAAGCGCGACGCGGCCAAGATGCGCGACCACGGCCCGACGCTCTTCACGAGCGTCAAGCGCAACGAGGGCGTCGAGGGCGTCGCCGAGCTGATCAAGGGCGCGTGGAGGGCCGCGACGGGCAAGGAGAAGGGCGAGTACCAGTAGAGGCGGGAGAAGGCGGGGGACCTGAAAAGCTGGCGTTCCATCGCGGACAAGCGAACGAGCGGATGTCACGGAAATGAGACGGGAAGCGGAACGGAATGGTTGCGAATGGGACGAACGGGAAAGACTACGAACAACAAGGAAACGAATGCGACGAGGAGAGAGAAGGAGAAAAAGCAGAAAGATGCGCGCCTCCATTCCTCCTCCCTGCGGCCTCCTCCCTCCCTCTTTCTCACCGCCGCGTCATCGGCATCGGCCTGATCCCGCCCCCGCTTCCTGCGCCTGCGCCAGACGTGCTCTTCCCGCCCCGGCCCTTGCCCGCCGCGGTCAAGGAGGAAGACCCGCCCGCGCCCGAGTAGGCGAACTGGGCGAGGTTGAGCTGCTTCGACTTGCTCGCGGCGGTGGTGGTGGCAGAGGTAGTCTTCGAGGCCGTGGCGGTCTTGGACGCGGCGGAGCGGCTGTGCAAGCGAGCAAGACAACCGAAGAGTCAGTCTCGTTCCCTGGCCAGACGAAAGAAACCCAGGCAGAAAGCGCAAACGCACGCCTCAGCCGCCTTCCCCGCCGCGCTCTTCGGCCCTCCCACCGTCGTCGATGCGTTCGTGGCGCTCTTTTTGGGCGGCGGCGCTTTGGCGGTGGCGGCGGCGTTGGGCTTGTTGGCAACGACGAGCGGGTGCGCCTTGCGGTGCGCGATGCAGAGCTTCTTCCCGCCCGAATCGGACCACCACTCGCAGTGCTCGTCCGTCATGTTGCCGATCCTGCGCGCCCGCGAGGAGGCGTATGAGTACCGAGGCCACGAAAGAGGCGAGGTAGGGAAAGACCGGAGAGGGAGGGACACGTACGCAAGGAACTCCTGGTAGCTAGTCGGGCAGGTGACGGCTACGGCGCGGAGGGCCTCGTCCGAGATGATGCCTTGCTCCGAGCAGTCGTGCTCGACGGCGGACTGTGGTCAAAGTCAATTCCCTCTGCGTCAGCAGCTTCTCCGACATGGGGTGAGTAAACTGAGATGGACGCAGACACACCTCCTGACGAAGGCTCATGAGCTGCGCAAGGAGCAGGTCGACGTCGCCATCGTCCTCGGGGCGGACGGAGCCGTTCTTGACGTTGGCGGCGAGCGAGGTGATCGTCGCCGTGCGCCTGACGATGCGTGCGCCGTAGTCGTCCCTGCGTACCGCGACCCAAGGGCAACCTTGTCAGTGTTGAGCAGCAGTAAGAGACGGGAGAAGCGGTGGGACCCACCACTCGGCCTCGTGATCGTCGTAGATCCCGGTCTGATCGTCGTAGCACTCGTCGACATACTCCCCGCCGTACTCCTCGTGGTCGTACGTCTCGTTAATGGTCGTCTGCTTCGCCTTGCCCTTGCCCTTGCCGCTGGCCTTGGAGAAGCCCATCGCGAGCGGGATCTTGCCGTTGAAGAGGTCCTTCGCGCGCGGGCCGAGGACGACGTACGCGTTCGTGAAGCCGAGGCCGTTGCGCTCGTAGCGCTCGCCGAGGATCTGCTCCGACGCGAGGAGCTGGAAGAGCCGCTCGGCGTCGCCGCGGTCGATGCCCGAGCCTTTGCCCGCGTACGGAAGCTTGTCGTGGCCGGCGCTGGCGATCTGCAGAGTGTCGAGCGGGGAAGGTAGCGAGCAGAGGGATGAAAGGGAAGAAAGGTCAGTACGTAAAGAGGCGAGACGAGGAGAAGCCGGCGCACCTTCTGGCTCTTGCTGCCGCGGAAGACGTCGATCGCATGGAGCATCGTGACGCCCTTGTCGCGCTCGATGAGCTTGACGAGCTGCGCCGCGTCCTTGGCCAAGTCGGTCACGTCGCGGTTCTCGAGGCTCTTCGGCTGGAGGCAGTTGTCGCACGTCTTGTGGCAGTTCTCGCGGGGGAAGTTCTCGCCGAAGTACTGGAGGACCTGCGAGCGGCGGCAGTCGGACTCGTTCATGCAGTACTGGACGACCCGGCGCAGGTTCGCCCGGTTGTGGTCCTTCTGCTCGTGCGTGCCGTCACCCTCGTCGATGAGGCGCATGAGAAGCTTGGTGTCGCCGTAGGCGTAGAAGAGGACGCAGACCGAGCTCATGCCGTCACGACCAGCGCGGCCGGTCTCCTGCGGGATGGACGAGAGAAGGTCAGGCCGGTTGTCCTCGGCAGGAGGGAAAGGGCGCACCTGGTAGTACGCCTCGAGGCTCTGCGAGAGCGAGTAGTGGATGACGTAGCGAACATCCGGCTTGTCGATACCCATGCCGAAGCTGCAGAGCACGGAAGATCAATTTTGGTCCGAGGGGAGGTTAGGAAAGAGACGAACGCGATCGTGGCACAGATGACATGGATCGTGTTCGACTGCCACTGCTCCTGGACACGAAGACGGTCCTCCTTGTTCATGCCCTGTGCAAGGAGAGAACTATAAGTTGTGGAAATTGAGAACAATGAGAAGCAAGAACGCACGGCATGGTAGTGGAACGCCTTGACCTTGTGCTGCGTCCTGAGCCGCTCGGCCGTGTCCTCGCACTGCTTCTTGCTCGAGCAGTAGATGATGCCGCACTCGCCCTGGTGGCCCTGCTTGATAAAATCGGCAATGTCCTTGAGGACGTTCTTGGTCTTCTTGCGGACATGGTAGCGCAGGTTGGCGCGGTTGAACGACTGGGTGAGCATGACGGGCGAGGTCATGGACAGATTCGTCATCACGTCCTGCTTGACGCGCGAGTTGGCCGTCGCGGTGAGGGCGATGAGCGGGACGCCCGGGTAGTCGCGCTTGAGCGTGCCCATCTCCTTGTAGTCGGGACCTGTGCGGGGGAGAGAGGAGAGAAGGTCAAACATTGTAGCGAGAGCGAAGGGAAGGAAGGCGACGCACGGAAGTCATGACCCCAGGAGCTCACGCAGTGCGCCTCGTCGATGACAAACCTCGCGAGCTCGTTGCGGCGGTGCAGGTCGGCGAGGACGGAGCGGAAGGCGTTGCTCTTGACGATCTGTACGGTGCTCGCATGGGAGCATCAGTCTCCGTTCGTAATGGAGAGAAGACCGAAGGGCAGAAGGCACAACGCACCTGTTCCGGCGTGACATACGCCAAACACGCCATCGGCGGGCTCGACCGCAAGCACTTCATCGCGAACCCCTTGTCCTTGGCGCCCATGGTCGAGTTGAGAAACACGACCGGGATGTCCTTGTCGATGAGCGCCTGGGTCTGGTCCGAGATCAAGGAGAGCAACGGCGAGACGACGATCGTGACGCCGCGCGTGACGCCGGACGAGACGACGGCGGGGAGCTGGAAGCACAGCGACTTGCCGCCGCCGGTCGGGAGCAGGACGAACACGTCCTTGCCCGACAGGGTCGCGTTGATCGCCTCCTCCTGGTTCGCGCGGAACGAGCGCAGGCCGAAGCGCTGCCGGAGCGCTTTGTAGACGTCCCGCGTCCAAGGATGGACGGTCTTCGGGCCCGAGGAGGAGGAGACGACGACAGCGCTGGCGGACGACTTGCTCGAGCCGGCAGCGGCGCCGGCGGAAGGACCAGAGACAATGACGAGGTCGCTCGCCGTCGACATCGCCGAGACCGTCCGCCCTGGCGGTCCGCCTGCTCCTCCCGGTCCTCCTCCACCGGGTCGACCAAGCCCGAGCTCCTGCATCTGCGCCGTCGGCCGCCTAGACGGGTCAGACTGGTGTTTCTGCTGGTGCTGATGCTGAGGCTGGGCATCGAGGGCGAAGCGGGGAGGCGGGTCGTTGAGGAAGGAAGAGGCTGCCCCTGCTCCTCCTGCTGCGGCAGGGCCCGTCCTCCTAGACGACGACGCCGCCGCCGCTGGTGCAGGAGCGCCACGACGAGGCTCGACGATCTCGAGAGACTCGTGCGTCTCGTCCTCCTCCTCGTCCCCATATCCTCCTCCGCCGCCGCTGCCTTCTCCGCCCATTTCGTCGTCCTCATCAAAATCCACCCCATCCAGCAAGGCGTTAACCTCTGCCGTCGCCGGTGGCGGAGCCGCAGCAGCGACGCGCTTGACGGGCGGCGGAGCGCGTTTGGCGGAGGTGGAGGCGGACGAGACGGCAGGCGAGGCCGAGGCGGTCTGGGTGCGCGAGGTCGTCGTCCCAGCGGCGCGAAAGGCAGACGCGGTCCTGGGTGCTTGTTGTTGCTGGTGGTGTTGCTGTCGAGGGAGAGGCAGCGGAGGCGGCTGCTCAGGCGACGACGACCCGAGGACGACCTCCTCCGCCTGGTCGTTCGCCGGCTGCTTAGCCGGCGAAGCCGACGTCCTCTTCTTCTCCCTCTCCTTCGCCGCGGTCGCCGCGCCCCGAGCAGCAAGCGCCGCGATCGTCGCGCTCCCCTGGCTGCCCGTCCCGCTCGTCGCGCTGCTGGCCTTCTCCGCCCTCGGTCGCGCCGCCGCCGCCGCCGCCTTCTCCTGTTCCCTCGCAGCTGCTTGAGCGGCGAACGACGCCGCGGAGGGCGACTGGTGCTGAAAGACGGAGTGGGTGGATTGGAATGCGGGCGCGCCGGCGGGGCGGACAAAGGAGCCGGTGCTGGGGCTGCCGATGTGCGAGTGGGTGGCAGGAGAGCGGAGGTGCGAGAAGGAGGGGTGGTTGATGGCATGGGCGGGAGAGGGGCGGGAGATGGAAGGGGAGGCGAAAGAGAGGGGAGGAGCGGCGGAACGAAGGTGGGCGACGCGCGTCTTGAGGTAGCCGCTGCTCATTCCGCACCTCATCAACATCAGTACCCCTGCTTCTAGAGCGAAGATGATGAGCGAAGGAAGAGGAGGAAGAACGCACAGCGTATGCCGGATCAACCCCTCGTCGTTTCCCGCCGAGCTCCGCCCGCCGCCCTGGTTAAGCACCTCGACGAGCTCCTCGGTCGAGTTGGCGAGCTTCTCCATCTCGAGCTGGAGGTCCGACAGCGGCGCGTTGAGCGCGAGGAGGGCGGCGCGCGCTTCGGAGAGGCGCTCTTCGAGGTAGGAGCTGCAGGACGGGAGAGAGAGCCGGTGAGCGTTCTCGCCCTCTGCAAGGCGAACGCATCGCAGCGGCATGTTGCCGAGTGAGGGCGAGGCGAGGACAGAGGGCGAAAGACGCACATTGAGAGCCGGAGCTCGCCCGCGTCCTTGCCGCTCGCCGTGAATTCGGTCCGCGTCTCGGCCAGCTCGAGCAAATCCTCCATCGTCGCGAGGCGGCGAGCCGTCCAGTTGAGAAAGGAAGAGGCGAGCTGTACGCGATCGACCTAACCGCAGATCAATTTCTGCTTTGCCCGGCAGGCAGAGGAAAGGAAAGAACGGAAGGAAGACGCACCTGGTCCTGTGCGTTCTCAGGCGCCCCTCCTCCGCCAACAACTCCCAGTCCGCCACGCCCGAGGCCCATGGGCGAGTAGGGCACGTTCTCCTTCCCTTGCGACCCTCCTTCCGGGACCTCGCCCAACCGCATCTCAAGCCCCATCGCTCCTCCTCCTTCATCGCCATTCTCCGACTCGGGGATCTCCATGCCCATCTCCTCGTCTCCCTCTCCTGCAGCGGCGGCGAACCCCCCGCCCGGGTCGGGCGGCTCGCCCTCCCTCTGGCCCGCTGCTCCGCCGCCGCTCTCGAACCCGCTGTCGACGCTCGTGCGCGGCTTCTTCGCCGCCTGCTGCTCGCGCTCGCGCTGGTAGGACGGCGGGAAGACGTTTTCGTCGACCTCGTCGCCGTAGTCGTCGTCGTCGAGCTGGTCGATCTCCTCCTCGTCGTCCGCGTCTTCTTGCTTCGCCTTGCCCTTGAGGAGCGCAGACGGCGACGGCCGCTTGGCAGGGACGACCGCGCCGGTCCGAGGGGTCGAAGTCGACGCGGCCGCCGAGGTGGTTGACGCGCGCTTCTTGCTCGACCCGCCGGCAGCGGCGGCGGTCGAGGAAAAGTGGTTCGAGGTGACGACGGGCTGGCCGCTCGCCGTCACGGGCGGGGCCATCGTCAGCGAGCTGGACGAGCTCGAGTTCGCTGACGGGTGGCGGGAGAGGGCGGAGGTGGACTGGGCGGGCTGAAGAGCACTCGTTCCGAGCGGGGTGCGAGGGCGGGAAGAGGAGAGGGACGAGGTGGACGGGCCGAGGTAGGGCGTGAAGGGGCGCGGGGTCGAGCAGCCCGCTTCGAATTGAGTCTTGAGAAGGTCTGCGGACGCAGAAGGTCAGCCTGACGGGTAAGAAAGAGGGAGGAGAGGGAGACGGACTGCTCGACGCGGTGCTCTTGCCTGCCCTGACGGGGACAACTGCGCCCGACACGCTTCCAGGCATCTCCTGTGGCCCTCTGCTTCGTCCTGCTAGTGCTGCAGGTCCCCTCGTGGTGGTGGTGGCGAGGTTGGCTGCTGAAGTCGCGGCTGGACGAGCGGGGGGTGGACCGGCGGCGGAGGCTGTTGAGGGTTGCCGTGCGGGTGCGGCAGTTGAGCCAGCTGCGCGGAACCCGCTGGGTGGCATGCGTCGAGCTCTGGAGGGAGTAGCAGGCGAGAATGAACGAGCCAAACAAGGACGAGGACGCGAAGGTTGACCTTGCGATCCAGCTAATTCAGCACGCACTGGAGGGACACTTGATTGGCTTTGGTCAGCTTCTTATGTACTTGTACGCGCGTTCAAGAAACCCGAAATCCTGCTCGATGTTCGCTGCGGAGGGTTCTCTCCTCCCGGACTCCCTTGAGCTCTCCCTCTCGTCGCTCTCTCTTGCTGTGCTTGCCCACCTCGCCCCACGCAGTCAGCCACGATGCTCCGCCTTCCGTCTCTAGCATCGGCCACCCTCGCCGTCTCGCTCTCTCTCCTCGCCCTCACCGCCTCGCCCGTCGCCGCCCAGGACTTCACCGCCAACGCAACGGGCTTCGCAGGGACGTGGTCCAGCGGCAGTGGAGCAGTCACAACCGGTGCCGTGAGTCCGATCCCCGCCTTGAGCGGAAGTGTGGCAGCCGGGCGAGCGGAGGGCCGTCAGGGGGGAGTGAGCGCGAGGACGAAGGCTTGGACGGAGAGCGAGGGTGTGCGGTGACCCGCAGTAGGCTGGTGATGTGCTCTGGTCAGGCGGCGTGGCTGCTGGTGCTGGCGCCGGTCGTCAGCCCATCTTCCCGACCCATCGCCTTGGCCAAGCGGACTCCCCGGACCCTCCCCTAGCGACCCGTAGTAACGTTTCTGCGTCGTCTGCGTCGTTCGGGACCTCCAAAGACAGCAACGGAACGCTCCTCGAGCGAAGCGACCTTTACTGATCGACCTTGCCTTTCCTCCCTCACTCGCAGGGCTTCGCCGACCCGATGAACAACGACCAGCCGTTCACCTACCCGGCCAACACAGGCATCTCGTTCTCCTTTACCGACGACGGCTACTTCGAGGAGGCACAGTACCGCTTCAACGCGAACGGTGCGTCCCGTCTTCTCGTTGAAGGGCAGCGGCTTCTTCTCGGGCTCGTCCCCACGAGGCGCTCGAGATTAGCTGTCCAGCCCTGCCAGTGTGCCTGACTTTAGTCGTGTCCCTGTAGCCTCCAATCCCGCCTGCCCGCAAGCCGTCATCCTCTGGCAGCACGGCAAAGTGCGTCTCTTCCCTTTCCCGCCCCTCTCACTTCCTTTTACTTTGCAGGTGACTGACCCCCCGCCCTACGTGCAGTACCAGTTCCATTCGAACGGCTCGCTCACGCTCGACCCCGCGGCCTTCACCGACGACGGCCGCATCCAAGTGCAAGACCCGTGCGCGGCGACGACCAACGTCCTGACCTACTACTCGCAGTGGGAGATCTACAACTCGTGGGAGATCTCGATCGACCTGCACCACGCCGCGTACATGCTCCAGCTGTACAAGTACGACGGGAGCAAGATGCCGAGGTGCGATGTGGAGCGGCTCTTTTGCGGTCGATTACAGTTTGGACACTGACTGCTTCGCGTTCGATCCGACGCACAGGCTCTACCTCACCACCCGCCCGCCGACCATGCTCCCGACAACCTCGCTCACGGCCGTCTAGTGCGTCGTCGGTTCTCCCTCGCGCCCTTGACCCGCTTTGCCTCGCTTGAGGACCTAACGGGCCTCGAAGCCGATGTGAGCGTACTGACGCCCTCTGACTCCTTTCCTTGCAGCAACGGCTCCGTCCCGCTCGTTTAGACACTGCCTCCCGTCTCGGTTCTCCCTCTTCCCCACTACAGACACTGTCCGTCCCCCTCCCTCCCCTTTCACCTGTCCCCTTACTCACCTCTCCTCACCTGCAGAGCCTTCTCTCCTTCTGACACTGCACCCTATACCCTTCTCGCCTTTCGTTCGCCGCCCATACATCCTCCTCTCCCTCTTCTTTCGCCTCTTTCGCGCGGTCGGTAGTCTTGCCCGTGTTGTGCAATAGCGACTCTTGCCTCTGTGTCTCCCTTGAGCACCTGTCAGCACGGAAGAAGTTGCGCGGGAAGAGCGAAGGACTGAAGAAAAGTGCGAGTGTCACCCCCTTTTGCCCCCCTCGACTCGTCCTCGCTCAGGCCGCTGCGCGCTTCTGCCATGTCTATCAGCTTCAACGGCCCGTACAGCAGCTAAGAGCGTATCGCGACGCGATGAAGAAGGTCGGGGCGGCCGAGGCAGAGCAGCAAAAAGGGGGAGGGACCGTCCGGGATTGAACCGGAGACCTGACGATGTACGGCAAAGAGAGCTGCAGTCGACCGCTCTTCCGCTGAGCTACAGCCCCGCCACGTGGTTTTGAGTCCCTAAAGGCCGTACAGGTCCATCAACGCCAGGGCAGAGGAAAACCAGCGAGAGGGGAAGGCCCGGGTGCGGGCTGCGTGCAAAGCCGGCAGGGCCCACGAGCGGAGCTGTAGTGCGTGCGAGTAGACTGGGAGAAGGGACGACAGAGCTCCGCAGCGAGGACCAGGTGCGCTTCCTTGTCGTCTCGACAGTGCTTTTCCCGCTGGCCCGATGATCGGACAGCGGGGACGCGAGACTAAGAGCCCTATAGGGAGAGGCATACCGCCCAGACCAGTAGGCAGGCAGAGCACAACGAGTCGAGGCGCTTACCGCCACTCCCAGGGTCGACGAGAAAAAGAAAGGGGAGGAAAAAGCGGTAGTGTAGCACTGCAACAACGGCCCAGCCTCCTCTGAGATGTACAAAATCTATGCGACGTCTCCCTCTCCATCTGTGACGCGAAGGGGCTCAGTGCGAGAGGTCCTCCCAGAGGCGGCCGGCGGTCTTGGTGAGCTCCGTGACCTGGGTGGTCGAGAAGTAGCCGGCGGCGATCTGCGAGGACGGGAAGGAGCAAGAGTGAGCTTGAGAACTCAAGAAAGGAGAGGGAGAAAGAACGCACCTTGGCGTCGATCTCGACGCGCGAGTCGGGCGGGATAAGGTCCTCCGGGATCTCGTAGCGGCGGGTGATGGGGATGCCCGAGTTGACGATCGCGTCGTGCTTCATGTCGGACATGGACTGCAAGGCGCGAAAAAAGGAGGGTCAATCTCGACGTCCTGCGTTCTCCGGCGATGCTGACGGGAGAAGGACGCACGATCATGTTGTCGATCTTCTGGATACCGAGCCAGTGGAGGACGTCGGGCATGAGGACTTGGAAGCGCATGTCCTTGACGCCGGCAATGTCCTCGGTGCGGCGGAAGTAGTCGCTGCCGGCGGGAGAGAGTCAGTCTCCGTTTAGAGGAGGTAGGAGAGAGTAGGAAGCGCACGCAGCATTGTCACCACCACGCTTGCGGGCGTTGTAGACGAGGTACTTGGTCACCTCACCGAGCGCGCGGCCCTCCTTCCTGCAAACCGAGATCGCCGGGTCAGTCACGCTCTCGTCCGGCAACAACAAGCAGAGAAGACGCACCTGAAGTAAACGACCACACCGACACCGCCGCGCTGAGCGCAGCGGACGGCCTCCTCGATACCGAAGATGAGGTACGGCCGGCAGGTGCAGATGTCGGAGCCGAAGACGTCCGAGCCGTTGCACTCGTCGTGGACGCGGAGCGTGAGCTCCTTGGTCGGGTCGCGCATGTAATCCGGGTTACCGAACTGGAGCGAAGAAGATTACGACGGTCAGCAAGGAAGGAGGAGAGGGAGAAAAGGCAGAAGCGACGGACGATGTAGACGGTGAGGCCGCCGATGGGAGGGAGGAAGACCTTGAGGTCGTGGCGGGTGAGGAGCTCGGGGTACATGCCCCCGGTGTCCTCGAAGAGAGCACGGCGAAGCGTTCCCTCGGCTGTAAAGGCGAGAAAGAAAGGGTCAGTCTCCGCGCAAGGTCGAAAGGGAAAGGCGAAGGCAACGCACTGACGCCGAAGCGCTCGGCAATGCCAGGCAGGTACCAGACGGGCTCGACGGCCGCCTTGCTAACGTTAAGCTCGACACCGTTGGCGAACATGGACTCGGGGCGGACCTCGGCGGCCGCGTCGCCGTTGGCACGGGCCGTCTTGGCCGCGGCGCTCTCCTCGCGGTTCTTCGCGATCCAGTCGGTCGGGACCTCGACGACGACCTTGCCGTCGACCTCGAGCGAGCCGGCGCGGACAGCCTCGTCAAAGTCGTTAAGCTTGATGTGCGCCTTGGTGATCGAGATGGTCGGGCGGGCGTCGATGCCTGGAGAACGGGGACTCGGGTCAGCATGCGTTGCCCGAAGAAGGTCGACAGTGAGGCGAGGGGACGAAGAAAAACGATGAAAGAAAACGCACCGGCATCGAGGTACTGCTTGTAGACCTGGGGCACGAGGTGACCGTACGGGTCGAGCGCCACAATCTTGTGCTTGTCGTCCCACGCCGGGTTGTGCGGCACGTTGACGGGCGGCTCCGTGTTGGTGTAGTCGGGGCGGTGGCTCGGGTCGACGAGGCCGGCCGCGGCGGCGAGCGCGCGGTAGATCGAGTACGAGCCGCTGTAGGCGCCGATCGCGTTGCGGACCTTGAGCGACTTGGGCTGGCGCGAGGCGACGACGGGACCACGGGTGGCGGCGTCGCCAGCGCCCCAGTTGAGCGGGATCGGGTCGATGCCGACCTGACCGGGGTAGGCTGTAGACGTCAAGATAAGCGTCAAAAGACCGAAAAGGGAGAGAAGGGGAGCGAAACGTGGGCGCACTGGTGAGGACGACGCGCTGGGAGTACTGGCCATTGCCAGCGGCGTCCTTGCGGGCGACGATCGAAGGGCTGGTAGGAGCGTCAACGGGCTTGACGAAGGGAGTGGACGCGGGCGGGAGTTCCTGAGAGAGGCCGGCGAGAGGCGGGATGTTGGCGGTGAGCGTCGGCGGCGAGGTGGGGGGAAGCGCGAGCGACTCGAGCTGCAACTCGGACGACGGTCAGTAACGTCGAGAGGGTGTCGAGAGGGCCCGATAAGCGCACCTTGCTCTCAAAGACGGCCTGGTTGGCCTTCAAGCCCTGCAGCTCGGAGAGGATGGCGGCGAGGAGCGCATTCGAGTCCTTGCCGGCGGAAGCAGTGTGGTCGTGGTCGCAGCAGGCGGGAGCAGCAGCCATGGTGGTAGGGTCGACGGAGGGCATGCGATGGAATGGGAGGAGAGAAGGGAGAGAAGCGAGCGGGCCAGCTGACGAGGAGCTTCGCGCCCCACTTCGACAACGACGGCCGAGCCGCGCGGCGGGTCGGAATCGGGTTTGGCCACGATAAGTCTGCGCATTCCGGCTGCTGCAATCCTGCAACGGTCATGCAAACGTGCTTCGGCCGGGCTTGCAGCGGAAGCGGAAGAGGCGGCAGAACAGGCGAGAAAAGCGGCGACAGGAGGAGGAAAAGCAGCAAGTAAGGATACGGTTACAGCCCCCCTGAGCTACTCAGGTAAGGACGACACGATACACCCACCCCTCAAGCCACCGTCGACCTGCAGGGAGAGGCGGAAAAGAGGGTGAGCAGGAGAAAGGCGGGAGAAGAAAACGAAGAGGACTCGCCCTTGGGTGCCGTACATGGTAGAGGCGCAGCGAGCGCCTAGTAAGCATGAATCTGTAAAACTGAAGAGTCAGGATGCGACGAGAGAGGCGCGCCGAGGGAGAAGAGTCGATAGGGAGTGCAGAAGAAAAGGAGGAAAAGCGTACCTTGGCCGCAACGCCCACCCACTCCGCAAGGGCGCGCCCGACATCGTCGTCCTCCTGCACGTTCCCGCCCGCGATGGGGAAGTCGGCGTTCCAAATCTCGATGGCGTCAAAGGTAAGCAGCGGGCGGAGCGGGAGGAGGTCGCGAGACGGAGTCGAGGTCGGGTCGCCAACGGGCAGGGAGTTGAAGGGGTCTTCGACAGGCGTAGTGGAAACGGAGGCAGAGGTCGAGAGGGGGGTGGAGGAGAGGTGGGCGGCGGAAGAGGATGCGGAGGAAAGGGTGCGAGACGGAAGAGGGGCAGGAGGCGGCGCAGCCGTGATAGGCTCGTTGTCCGTGACGACGGTCGCAGTGGTCTCCTCGACGGTGACCTCGACAGAGACGGCGGCGGCGTCTTCGGTGACGACAGTCTCGAGCGAGACCGCTGCGACCTTTTCCTCCTCCTCATCGACCTTCATCGCCTCTTCTCCCTCGCCCTCCTGAGCTGCCTCAGGCTGCTCCTCCAGCATCGGGTCCTCTTCCTCCGCGTTCTCATCCTCGTCCTCATCGTCGAGCGAAAACCCGCCCTTGCCCTTCTTCCCCTTGACTGCCTCCTTCGCCTTCCTCGCCTTCTCCCTCGCCTTCTCGACCGCCCGCTCCCTCGCCGCCCTCACCGCCTTCCTCGGGCTCCTCCTCCCGCCCACACCGTCCTCGGCAGCCTCGAGCGCCGCCGCCGCCTCGGCAGCGCGCTTCGCCCGCTTGGCCGCGCGCTCCTCCCGCTCGGCGTCCTGCTCAGTAGAAGCAGCGTCCGCGTCGGCAGCTGCAGCGGAGGCATCGGCGACGGCAGCGGGTGCGGGCGAGGCGAAGACGACGCCGGTGTAGCCCTGAGGGAGCTTCAGGGTCGAGCTGACCACGCGGCGGCCGCGGAAGGCGGCCTGGCGGTGCGTGGGCGGGGGTGTGTCGGGGGCGGTCGCGTCGGGGTAGGGGCGCGGGTGGAAGAAGCGGGCGATGGGGGCGGGACCGTCGTGGGCGAGGGAGAACGGGAGGAGCGAGAGGGACGGAAGGGACGGCAGGGTGGACGGCGCGGGCAGGAGGATGGGCAGAGGTGCCATGGCAGATGAATGTGCGGGTGTACTCGGCGGGATGCGGCGTTGCGAGGCGAGGGGAGCGAAAAGTAGATGAGACGGTCGCGACCTTCACGCGTCCCAGCGCGTCGACGGCGGCGGTGAGAGGGGGACGGTATGAAAGAGGCGGAGAGTGGGCTCTTTCACAGCACTGGCGTCGCCTGAGAGCGTTGCAAGCTCGCCCGAGCGGGTCGGCTGGCGCGCACAGCGAGAAAAGCTCCGTTTTCATCTCGACCAGTTTTGCTCGCCGCTACGAAGAGCGTATTCGTGCGGCCCAAAGCGGACGCCTGGCTCCCACGGGGCATGTCGCTACTTGTAAGGAGTGGGAGAGAGCGAACAGCCGCTTAGAAAGCAGACTGGACCGAGAAAGGCGACAAGCAGGAGAGGGAGAAGCGCGAAGGGCACCTTTATGTGTCGAAGACGCTGTGGAGGCCGTACACACACTCTTTGTGAGTTGTGCTGAAGCTACAGGGTAGCCCATCTGGGCCCTCCTCGCTTCTCACGCGGACAAGCGCAGCAAGGACTCTTCCTCATCGAGTGCGACGGCTTGGATGTCGTCGAGCGCGTCGAGCTTAGTGTTACATTGCGTTCGTTGTGCTCCTGGCGGGATGGAAGAATGGCTCAAAGCGACTCTACTTACTATGCCCCGGAAGCCAGGCCGACAAGGAGAGAGATCAAAGGAAAACAAGGCAAAGTCAAGGCGGCAAGGTTGAAGGGGCGATGCCGCGACGAGAGATGGCCGAGGGAAGAGTGCGCAGAAAGAAGCCAGAGACCGGAAAAGAGAGCGACTGGGGAAGAAGAGGGGGTGAGGACAGGAAGAGGGAAGACTCACCGAGACCACGGGAGGCGACGTCGGTGGCGATCTGTTTCGAGCGAAACGGGTAAGTCTAGAGCTCTGAGAGAAGCGCAAAGTTCCCAACGGACCATGATCGGACTGCGGCCGCTCTTGAACTCGCCGAGGACCCAGTCGCGCTCCTGCTTCAGTCGGCCTCCGTCCGCCTGGTGGCCATCCTCCTGGTCAAGGGCAACGGCAGGAAAACACGACCACTCTTGGGCCAGCTGCTGACCCCGCAAGCTCCCCTTGTGCAGTCCCGTTCGGAACGTTCTCCTCCTCGTCTTCAGCTCCCACTCGACCGACTAGGCTTCGAGCAAATCAGCGAGTTGCGGGCAAGAGTTCTACGAGACAACAAAGGTACTGCCGGGCTGGAGATGAGGGGAAAGGCAAAGCGTCGAAGAAAAGGTGGGAAAGGACAGGTGGGACAAGGCGTTGAAAGGGGCTAGGAGAGGTCAAAGCCGGCGCCGCTGTTGATGGCGTCTACAGATGAGAGAGAGGGGTCAGTCGGGGACAGGGCGGGGCGGAGCGCGGAAGAGAAGGAAAAGACGAGGAACGCACAGAGGAGCTTTTCGCGCAGGTTGTTCGGGTCGGTGTACTCTGGCAGCTTGAGGAGGTTAACGCAGGTGGCACTGCGAGCAGACGGCAGACTCGAGTCAGTCTCGCCGAACCGCTAGGCCGGACTGGCAGGAGAACCTGCCGCGGACTTACCTCGTCGGCAGCCTCTCCTGGTCGTCGCTCGACTTGCGGATCGCGAACAGCGGGTTGAGCTGCGCGAATCCGAGCAGCGGCGGGCGCTCGCACGCCGTCACGAACCGGACGAGCTTGGCGCGGTCCTCCTTGGAGAAGGACGCGACGACGTCCCAGAAGGCGCGGATCGTCGGCGTGTTCTCGTCGGCGGCCCAGCCCGAGTAGACCTGCCAGACGCGAGGGGGTAAGTACGAGGTAGTACGGGAAAGAAAAGGGAAGCGTACCGTGTTCCTCTTGAGATCCTCGATGTCCACTCCCTCGTCGGTTCCGCCCACGAGCATCGCCAGCTCGCTCTGGTTGAACATCCTCAGCCAGCGCGGCTCGATGATCTCGCTCAGGCCCTTGAAGAACGCGCGGCACTGCGGCGCGATCTGGACGTTGAGCCGATAGTGCGAGACGAGGACGAGATACTGCATCCGGTTCTCGTTCGTGACCGGGATCTCGGAGCCAGAGGGGATGAGGTCGATCGTGCGCGAGACGCCGAAGTCTGCGGGCGGCGGAAAGAGGCGAAGGAGGCAGAAGAGGTTGGTCAGGATGGGTGGAGAAGAAAGGGGAGAAGACAACGCACCCTCCTCAGTGATGGCAAAGTTGAGCGACAAGTCCTCAACGTTGCCCGGGTAATTCTTGAGCTTGATCAAGCCGGCGTAGAGCTCCGGGTCGAGCGACCGCAAGTCGTCGAGGTAGGACTGGCGGCCGAGCCACTGCGATCGGGACCGGCACCTCGATCAGCAAGGGGTAGACGAGTGTGAGAGGTTCGAGAGAGGCGCACCTTGGCAAGGAAGAAGTCTGCAAACCGGACGTTGACGAGGATGCCCTCGTACAGCGCCTTGCCGAGCACGCGGCCGATGAACTGGTACCAGGAGAGCTGCACTCCAGTACGAAGCCTCAATCAGCCTCCGCTTACTGCCATAGGAAGGGAATATTGCGAGAAGGTGAAGGAGAAGACGAGTAGATGCGCACCGAGTTGCTGTCCTTGGCGTACTGGTGCGGGTTCGGGTACAGCTCGTTTTGCGTCGTTGAGAGCCACAGGCCGCGGTTCGTGTCGAAGACCTCCCTCGACAGACTGTGCGCCGTGCACGATCAACCGCCCGGTCAGTCTCGCTGTAAGGAGAACAGAGGGATGAAGAACCCGAACGCACGAAGTCAACAGCTCCTTGAACAGCCCTCCTCCGTCAATCCCGCTCTCCTCCATCCCATGCTCGTCGACAAACACAATCTCGACGCGCTTCTTGAGTTCGGCGCCGAGCCCGTTCAGGTGCGTGTACGCGTCCTCGGCGAGGTGGTCGCGCCGCACGACGGCGCGGTGGCGCGCACGGCGGATGAGCCCGGTGGAATCGACGCCGAGGCGCGCAAAGTCGGACGAGATGAAGGAGCGGAAGATGGCGACGCGGGTCGAGAAGGGGATGACGAAGGGAACTGTGCGATCCGCACGTACTAATTAGCGTCTTTGTTCTCAGTAGGTGAAGGAAGCACGAGAGGTGATGGGGAAGAGCGAGACGCACTGTTGTTCAGGACCCCCAACCGCGGGCTCACGAGCGCCATCTGCCTCTTGCTCAGCGCCTGCTCCCTCCTGCCTCCCGGCGCACCGGAAGACCGGCCCCGGTTCGCCTGCTGCAGTGCCCTACGGCGCGAAGGCGGGAAAGCGAGAAGGTCGTCCTCGTCGGCGTCTTCGTCCATCGCATTTGAGCGCGCGGCGGCGGAAGCGGCGGGGGCGTCGCCGGACTCGGCCGTCTCGGCGGTGAGGCGTTCGTCTTCGTAGCTGCGACGAGCGTGGAGCCAGAGTAAGAAGACAAACGAACGCTAAAGGAAGAACAAGGAGTGAGAGGGGGAGAGACGTACACCGCGGTCTGCACGAAGCTCTGCAGGTCGAACTGGTCCGTCATGTGCCAGTGGCCCTCGGGCGTGAAGCGCCTCCTCGAGCTACGCGACGAAGATGTCATCAAGTATCAGTACTTCTCGATCGAGCAGGGAAAGAGGCAGAGGAAAGAAAGGGAAGGGCAACGCACTCCCTCGCATGCACCTCGCTCAAGAACCTCGTCAGCAAGCCCCTGACCTCCTCGTACGTCCACTCGGTCCCGACGACCTTGCGCGCGAGCACGCCGTCCTCCTCGCCGGCGAGCCAGTACAGCGCGAACGCGGCGTTGCGCGCCATGGACGACAGCGCGAGGAGCTCGTCGAGGCTGAGAGGGTTGCGCGAGTCGCTGGAGGAGGACGACGGGGAGGAAGAAGCGTAGAACTCGTCGTCCCCGAGGGTGACGAGGCACCGCGAGTACATCTCGACGACGAGGACGAGCGCCGCCCACTCCTTCTCGCCCTGCCCTGCCACGCCCGCGCCGGCGTACTTGGCGTCCCCCATCGCCGCGAGCACGGCCGCGCTGTCCCCCCTCCCGGCGCTGCCAAGGAACCGCCCGAGCGCGCTCGCACGGACGTACCCGCGCCACAGCTCCCTGACCAGCCCCGTGCCCGCCGCACCCGGGGCGTACAAGAGCGCGTTGAGGAGCTCTTGCCGCGGTGCGGCGAGACTGGGGGAGGAGAGGAGCGCGAGGAGGGTGCTGAGGAAGCTGGCGAGGGCGGGGCGGGACGCGGACGGGAAGCGCGAGGAGAGGGCGAGGAGGGGGAGGAGGTGCGCGCGCGGGGAGAGGAGGGCGGGAAGGAGGGAGAGGGTGTGAGGGTCGAGGTGAGTGGGCGAAGAGGGACGGGGAAGAGAAGGAGGCGAAGGGGCGGCCATGGGCGTGTCTCCGTCCCTGTCGCCGCGGCAGAGGGCCGCGCGCGCGCGTCCAACCGCGCCTGCGCCCGCCTCAGTCTCGGCCTCGTCATCCGAGTCCTCGAGCACAATCTCCTCGACCGCCTTGCCCTTGCCCTTCTCCTCCTGTTCCTTGTCCTCCTCAGCGTCCTTCTTCGCCAGTTCGGCAAAGACGCCCCGCCCAGCACGGCGGAGGAGCCGCTCGGCGACGTCGAGGTAGAGGCGGAGGGTGCGGCCGTCCTTGACGTGCGCGGTCAGGCGGAGCTGCGGGGCTGCTGCTGCAGCCCCTCCATTGGCGCTGGCGGTAGCAGGCGGAGGGGCGGAGACGCAGAAGAGGTTGGCGAGGAGGTCCGCCGCGCTCGAGGGGTCGAGCTCCTCGATGCTTGTTGGTGAGGAGTCAGAGAGCGCGCCCAGCACGTCCACGAACGGCAACTGCGCGCTCAGCGCGCCCGCCTCGCGCGGCGCAACGCGGGAGAAGAGGGCGGGGATGGAAAGGACGTGGGTGGAGAAAGCGCGGAGGGCGGCGAGGCGCTCTGGTGAGGGCGGAGGAGGGGCGGCGGATGAGGAAGTAGAGGAGGTGGCGGGAGAGGAGGAGGGAGGGAAGGCTCGGAGCGGGAGGAGAGAGAGGGCGATGGAGGCGGGGAGGGACGGGTGAGTGCGGTTGCTTGGAGGCTGCGAGCGAGATCGCGGTCAGAAGGAAGAAGGCGAGTAAGGAAAGAGTAGAAACGCACGATGGCCAGAACGAGCTCCCTCAACCGCTCGTAGAACCGCCCATCCTCCAGCAATCCCCTTAGCAGCAGCGGTACTCCCTTCTCGTCTGCGCCAGAAGCGGCGCCTGCCGCGCGGTACTTGGCGAAGCTTGACGGGTCCGCCAGCATCTTGGTGAGCTCGAGGAAGAGGGGGGTTTGCGGGAGGCTACACGATTCGTCGTTCATATGGTCGGTTAGAGCCCGAAGGCGACAATACAGGTAAGAGGGGGGGAAGAAAGGGAAGAAGACGCACGAGGGAGAGGCGACCGATTCCGCAAAGAGGATCGAGAGGCCGATGCGGCGGATGATAGGCGGCCAGTGCGGGTCGGAGAAGAGGGCGAAGAGGAGTGGGGTCTTGTCTGTCCCGCAGGAAAGAAGAATGATCAGCTCCATTTCAGCAGAGAAGAGGAAAGAAAAGCCACGCACTTCCCCCTCCGACCGGCTTCAAGACCGCCCGACACCACGCGCCCGCCCTCTTGATGTCTCCAGAATTGCCCTTGACGTACAGCACAGCGAGTAGGCGGGATGCGAGGAGGACGTTGTCGGTGGAGGCTGAGGAGGGTGAGGAGAGAAGCGCGTCGAACTGGGCGCGGAAGGCCTGGCGGGTGTGAAACGCGGTGCGACGACCGCGGTAGAAGGCCTGTGGAGGGAGTCAAAGGTCAGCAAGGGGGAGAACGAGGGAGGACGACCCCCGCCGCCACCTCGGGCGACTTGCGAGGCCCTCTGGTGGGGCTGCATGGTGGAGAAGCGGGCTGACCTGGATGGCCCTGGCCGCGGTGTCCCTCTTGCGTTCCTGTTCGCGGTGTTCGCGCTCCCTACGGGCCTTGGTGAGCAAGTCGGCGTGGGAGGAGGACGAGGCGGTGGACGAGGACCCGCCGAGGTTGATGGTCGGGCGGGAGCGCTGGCCGGTGAAGAGGTTGTTCATGAAGCGGTGGAGACAGTCGAGAGGGAGAAAGAGGGAAGGCAAGAGGGAGAACGAGGAGGACGTAAGCGGGACGAGGACGACGACCGCCTTGCGACCTTGTCCCTCCTCCTTCCACCGCTTAGCTTAGCTCGAGCACTTGGACAGCTCTCGCATCGCCCAACCGGCGCACCTCTCTTCCTTCTCCCGCCTGGATGGCGTTCCCCTCCTCGTCCTCGTCCTCGTCCGCTCCTTCTCTGGACCCGACCAAGCACCTCCTCGCACCGAGTGCGACCGTTCCCTCCGACCTCAGCGGTACCCAGGACCTCGTCACCCTCTTCCACCTCCAGCCCTCCTACAACACCTTCCTCCGCCCCTACCTCGACCCAACCCTCCTCGCCTCGTCGTCCTCTTCCTCCGGTCCTTCCTCTTCCCTGCCCACCTTCGGTGCAGAGGCAGACAGCCCCGCCGCCAGTCCCGCCCCGGGAGCTGTCACGGGCAAGATCGACCTCGGCAGCGGCAAGGGAAAGGGCAAGGCCACGGCCGGTGGGGGCGCCGCGAGTCCTGCCCCTGGTTCGCCTGCACCAGGCGGAGCAGGCTTAGGCTTGAAGATCTCGCTCGGGGGGATCAAGCTCGGCTCGGCGGGAGCAGCGGGGCGAGGAGGGTCGCCTAGCCCGAGTCCGTCTGTGGCGCCGGACGGGCTGGCAGGGGCAGGGGCAGGAGGAACAGCGGCAGGGAAGCCGCCGAAAAGGCTCAAGATGGAAAAGGGCTTCGAGTGGATGGTCGGCGACGTTCTCGGTGCGTCCCTTTCTTCCTCCCCCTACTTGCTCCCCTCCCGTCTTCCTTTCCCTCCTATGTCTTTCCTTCGCCGTCCCCTGACCCCTGCCCCTTCCCATAGGTCTCCCTCCCTCCCTGCGCACCCGCGCCCCCACCGGCCCCTCCCTGCGCGACCTCGTCCTGAACCCGGACCCGGCCCCGTGCCCGCCCTTGCATCCGTTCGACGCAGGCCAGCTCCGCGACGCGTTCACTCTCGAGAGGGGCGGGTTGGCAGGATTTGACATGGGCGTTTGGGAGGGGAGGGCGCAGGTTGGGGGGAGTGCGGGAGGGGGGGAGAAGAAAAAGGTGCGTTCACGGTTTTGCGTCCGCGCGGCTGCGGGTTCCTTGTGCCCGTCTTCCGCCCCTCTAGCGCATGCGTGGCCAGGAGACAGCCAAGCTCACCCCCCTGTCTTTTCCCTTCCGCGCTCGGCCCGCAGAAAAAGAAGCGCAAGCACGACCAGCCGCAGGTCCACATCGGCGGCGTTCCTCCTGCAGGTGGAAACGACCCGAAGAAGCAGCGGCGATGAGGGCCTTCTCCCTTGCCCACGCCGGACCCTTCGTGCTCCCTCTTCTTCCTTCCCTACCCCCTTCTTTCTCATTCGCCGTACCTTGTTGTTTCTCTCGCACTCTCCCTTGTTGTTCTCAGTACCTCCTAGCCGTACTCGCAAGCAACTTCAGCCCTTATCGCAGCGCGCCTGCTCTCACCCGCTCTCAGATGGCGAGCAGCGTACTCTGTCAGCGTCTTCGTTCTTACCGCTACTCGCTCCTACACAGTGGCTGCGACAGGCAAAGCCGGCAAATCGAGCGCCTCGACCCTTCCTCCTCCCCTACCTGGCAGCGACCCGATCGGGCGCGGCACCCAGCCCTCGACGGCGCGGGGCCAAGCAAGGCCGGTCTCTGCGGCTGCGGCTTGCGAGGCGGAAGAGGTGGCGGCGGGA
Source organism: Rhodosporidiobolus sp. SP3-3/4 (assembly GCA_029873605.1). Taxonomy (NCBI): domain Eukaryota; kingdom Fungi; phylum Basidiomycota; class Microbotryomycetes; order Sporidiobolales; family Sporidiobolaceae; genus Rhodosporidiobolus; species Rhodosporidiobolus sp. SP3-3/4. The sequence continues at coordinate 149,823 of JAQJIZ010000025.1, read as the reverse complement.
GGGGTGGGGGAGGCGGAGGAAGCGGTGGAGGGGAGGGGGAGGGGGAGGGCGTCCTGTGTGCGAGAGTGGTCAGAACGGGGAGGGGAGAAGGCCGGGACGTCACGGGGAAGAGACAGAGGAAGACAGGGAGCCGAGGAAGCGAGAGAGGAGAGGTAGGGACGCACCAGCTTCGCCTCGACCTCTTTCCACCGGCGCTCCATCTCGTCCACCTTTGCCTGAGCGTCGTCCGCCCCGATCGCCTCCGCCTGCGGCTCACCATTACCGTCAGCAGACGCTCCGGATCCTCGGTGTGGAGGAGAGGCAAACAGGTTAGAGAGCGAGAGAAACGCACAAAGCCCGTATCCGCCATCCCCCTCAAAAGCTGCACCAACCCCCTCACCTTCCCCTGCACCACCTCCTCCCCCTCGCTCCCTCCAACCAATTCCGCAAGCTCCGCGCGTGCCTTGAGCAGCGCGTCGACAAGCGCGAGCGCGCTGGGCGCGCCAGACGAGCCGGCGAGGAGGCACGCGCGGACGACGGTGTCGGTTTGGTCGTCCCACTCCAGGACCGCCGCGGGGGAGGAAGAGGAGGAAGGGGCAGGGACGAGGAGGTGCACGACCCAGGCTTGGAGCGTGAGGGCATAGGACTTGTCGCCTTGCGCCGGGTTCGCGCTCGGCGCGCCACCTTCTGGCGCTTCTCCCGAGGATGGGGCCGGGGCGCAGAGGAGCTCGGTAGCGCGCTCGACGACCAGGTCCGAGAAGGGCGTGGATGAGGAGCCGGAGGAGGAGGGAGAGGAAGAGGAGTAGGTCTCGTCGAGACGGCGGAGGAGCGGGAACCAGAGGGAGGCGAGGTCGGAGGGGAGAGTTGGTGAGCGCTGAGTGGGGCGTTTCCTGCGGGTGCGAGCAGGGTGAGTGTTGCCTCTGTGGAAGAAAAGGCGAGAACGAAGAAGAAGGAAGAGAGGGGAGAAAACGCACTTCTTCGCGACAGGCACCAACCCGCCCGCCTCACCGAGCAAGCACTCGACCACGCCCCTCAGTGCCCTCTCGCGCGCCTTCTCCCCATCCGTGCCCTTCCCGCCAAGCGCGTTCTCCGCGACCCACTTCTCGATCTCGCGGTACGCCTTCAAGAGGTCGTTCTTGAGCCGCGGGGCGAGCGAGGCGTCCTTCAAGGAGGACTTGAGGAGGGACTTGTAGGAGGCGATGAGGGGGCGGAGGGAGTCGAGCGGGAGGGGCGGAAGGGAGGAGAGCGGAGACTGCGAGGAGGGGTGCAGGAGCGGGTGCCAGTAGTGCGCGTAGAGCCAGTCGAGGGCCTGTCGAGGTGCACACGGTGGGAGTGTCAATGCGGGAGAAAAGGGGATAACGGGAGAAAAGACGCACCTGCCTCGCGGCCTCCCTCAGCACGCCCAGCGCGGGCAGGTCCTCGTGCGTCGCCTGGTGCCGCAGCTCGACAAACGCGAGCGGGAGCTGGATCTGCGCCGCGAGCGAGGCGATCGACCGGGCATAGTAGGTCGTCTGGAGCGGGTCGACGAGCGAGTTGACGAACCTGCGGGAAGAAAATGGGGTCAGCGCAGACGAGACGGGGGAGAAAAGGATAGGATAGGAAGCGAACCGGATGATGGCCATGGAGTAGGAGAGGCGGAGCTCGGCGGGCGAGGTGGGGCTGCTGGACGAGGTCGACGGAGCCGAGTCGCGGAGGAGGAGCTCGAGGAGGTTGGCGGTGCTCTCGACGGCATGCGGGCAGTTTCCGCGCGCCATCCAGACCTTGATCTGCGCTCTCTGGCCGTGTCAGTGCCCGTCAGACTGGCCCAGGAGTGCAGGGGGACGCACACGAGCGAGACCATCACGTTGAAGTGCGAGGTCGCCCTCGGAGAGGAACAGGCGCGAGTACACAAGCTGAAGCTCGCCCGGCGTCGACCACGCTGTCCGACGGGGCAGTGCGGCAGGCATCGCAGTGCGTTCTGTGGTGCTTGTAGGTAGCGAGTCGGGGTACTGGCTCGAATAGGGAAGAGTAAGGATAGCGGTCCGAGCTTTGTTGACCCACCCTCGAAAGAGCCAGACTCGCTCCCCTCCCTTTCCCTCATCCCTCCAGCCTGCAGCTTCGCCTGTAGCACGCCCTTCTCTCCTTCAAACCCCCTTTCCTACCTTTCTAGAATCATGTCCTACGGCTACGGTTCGTCCCCTTTACTCCGTCTCTCCTCCGAACACGTCCACTCACACCCGCTTTAAACAGGTGGCGGTGGCGGCGGCTACGGCGGCGGCGGCGGTGGCTACGGCGGTGGTGGTGGTGGCTACGGCGGTGGAGGCTATGGCGGCGGTGGAGGTGGCTACGGTACATTCGCCCCTCTTCCTGATCACCCAGTGAGCTTGCAAGCTAAACTCGCCTCTTCCGTGCTTACAGGCGGCGGCGGCGGCTACGGCGGCGGTGGAGGCTTTGGCGGCGGTGACCGCAGTACGTCCCGTCTACTTCCGACCTTTCCGCTGCTCTTACTGACGAAAGCGGCCTCTTTCGCCACTTACTCCGCGTGCAGTGTCCGGCCTCGGCGCTGGTCTCCGCGCCCAGAACTGGGACATGAACAGCCTCATCAAGTTCGAGAAGAACTTCTACGAGTGCGTTTCAGCGTTTCCGCCGCCCCACTCTTTGTCCGAAACTGACTCTTGCCCCCTCGTACCTTAGGGAGGACGCCCGCGTTGCCGCTCGCTCCGAGCGCGAGGTCCAGGAGTTCCGTCGCGAGAAGGAGATCCAGATCTTCGGGAACAACATCCCGAAGCCTGTGACCAACTTCGAGGAGATGAACTTCCCCTCGTACATCATGAGCGAGATCAAGCGCGCCGGTTTCACCAACCCCTCGCCGATTCAATGCCAGGCCTGGCCCATGGCCCTTTCCGGACGTGACCTCGTCGCCGTCTCGGCCACCGGCTCCGGCAAGACCATCTCGTTCGCCCTCCCCGCCATGATCCACATCAACGCTCAGCCGCTCCTCTCCCCCGGCGACGGCCCGATCGTCCTCATCCTCGCCCCGACCCGTGAGCTCGCCGTGCAGATCCAGGAGGAGTGCACCAAGTTCGGGTCCTCCTCCCGGATCCGCAACACCTGCGTCTATGGCGGTGTTCCCAAGGGCGGCCAGATCCGCGACCTCCAGCGCGGCTCTGAGATCGTCATCGCCACGCCCGGTCGCCTCATCGACATGCTCGAGGGCGGCAAGACCAACCTCCGCCGCGTCACCTACCTCGTCATGGACGAGGCCGACCGCATGCTCGACATGGGTTTCGAGCCCCAGATCCGCAAGATTCTCGAGCAGGTGCGTTTGGGCGTTTGTTTCAGTCTCTTTTCCGTCGCTTACTTCTCGTCCACCCGCAGATCCGCCCCGACCGCCAGACGCTCATGTTCTCCGCCACCTGGCCCAAGGAGGTCCAGAAGCTCGCGCACACCTACCTGAAGGACTTCATTCAAGTCACCATCGGTTCCCTCGAGCTCTCGGCCAACCTCAACATCACCCAGATCGTCGAGGTCTGCTCCGACTTTGAGAAGCGCGGCAAGTGAGTGGTCCTTGGGTTCTCTCCACTTTCTGGGGTTCTGGGCTCACCTCGAGTTGCGCACAGGCTCATCAAGCACCTCGAGAAGATCTCGTCCGAGAACGCCAAGGTTCTGATCTTCATCGCCACGAAGCGCGTCGCCGACGACCTCACCAAGTACCTCCGCCAGGACGGCTGGCCGGCGCTTGCTGTGCGTTCCTTTCCTTCAACCTTCTTTCACTTGTCCCTTCCTCCGCAAGAGCGGTCGTGTAGCGAAGAGCAGACTCCTGACCCCGTCCACTTTTTCCCCTCCCGCACCGCAGATCCACGGCGACAAGCAGCAGCAGGAGCGCGACTGGGTCCTCGGCGAGTTCAAGAGCGGCCGCAGTCCGATCATGCTGAGTCACGTTCTTCAAAGCCATCACCTCGGACGCCGAACTTATCACTTTCTGCACACCCACAGATTGCGACGGATGTCGCCTCCCGTGGTCTCGGTGCGTCCTCTCCTTCTCTTCTCCCCCTCACTCTCTCCTCCCCCAGTCGCTCTCCTTTCCGGTCTCTGGCTTCTTTCTGCGCGCTCTTCCCTCCGCCGTCTCTCGTCACCTTCGACCCACCTCAATGCGACCTCGACCTCAACGCGACCTCGACCCCACCTCTCTCCCGTCCAGCAGCAACATACGACGACCAACGACACACGACGCGCCACACTGACCGAGCGCCGTCCTTTGATTCTGCGCGTCCTGCACCTCTTCCTCGCGAGGAGGTCCGCAGCACAGGCGCAGTTGAGGACGGGTCCCCCCGCTCGTGCACAGTGTGTAGAGAGCGCATCCTTCTTCCCTGTCCTCTTCGAGGGTCCGGGGAAACCAGAAGGCAATGCACTCGTCCGCGGCACTTCCCCTCCTCTTCGTCCCCCTTCCGGTCTGCCTCGAGAGAGCGCAGTCGAAGCAGGGTCGAACGAGGTGTAGTTGCCGTAGTCGCGCTCTCGTCCGCGCCTCTTCCAGTCTCGGAGGAGCACCGTGATGGCCGGAGCGGTTCAGTCGCGTCGTCGTCGCCTTCGCCCCCGCCTCGACTCCGACTCGCCCAGTCCCACACTCGCCCCTCAACCGTCCCTCACCCACCCCATCCCTCACCCACCCCCCGAAAAAGCGCGCAGAAAGCCGAGCCGAAAGCGAGCGAGCGGAAAGAGCGGCATCGACGAAAGACCGCCTTCCTTCGGTTTTGACTGACCGTCCCTTCTCTTCTTCCCTCTCCATCTCTCAGATGTCAAGGACATTGGCTACGTTGTACGTTTCCGTGCCTTTCACGCTCTGCCACCCTCGCTCACCCTCCCTCCTTCTGCAGATCAACTACGACATGCCCTCCGGCATTGAGGACTACATCCACCGCATCGGTCGTACCGGCCGTGCCGGCGCCAAGGGTACCGCCTACTCGTACATTACCCCGGACCAGGGCCGCCTCGCGAAGGACCTCGTCAAGATCCTCCACGACGCCAAGCAGAACATCCCGCCCCAGCTCCAGGAGATCTCGGCGTTTGGTGGTGGCGGCGGTGGCCGTGGTGGCGGCGGGCGTGGTCGCGGCGGAGGGGGTGGTGGCCGTGGTTACGGTGCGTTTCTTGGCCTCTCTACCCTTCTTTCCTCCGCGCTGGTCGCTGACTCTGCCCTTTCTCTCTTTCCCTTCCTCTGTCGACTCGCAGGCGGCGGCGGTGGCGGCTACGGTGGTGGCGGCTACGGCGGCGGTGGGTACGGCGGCGGCGGCGGGCGCTGGTAAATGGCGCTCCCTCCCTCCTCCTTCCCATCCTCCCGCTTCCCCTCTTCTCCCCTTCGCATTCCCCCTGCGCCTCGTAGCCCGTGATACCTCCCCCCTGCACACTCTCTACATCTCCATACAGTCCTTTCCCTCCCTTTCTGTCCGTGTCCAGCTTCGCTTGTTCCCCCTCATCTCTCGGCGGTTGTGCTTTTTCCGTGTCGTGGTCAATACTAGACAGTCTCGCTTCGTCGAGCGCGCTTTACGCATAGTGCTGCATGGCCTGCCGGGAGATCCTGAGAGAAGTGGAGAGACGGAGATCGAGGAGGAGAGGGTTGACTCCGCTCACTCCACCGCTTTCGCTCGAGCACTGCTGAGCGCTTTCGACGAGCACCGTACTGCGCCCGCAAGTCATCTCCCTGTCCCCGTATGCTGCCCCTCTATCTCCTCGCTGTTGTCGTGCGCTCACCCCCACCTCGACCGCACAGCTCCCGCTCGCCATGAACAGCGACTCGGACGACGCGTACAGCTTCCCTAGTGACGACGAGGAGTACGTATCGGACGACGTGCCCTCGGACGGCTTCATCGAGGAGGACCAGCAAGCGCCGGAGCCGCCGGAGGACGACCTCGCCCGCGACCTGGCCGCGTTCCGCCTGAACCTGCTGCAAGAAGTCGAGGACAAGGTCTCGCGGTCGACACCGCCACGCCGGACGATCCAGCCCGATACCTCCGCCCTGCGCTTCTTCCAGCACCCCGACCTCCTTCCCTACCTCCTCAGCGACTTCTCCCTCTCACACCTCGACGTCAAGTCCGTCTCCCTCACGAGCACCGGCACACGACAAGGCGCGCAGCGCCATCTCTTCCGCTCCATCGCCATACCCTCCTTCGAACGCGCAAAGCGGCTCGCCGACCTTGCTGCCGCCAACCCTCTCCTCCTCGACCACGTCCAGCGGGCGACTATCTCGCTCGCGGACCTCGCCGCGACCGTTTCGGACCACCTGATCGTGCGCGAGCTCGTCGAGAAGAAGGCGCGGTACGAGGACGAGGAGGCGTTCGAGTTCTTCTCGGTGGAGGGCAAGACTGTGGCTCGGCAGCGCTGGCTTACCAACCTCCTCAACGAGGTCGGTCCGGCAGCCTCAGAGGACAAGCTGCAGCGGCGGCGCAAGCAGCGCCAGCTCGACTGGGTGCTGAAGAAGCTCGGCAAGATGAACCGGTCCGAGGTCGTCGGCGACGTCGTCCAGGCGCTCGCCCAGTGGCCCTTCTTCGGCGAAAAGAGGACCGACCCAGCCGTCGTCGACTTCCTCACCAAGCTCTTCTCGACCGTCACACACCTCACCCTCACCTTCCCGCTCTCGCACCACGTCCCCGAACTCGCCACGGCACTCTCCCCTTCCTCCTCCATCACCACTCTCCGCATCATCGGGCAGCGCGACCGCTTCTCCGTCCTCGCCCCGCTCGATCTCGCCTTGAAGGTTCAGCAGCCTCGCCTCTTCCTCCGCAGCGACGGCCGTGGGCTTGCTGGCTGTCCCTCCTCGGTTGACGACCTCGAGCTCTACAGCACCATCCTCCACGGCTCGCCACAGGAGAGCAGAGAGGTCGAAGGCGAGCCATGGCGCTTGACGGCGTTGGCGATGCGCAACGTGCTCGTCCGGAGCACAACGTCCGCGCCGCCTCCCGAGCCACCTTTCGTCATCCGCGACGGCGGGAACCCTCACTTTCGCAAGGAGATTAGTAAGGCTCAGCCTAAGCTCGACTCGGAGCCAACCCTCGATCTCGCGCTCTTCCTCGGCAGCTCGCCCCGCTTCCTCACCTCCCTCAAGCTCGTCAATGTCGAGGGCGTCGAGCCGTCCTCCCTTGCACTAGCCATACGAGAGAGCGGCAGCGCACTCCGCCTCCTCCACCTCGTCGACATCAACCTCCACACCTCCGCTCATCTCCCTCTACCCTCTTTCGCCGCACCCTCTTCCTCCTCATCCGACCTTTTCTCCCTCCCGCCCGCCGCGAGCGACACCGCCTCGCACCTCGTCTCCCTCGGCAACATTCCCCGCGACCGCGCCGCCGAGCGCGTGGCCTTCGCGAGCCTCTCCCACGCCGCCTCGACGCAGCAAGCCCGCCCTCCCGCTCCAGCCAGCTCCCTTAACCGCGCCCTCCCTGCCGCTCTCGCGCACTGCACCGCCCTCGCCTCCCTCCACCTCGGGCAGTCGGCGTTGGACCGCCCGGCCCGCTCAGGCGTCGTCGCGTGGAACCAGCCCGCGGCGGCCGCGCCGCCGTTCCCGCCTGCGATTGTCGATTCCCTCCTGGCTGCGAGACCGCCGCTCGAGGAGCTCCAGTGGCGGGTTGGCATCGATGGGCCGCAGGAAGAAGACGGGTGGATGAGCCCGGAGACTTGGGAGGCGTTCGCAGACAAGGTCGAGGAGGTTGGGCGGTGGGAGACGATGCGGAGGGAGGATTGCACGGTTCTTGCGGTGTGTAGACGAGAGACGACGCATAGACATCCGAGGACCCTAGAACTAGACTGACTAGAAACGCAGCTTCATCTCCCTTTCCGTCCCGAGGCCGAGTCCGCGAGAAGAGTCCGGCGGCGTTGTCATTCCTGTCCTCATCTACAACCCGCTCCGCACCTACACCGACCTGACGGATAAGGTGCGTCTGCCCTCTTCCTTTGGAGCTCTCGAGGGCCCGGCGTGTCGAGGAAGAAGAGGAGGACTCGCTGGAGAAAAGAGGGAGACTGACCTCGTCTTGGGCGTTTCTCTCTCACACAGGAGCTGATCGGCATTGGCTCTGCCGCGCTCGGCGTCAGTAGCTGCTTTGACGCACCGTTCAGGATGTGGAAGCGTGCGTCCCCGTCGCCTTTCCCTCCTTTCCCTCCCTTCCCTCCTGGCTTCCTGCCAGTCCCTCCCCGCCTCCCAGTCGCCCGGGTAGTCCCGGGACGAGTAGTGGTTACAGTGGCTAGTGTGCGACGACTGCTGAATAGCTAGGAGGGGAGAGTAGGTACAAGCCAGATGGGGAGGAGATCTACTGCAAGAGAGGACGACGAGCGCAACGGCCCCTGTCAGGCCGTCGAAGAGAGTGGAGGGTACAGTACGAGAAAGACGAAGGAACCGCTCAAACTGCCGACTTCTCGCTCTCCCTCTCCGCCCTCTTCTCCTTCTCCCTCTCCTCGTGGTCCCTCTCCGCCTTCTCCTCCTCCCTCCTCAACCCCTCCGCAATCGCCTCAGGCACGCCCACGCCCGGTTCCGCCTCGGCGACGACCCTCCCCGCCGCATCCGTGACCTGCACCCTCCCCTCCGGAAGCTGGACCATCTCGCCCCCCGGCACGGGTACGGGGGCGACGGTCAAGCGCGCGTGGACCGAGTGCGCGCGGTGCCGCCCCTGCGCGACCTTGCCCGGCTTCGACAGGCCCTGCTCGCCGAGGAACTGGCCCGTGCCCGCGCTGCCGGCCGACGCGGTCGACCGGATCGAGGCGCCGCCGTCCGCCGACGCGCTCGGCGCCATGAGCGTGCTCGCCGGTCCTCCTGCGCCTGCGCCACTGTCTGGTGCAGTGGTAGTCGTCGTCGCCGCCGCGGGAGGCGGAGCAGGCGGGGCCGAGGCCGAGGCGGCGGAAGGCGGCGACGGGTCGCCTGCCACGCCGGTCGTGTGGTGCTCGGCTAGCAGGCCGGCGTACTCGGCACGCCACCACTTGAGCTCGTGCTGGAGGCCGCGGTGGACGAGGAAGTAGGAGATGATGCCGAAGACGATGGCCCTGCATGGACGAGGAGGGGGGGTGAGCGGGAGCGGGAGACGAGGAAGGAGAAGAAGCAGCGACGCACCACATAAAGATGAGGGAGATGACCACGCCGAACGCGACGTTGAGGCTGTGCGAATGGCTCACCGTCAATCGCCGCATGCTGCAAGGAGAAAAGGGGAGAACAAGAAAATGCGAGACGCACGACGAGATCCAGTCGACCACGGCGGTCAGGCCGATGAAGATGACCATGGCGACGGTCCAGAAGAGGGTCTGGGACCACATGAGGGCGCGGAAAGGCGGCGAGGCGGCGTACCTGCAGAAAGGTAAGGCGAGCGGGAAGAAAGGAAAAATACCGAGTCAGCTGCTGGCTCAGATCCGCAGATCCGCAGAGCTATCTTATAAGTGACCAGAGGTCGCGGAGTGTGAGAGAAGACGAGAAAGGGCCAGCCAACGCACCTCGCCTGACACCTCTTCCTCCACTCCCTGCCATGCCTGAAGTCGACCGCGCCGACGTCCTCGATGAAGTAGTACACGGCGGGCTTGGTCGCCGTGCGCGGCGGGTCGGACGACATCCAGAAGGGCAGGTTGCGCCAGACCTTGAGCGTCAGGAAGAAGATAATGCAGATCGGCGCGACGAGCATCGCGAAGGAGAAGAGGAAGAAGTTGCTGCGAGTGGGTCGCGCGTAGTTGAGGGTGAGCGAGAGAGCAGGGCGGCAAGACGAAGGGAAAGTCGAAGGAAGGAAAGGCAGGGAAGAAACAGGTCAATCCCGAGAAAAGCTCGAGAAGGACGAGTGAAGCTCAACGCACTAGAGCGGGATCGCCGGCGCGATCGCGAGCGGGACGGCGAAGACGAACAGCCCGGCCTGGTACGTCCACATGAAGAAGTCGAGGTGCCACCACGAGCGCGGCATGACCTTCATGACGCCCTTCTTGCCCGCGGGCTCGTGGGCCGGGTCGGGCGCGTAGGGGTAGTAGAGCGGGCCGTACTTGGCGCGGTGGCGGGTGACTAGGAGGCGGGGAGGGAGTGAGGAGGAGGTTAGGAGGAAAGGGAGGGAAAGGGGGAAGAGGCGACGGGGACGCACGCTTCCACATCCTGAACGGCGCGTCGAAGCAGCTACTGACGCCGAGCGCGGCAGAGCCGATGCCGATGAGCTCCTGTGCGGAGAGAAACGTATAAGACGAGGTCAAGGTCAGTTCCCCTCTTTTCTCCACAGGTCCTCCTCTTCTTCCTCGACACGCCGAGCCCTCGAGAGCTCGAAGGGAAGAGGGCAAACGCACCTTATCCGTCAGGTCGGTGTAGGCGCGGAGCGGGTAGTAGATGATCACAGGGATTACAACATTGCACAAGATGAGGAAGAGAAGGTAGATTATCGGGCCCTTGAGCTTGAAGTGGAAGTCGAGCGGCGGCGGGTGGTCGGGAGAGAGTCTGTGGGCAGGTAAAGTGAGCTCAGAAGACGGGAGAATGGTGGACGGAAGACGCACAAGGTCGTCGCCGGGAGTGTCGCCGCCGACGTGCTCCTCGGGCGTCCCCTCGTTCCACCAGCGCCGTCTGCATCTCCTCCGGTGGTGCCCGTAGCCTGTGCAGCCGAGGCGGGCTGGAGGTGGAGGGGCGAAGTCGAGAGCGGCTCGGAGGGTGCGTACGAAGTCGACTCCCTCGGCGAGTCGGGCGGCGGCGGGTGGACGACGATGGAGGCCATCCCGGCGTGTACTTGTGAATGCGTGTTCAGCGGTAGAAGCGAGGCAGCGGGGGAGAGGCAGGCAAGAAGGAGAAAAGGAGCAGGAAGGCAGAGGAGGATGACGTTCGGCCTCGACTAGGAAAAGTCTAGACCGGCTTTGTCAAGGGTTTGTAGTGCGAGGTTGGGTCAGCCGCAGGCCGAAGTTGGCATCCCTCGCACTGCTCGCGCTCTCCCTCTGCTCTCCCCCTGCTCACTCGAACTGCACACGAGAAGGAAGGAAAACACCCTTCTTCTTCTCCACCGCCGCCCTCGCTTACCCCCGCGGCGCTCACCCTTCCACCCACCTTTGAAGCGTCAGTCTTCCTTCTCCTCGCGCTCCTGCCCGCCTCACCACTCACGATGCCGTCCCACAGCTACCCACCGCCCCAGTCGCCGCGCGACTACTACGCCCGCCCGCCGCGCTCTGCCCCCTCGTCCTCGTGCCAGCCACCGACTGCCTCGCCTCGATCGCTCTCCTCGGCTTCGGCAACAGTCTCGCCGCTTCCCTCTGCCAGCTCCAGCAAGCCCACCCTCAGCAACACGCTCAGCATGTCCACCTCGTCCGGCTCGCACGTCCCCGTCAAGCGGAGGAGCGGACCCGTCATCTGGGGGTTCGACCTCAGCGAGATGAGCTTCGGCGCCTTCTCGCACAAGCAGCTCATGGACCCCAAGTGGCACCTTCGCAAGGAGCGCATCAGTCCGTCCCGTCCTCTTTTTCCCCGATGCTCCGGACGAGCGAGAGCTGACCCTCCTTTTCTCCCGACTCTCCTCGTCCTTCCCTCGCTGTTTCTCCAAACAGTCACCTACCAGCTTGCCATGCTCGTCTGCCTCGCCGCCGAGTGCTGCGCCACCTACTCGCTCTCCAAGTGTGCGTCCCGCTCATCCGCCCTTATTTTTTCTCGAGCTGACCTTTCCCTCGGCACGACCAGACGAGGACCTGCAAACACACATCGAGGACCGCTTTGCACCGGCGCATGTATACAACAACGACATCATCGATCTGGAGATCGTCACCATCGTCATGTGTGTCATGGTCGGCAAGTCGAGATTCCCTCCTTTCCCCTTTTCTCCCTCTCGGAGACTGCCTCGTCCGCCCTTCCTCCTCTCTACGCCAAGACGAGCCCAGCGCACTGTCGCACCGTAGCCCGTCAAGCCTGGTCTGACTCCTGCTCGTTTTCGCCACACCCCCACAGCCTGCCTCTACGGCGCCGACTTTTTCTTCCTCGTCCAGTTCCCGCGCCGCCGCTACCCAATGTGGTACCAACAGACGAAGAAGGCGCTCGCGGTGACGATCACGAGCGGCGTGCTCGCCGCAGCGATCGGGTTGACCGTGCGTCTTTTTCCTCCCCCCCCCTCTTTCCCTCTTTTTGCCTCTTCGGTTCTTTCCTTTCGCCCTCTCTCTTCACTGGCATGTCTACGAGCACGCTCAGACGGCGCATGGGAGACTGCACGAAAAACGGCGTGAAACTGACCTCGACTCGCCTTTTTTCCTCCCGTTCGCAGGTCGTCGTCGCCCGCAACGCCGCCAAGATCGAGCACGTCCCGGACTACGTCAAGGAGGCTGCAACGGCTTACTACTATCGCCCCCCCACGATCTACCGGCTGTGGGCAGTAAACTGGGCGGCTATTGGCCTTCTCTGGAGTGGTTGGATTTTCTGTTGCGTGGCGCAAGTCTATGACCCTCTACTTCGTTCTGAGTCGATTCTGACCATTGTCATGGCTGTACGTGCTCACAGGACCGTCTTCATGTTCATGGCCGCCGAGCACGACCGCGTCTACGGCACCGCGCCGCGCGGCGAGCTCTCCTCCTACCCCGAAGCCGCGACCGCCACCCCTTCCACCTCCAACGTCCCGCTCGCCGCCCCGTCCGCCGCGCACGACCCGCGCGTCTCATCCGCGTCGACGCTGCCGACCGGCGCGAGGGACGACGGGAGCAAGGTGCACCTGCCCGTGCCGGAGGGGCGGCAGCTTGCGGTTGGTGCGGGCGAGGGTGGGAGGGGGCTCGACCTGCAGACGGACCATGGGACGTTCGAGGGCGACGGAAGGAGCGGAGGCGTCGTTGGGAGCAGGGTGTGAGGAGGAGGAGAAAAACACCCTTTTGATGTCCGAGCCTTCTTTCACCTCACCACCTCATACCGCCCGCCTATAGACCCACCCCCTTCTCACCCTCTCCTCTGTGCCATCTTCCCCATACACTCTCAGCTGTACCTCGTTGTATCCCTCGCGCGTTTTCTCTTCCCCCCCTCTCTTCCGGCTTTTTCCCCATTCATATTCCCCCCTACGCCCCTAATTTACCACCCCCCTCACTCGTGCTTGATCTGTCGCAATCCTATACCCTGTTTACCCCCCAAGCACGAAGAGCCAGAGAGTCGCGACCTCGGAAGCTGATGAGGCGGTGAATGAACGCGCTCGTCTCCTCCGCTACTGCTGCAAGATGGCTCCACGCGAGGCAGGACCGACCGACGACTTCTCGGATGGCGACTCGTCGTCCCCGCTGCTCCCCCCGCCCGCTTCGTCCTCGTTGCCCTCCTCCTCGTCCGCCGACTCGACCCCGAAGCGCTCCCGCCTCGCCGCCCTCAAGTCCTGGCGGTGGTACCACCCGGTCCTCGCCCTCGCCGGAGCAGGCATCGTCCTCCTCGCGTTCGACCAGGCCTACACCGGGCGGAGCGAGCGGTGGAGCGGCATCGAGGATGGCGAGAGGGACCCGCACTTCCCGTCTCGAGTGGGCTACGCAGGACCGACACCGACCGTACGTCTCCCTCTCCCTGCTTGTCACCCGTGCGCGCTGACCGGCTCGGGCGAGCGCAGGGCGCCGAAGCCTTCGCGGCCGCGACGTCGTACCCCTCGATGCACGACTCGTTCCCGTTGAACCCGCCGGCGAGCCTCAAGAACAGCGACTTCAACATCCTCGACTACCTCGGCAACTTGAGCCCGTGGCACACTGTCAACCATGGCTTGAAGGGGACGGCGCAGGTCCCCGAGGGATGCGAGGTCGAGGAGGTGCGTCTTGTCGTTTTTCTTCTCTCCTCCTACTGCTCTGTTTCCCGCCTTTCATTCTTCATATGAGGGAGACGAACAGATGACGAGGGCGTGTGGTGCGTGATGAGCGTCCACAAGCCGGGCGAGCGGAGGGCAGGGCAGGGGCCAGGCGGAAAAGGCCTGGACCGTGCGAGCCGCCAGGTCCTTCTTCATCCTCGCGAGGGACGGGATGAACGGGAGCTCGCCGACGGTTATTTGCCTTCCAGCGAGCTGGAGGGACGGAAGCCAGCTCGGGGCGGCGAAGCGGGAAGCGATGAGCAGCGCACTTTGCCCCCTCTTCCTCGAGAATCGTACTGATCGCCAATTTCCCTCTTCCCGACAAATCTATCCTTCTTTGCATCGCGCAATCCACTCGACCTGAATCGACTGCGACGTTCGGGATGCGCAGGTCCAGCTGCTGCACCGTAAGCCGACCGGTTTTTCCTCGAGGCGGAAGAGGAGGAGATACTCTCATCAGCCAATACTGATCACCTCTCTGGGCTCTCTCACTGCCCCATCCTTGCGCCCTGCAGGTCACGGTGCGCGCTACCCGACCTCCGGCTCCTCGACCGAGACGTTCTACTCCTCCGTCGTCGCCCAGCCCGGGTTCAAGGCGTCCGGCCAGCTCGCATTCCTCAACAACTGGAAGCACCTCCTCGGCGGCGAAATCCTGACGCCGTTCGGCCGGAGCCAGCTCTTCAACCTCGGCGCGAGCTTCCGGGTCAAGTATGGGCATTTGCTCAAGGAGGGGCAGAGGCCGGTATTCCGCACAGGTGCGGCTCGCTCTTCCTGCTTGTGAGGGGAAAGAGACACGTACTGACGAGCGAACGGAATGCAGAGAGCCAAGACCGCATGCTCAACTCGGCGCTGAACTTCGCCCTCGGGTTTTGGGGCCGTGCGTCCTTCCCCTTTCTCCCCTCCTCTCGCCTCTCGCCTCGCCTCTCACGAGAGCTGACAGAGTCCGCAACCTGCCGCCTTCCTCTTCCCTCTCCGCTCTCCGCTTCCCTCCTGACCTCATTCCCTTCGCAGTCCCTCTCGAAGACAAATACCACCAGCTCGTCACGATCGAGTGGCCTGGATTTAACAACACCCTCGCGCCGTACATGACCTGCTCGAACTCGAATCGCGCCGACCTGACCCGCGGGCCGAAGAAAATGGCCGAGTGGATGGAGGTCTACCTCAAGGACGCGCTGGGGCGAGTGCAGGGGATGGTCGAGGGTGTGGAGCTCAAGGTCAAGGATCTGTTTAATGTGCGTTGCTGACTTTGCTCTTCTTCGGACGGGCCGCATCGTTCTCGAAGCCCTGTCTGTTCAAGTCGAAGACTCGACTCACCGGTCTCCCCTTCTGCAGATGCAACTCCTCTGCGCCTACGAGCTCGTCGCGCTCGGCGGGTCGGCTTTCTGCCCAATCTTCACCGGTACGTCCACTCCCCTCGCCACCTTCTTGTACGCTCCATCTGACCTTGTCCTCTTTCCCAACTCGCAGAGGACGAATGGAAAGGCTTCGAGTACGCGCACGACATCATGTTCTGGGAGATTTACTGTGCGTTCCTCGTCCCTCTCCTTCCAGCTTCCTCTCCTACCCTCGACTGCAACCTGACTTGAGAAAACTGCAGCCTTCGGCCACCCCGCCTCGGCCGCTGCCGGCAAGGGCTGGGTGCAGGAGTGGCTCGCGCGGACGATGAAGCAGCCACTCGGCGAGTTCAACAGCACGACGAACGCGACGCTGCACACGAACGAGTACTTCCCACTTGACCAAACGCTCTACGTCGATGGTGCGTCGCCCTTCTTTTCCTCCTCATCCGCCTCTCTCGTTCCTCCCTCTTCCTCTGCCTCGCCAGAGTCCGGAGCTGATGCTCTACTGCTGCTCGCAGCCACTCACGACACAATCATCTCGGCGGTCATCACCACCCTCAACTTCACCTCCTTCGCCCGCTCCGGGCCTCTCCCGACGTCTCACATCCCCGCCAACCTCTCCTTCGTCACCTCGTCCATCTCTCCCTTCGCCGCGAACTTGCATTCGCAGATTCTCTCGTGCCCGTCGTCCCCGCTCGTCCCCAAGGGCGGCGATGCGAGGTTCGTGAGGTGGATCCTGAACGACGGCGTCGTCCCGCTGGACCACATCGACGGGTGCGAGACGAACGACGACGGGCTGTGCAGCCTCGAGGCGTTCGTGAGGAAGACGAGGGAGAATGTCGCGACGATGGACTTCGGGTACGACTGCCGTGCGTTTCCTTCCTTCCTTCTTTCTTTCTTTCTTTCCCCTTTCTCCCTTCCCTGCCTTTCCCTCTTCCGCTTCCCCGCTTCTTCTCCCACACTGACTTTCTTCCACCCGCACAGTGACCGACTATCCTCGCCCGTCCTCGCCCGTCACGGACGGCCGCCCGCCCCGGCCCTCGTCCTAAGCCCGCCGGCGGCGCTTCCGCTCTTCCACCGCCGCGAAGCTGCCTCCGCCATCAGCTGTAGATACCCTGACCTTCTGGACATACCCACACGACAGACGTACGTACATATCGGAGGACGCGCCGGTCAAGAGGATGGTTCCCGATTCTCCTGGTCCTCATGCTTCGCCTCGGCTCTTGTCTCTCGGTTCCCTCGAAAAACAAGACTACGGACACGCGAGCGGCGGGCTGCCTCTCGCTTGCCAGCTTCGTTAACCGTCGTCTTTGCCGTCTTCTTTTCTGCGGTCGATCTCGGCAGTCCGCTGCAATCTTACCTCCCTTCTACCCTTCTCCTCCCCTTCCGTATCTACCTACACCGACTGCGCCGCCTTCTCCGTCGCCGAACCTGCTCTTCCTCACGGTCCCTTGTTTCCGACCGGGACCCACTCCTTCTCGGGCTTTGGCCAGCGCCCGCCCTTCTTCCGGCGCCGGTACCGTGCCCGCCGCCTCTTTTGTACGCTGACTCGGTGCCAAGCCGTCCCGCCTTTACCGGTCGCGATGGAATGGGCGCAATGCCTTTTCTCGGGGGGCCTCACCGCTTCCCTTGCCTCGTCCATCTCTACAGCCTTTGCCCCTTTTCCTGGTGCAGCGTGCTCGTACAGCTGACGTCCAGCGAGCGCGCCTCTCCGGCCAGGGAGAAAGATCAGTATGTACGTCGTTGCGACCCGCCGCGATCATTTCCTGCGCAAGCCTTGCTTGTCCGAGTCCGCTCGCTCGTACGCCGGGATACATACGGCGCTCGGCAGATGCCGCCAGCGACGTCGACGGCGCCGCGCTCTTGGTGCTCGTTCATCTCCGACCTGCCTGGCGCAGCAGCGGGACCCCTTCGACCGGTCGACTCTAGGTATCACCTGCCTGTTCGGCGGGTCGTGCTTTTTCCTCGTCGTGTTCTCCCGCCTCTCCCGCCTCTCCCGCCGCCGTTCGCTGACGAGGTCGGCGCAGCGAGCGCTGCCCTCGTCGCTGCATTCCCAGGCGTCGTGATCGCGCGCTGGGCGCGGTCGCGCCGCCCAGGCGACGCGAGCGGACTTTCCTCTTTCCTTCTTCGCTAAGAAGGCCTCCCGGAGCCGGTTAGCTTTTAAGAGCAAAAGCCTGGACAACTTTGCCATCTGGAGCACTCGGCAAGGTGCGTCGCTGACCTGGCGTGCCTTGGACGCAGGCGGGCAGGTCGTCCACGATCAAGCACTTGTTCTCGCTTCTCCAAGAGACCCTGGCGCGAGGCTCTTCTTCTCCTTCTCCACCTCACGCACCAGCACCGCCTGCTTACCCCACCCCAGCAGTACCCGCCCGTCCAGCTCGCCGCCGCCGTCGTCGCAGCCTGCTCGTTTCCCGGGCGGCCCCCCGCACTTCGCTCACCGCTTCACCCGCACGCCGACCGCGTTCCCAGCCACCGTCGTCGGGCTGCGTTTGACTCTTGCACCTCGACTTCGTTCGCCTCTCCGTCAGTCCGGTACGCAACTGATGGCGACCTCGACGGCTACCAACCCGCCTAAGGCGCCCCGGAGCCAGTTCCTCCAGAAGCTGCACTCGTGCGTCCCCGGCCTGTCCCTCCCCCGTCCCTCGCTCGTTCGCTTATCCCCACTTGACCTGACCTCGTCCTTTGCAGCCTGCTGGAGAACCCGCTCGACCCGGACGGCCTGCGCTGGGTCTCGGACGACTCGTTTGAGATTTCGAGCAAGGACGCCATCGCCATCCACGCCTTGTCGCCCCAGTTCGAGTTCCACAGGTGCGTTTCCTCGCGCCCCTTTTCCCACTTATACCCTCATTGACCCTCTTTTGCCGCAGCCTGAGCAGCTTCATCGTGCGTCAAGCTTGCCTCTTCTCCCCGGCAGGAAAGAGGGGGACAAGCAAGACCCGCATTGGAGGCTAACTTTCTCCTCCTGCCCTCGCACAGCGGCAACTCTCCTACTACTCGTTCCGCCGTCTCTCGGACCGTCGAAGGTCCACCGAGCGGCGTGCGTCCAGCACGGGCTACATCTCGTTCACGTGCGCACGCTCCTTTTTCCTTCTCGATTACGAGGCCGAGGCTAATCCTCTCCGACTCGACGTTGCAGCCACCCGAGCGGCTTCTTCGTGCGCGGCGATCCTTCCAAGCTCACGCAGATCGTCCGCAAGGCGCGCAACCGCCCGGAGAAGGAGAAGGGCGGGAGGAGGATCTCCATGTGCAGCGTCGCCTCGGACGACTATGCCCCTCCTCCCCCCGTCCCAATGCCGCAGTGGCAGCCGCCCGACTTCCGCCCGCAATACGGCGCCGACCGCCAGCCTCTCCCGTCCCTGCACAACCTCCCCTCGTTCGTGACGACCCTCGGCCAGCCGCCGCACTACGAGAGCGTGACCCAATGGAGGAACTACTCGCCTGCCACGTCGACCTGGCTCGACCCGAACCGCACCGACCCGGACGAGCAGTACTACACGCCGTACCGCCGCCAGTCCCTCGGCGACTTCAAGCTTGACCGAACCGGACCGTCGAGCGGATTCATGCCCGGCACTCTTCCTTCGCTGCCCGAGGCGGGAGGACGGCCCGGGCTGCGCAAGGCCATCTCGTCGCAGGAGCTTCCGACGGTCAACTCGCTTGGAGGAGCGGCGATGGGCTACCCCGGTCAGCAGCAGCCGCAGCCGTCCGGCGCGGTCGACGGCCAGTTCCGCAACTCGCCCTACCCGACCCCAACATTCGACTCGTCTGCCTCGAGCTACTTCTCCCAACACACTGCCCCTCCGCAGTCCTCCTACACCGCCTACCCGCCGATCCAGCAGCAGCAGCCGCACGACTACTCGCACCACTCTTACTCTTCTTCCTCCCACCCCGCCCAGCACTCCCACCTCACCTACGAGCCCATCCCCTCGCACTCTCAGCCGCACTCACACTTCTCCGCCTCCTACGAGCCCGTCGCCCCCGCGAAGGCCGCCGCTTCTCTCCCTTCCGGCGTCTCGCTCCTCTCGTCGACCCGCTCTCCTCCTTACGCCGCCCAGCCAGGCGCGCAAACGCCCTCTCCCACGCAGTCCCCGACGCAGCGCACCGCCGCGCTCCCTCCCATTCCCGGCGGCGGCGGCGCGGCGGAGCACTTTGTCGGCGGCGTCCCCGGCGGGCTGCACCACGCCTCTTACGACGCCGCCGCGCCCCCTTCCGGCGCAGCCGAGTACTCGTCGCACACGGCACACAACCTCCCGCCGTACGGTGCCGAGGCGAGCCCGCGCCAGCAGTACGCGTCGACGGCGGCGCTGCCGAGGATGGCGCTCCCGCCGCCGTCGTCAGGCAACCAGTACTTCCCGTCGTCGTACCAGCCTACTGCGGCGTACGCCCAGCAGCAGCAGCAGCAGCAGGCGGGAGGAGGAGGCGCAGCGCCGGGAGGGACGACTCTCCAGCCGTGGTCGCCGCCGCCGATCCGGACGGCGTACTGAACGCCTGTTTTCCCGCTCTCCCTTGCCTCGCCCATGTGTGTTTTCCTCCATCGTCTCGCCTGTCTCTCGCCTTCTCTCACTAGGTTGTTGTCAGTATCTTTGCCCACCGCCCCTCCTCGTTTCCCTCCCTCGTTCTGTATAGTGCAGTCCCTTCCCCCGCTCTTTCGTCCTATTGAGCACTATCCCTCCGCCCATCAAGGCATGCATTTGAACGTATGATTTGCGCTTCTCGAGTTCGACGGGAGAGGAGGAAAAGGAACAAGAGCAAGAACAACAAGACGTGATTCTATTCCTCCGAGCTCCGTTCGTCTGCTAGTCTACACGTCATCTACTCGGACTCCGTCTATATAACTCCCGCGGCCCAGCCTGCCGCTGCGACCACCAAAAGGAGGGCGAGACTGCCTGGGCGAGTGAAGGAAGAAGAGCCGGCGCCGGTGTAGCCTTGCTCGTAGGCCTGTTCCGTCGCGTAGGGTGGGGGTCAGGCTTCGATACTCGATGAGCGAAGCGGGAGAAGCCGAAGGGGGAGAAAACGGAGCGAGAGGGAATGAAAGGGAGAAAGGAAGGAGGAAAAACGCACGGTCTGGTTGCCAAAGTTGGTGCGGACCCACTGCTCGACGGTCGAGTTGCCGCCGACGAGGCGGAAGTCGGCGAGCACCTCGGCCGTGCCGTTTCCTCTGCAGTGTCAGGAGAGTCAGAACACTGGAGGACCAAGCTGGGGGGAAAAGAAGAGACAGGAGGGAGGGAGACGGGACGGGAGCGCACTTCTTCAGGTAGTTGAAGTGGTTCACGAGCCGCAAGTTAGGGAACCGCTGCGCCGTCGCGTTGCCCGTGAGCTGCGCGAGCCAGCTCGCCTTGACGAACAGCTCGTCGTCGCTCCTCTCGTACGGCGGGTCCGCCAAGCTCGGCTCGTACAGGGCCCGATTTTGCGCGCTCGAGAGGTTCGGCTGCGGTGTGGGGATGTCGGTGTCGCCTGCTTGGGTGTAGTAAGGGGAGGAGGGCGGGATGGAGTAGTAGAAGGGCGCGGAGGTCTCGGAGATGACAATGGGGTAGGCGTGCGTGAGGGAGAGGGGGTTGGAGCTGGACGAGGAGGAGGTGGGGGAGAAGAGCTGATAGAAGGGCGTGAGAGAGTCGCGCAGGAGGGAGGACGACGGCGGGCGATTGATCGACTTTTGCGGGCCGAAGGAGTAGAGGGACAGGCCGACTACATCGACGTCTGCGCGTGTGGGAGATGTGCGGAAGGGTGGGAGAAAAGTCCGTCAGGATGAGTGCGAGTAGGGAAAAATGTTAGAAATGGCAAAAGAGAGAGGCAGAGACGCACACTCCTCGCCCGGCCAGTACGGCGTGTACCCCTGCACGGGGTCGTCCACGTCGCCGCTCCAGACGTTCGGCGCCCAGAGCATATAGGTCTCGTTCGTTACGGCTCGAATGGCATTGGTTACGGAGCGGAAGGTTGAGACGTAGAGGGAGGGGTTGAGGCCGTAGGACATCCAGCCGCCATTCTGCAGGGCAGAAGAGTGTCAGAATGGGGAAGGACATGAGAATTAGGCGGGGCAAAGGGAGAAGGAAACGCACCATCTCGAAGCACCATCTCACCCAGACCGTCACCCCCTGCTGATTCAGCGCCTTGCACCGCTGCGCCAGCCTCTCGCTCATGTCCTCCGTCCACTCCTCGAGCCCCGCGCCGAAGAGCACAGCGGGAATGTACACCGCCTTGACGTCCCCATTCGCGACCCTGACAACCTCGCTCTCGTGGTACTCGAACTGGCGCATCGCCCAGTCGTCGGGGCTGACATTGATGTAGTCCCCGATGGCGGCCATTGAAGCGCCCATGGCGGCGTTAATCGCCCGCGGGCCCTCGACGGACCAGTTTGGGAGGAAGCCCAAAGCGATCGAGTTGCTGAGGAGGGTGCGGCCGCTGGTGGGCAGGCCGGGCGCGGGGAGGACGGGGAGGGTCGAAGAGGAGGAGGGCGCGGCCTGGGTGGGTGGCGGGAGGAGGAGGAGGAGGAGAGGCGCGAGGAGGAGGACCGAGAGGATGGCGCCGGCGCCGAGGCGGGCAGGCATGCGCTCGAGAGTCGCCGGGGGAGGTGGCGAGTGTGTAGAAGGTGGAGAAGCGGAAGCAAGAGAGCAGCACAAGCAGCGGGAAGAGGGAAGCAAGCAGACATCGGGGACTTGGCGATTCTGGCTGAGGCCGAGCGGCGGAGTGGAGGCGGTGCGCGCGGCGGCGTGACGATGAGGTGGTCCGTCCTGCTCTCTCACCTCGCGGCACTGAGCAAGAAGCGGAAGCAGGAGGCAGGGTCCAGGTGAAGCGGGACAGCGGGGCGCAGAGGCGCGGCGGGTGCTTGCACGGCGAGCAGGAGGAGCACGAGGTAACTGTGGTGATGAGGGGGAGGGAAGCTCGCAGCGCACGGCTGGGCGGAAGGGAGGAGAGGGGGAGGAGCGCAAGGTCGAGATGGGGGAAGCTGACCTTGCCTGCCCTTTCTCATACGCAGCTCGAGCTGGCGGGAGAAGAGGTGGGGAAGGAGGTGGAATGAGTGTGGACGAGCTGCCAGGGGAGGGCATGGGTGGAGAAGGGGACGAGGAGCAAGGAGAGAGACCGGGTTGCGATCCGGTCGGGTCAGAGTGGCAATGGGCGGAGAGGTGGATGAGGAGGAGGACAAGGTGGTGGTACTCGCCCTGCTGCTGCTTTCGTGCTTCTTTCCCTGTCTTGTCCTCGATCTCCAAGGGGAAAAAGGGACGCGGTTGCGCTTCGAGAGCCCCGGTTGCCGCCTCCTCTCTCCTCTTCATCTTCTCTCCCCTCCCGCTTTCTCTCCCTTTTCCTGCTTCCGTTCTCGCATCCATCCGCCATGGACGACCCTGCCCACACTCAGTCGTGCGATCCACTTCAAGCCGCGAAGGCGAGCGAGGAGATGCAGGCGGGGGCGATAGTCGCCGAGGAGGTCGAGGCGGGAGATGCTGACGACGAGCACAAGCACGAGGCGGAGGCAGAGGGGGGCGAGCAGGACGGGACGCAGATGTTCGACTCGGCGTCGTCCGCTCAGCAACAGGACGACTCGCCTCGCCCATCGACCGCTCCTCCTCCTCCTTCTTCCCTCGTTCAGTCAAACCTCGCCTCTCTCCCTCCCGACCAGCAACACCCCTTCCACCTCCTCACCCCTGCTCACC
Source organism: Rhodosporidiobolus sp. SP3-3/4 (assembly GCA_029873605.1). Lineage (NCBI taxonomy): Eukaryota > Fungi > Basidiomycota > Microbotryomycetes > Sporidiobolales > Sporidiobolaceae > Rhodosporidiobolus > Rhodosporidiobolus sp. SP3-3/4. The sequence goes on along the minus strand of JAQJIZ010000025.1, from coordinate 127,131 downwards.
CTCTCTCCTCCTCGAGCAACCCTGCCGACCCGTTCTCTCTCGTCCCCCGTCCCTCTTCCGCCCATCCGCAACCCACCCAGCTCGCTTCCCTCCTTCACCCAGCCGACCACAGCCTCCCCCTCTCGCAGTACCACCAACAGCAGCACGCGCACCCTCACACCGCCCCTCCAACCGCCATCCCGACCTACTCGTCCTCGTCCTCTTCTTCCTCTGCGACTCCCGCCTTCGCCCCGCCGCCGCGCCACTCGCCGCTCGCCCAACTCTTGCCGGCCAGGTCTCTCGATGGCTCGCACGCCCACTCCGGTGCTAGCACGAGCCACTCGCCGGCGCTGAGGGACGTCGAGAGCGAGGTTGAGAAGGCCGACGAGGAGGAGAAGGAGCAGGAACGGGAGGACGGAGGCGGCGACTCGCCCGCCCCTCAGCCCTCAGGCGACAATAGCGAGGTACACGGCGCGCTGGGGATGCTCGCCGAGGCGGGGAGGAGCGCCGAGGCGTCGACAAGCAAGGAGGGCGAGGAGGTGGAGATGGATGACTTCGAGACGAAGGAGACGAAGAGGAGGGAGCGTGCACAGTACGTGGACGACGAAGAGGACGGCGAGGGCGACACGGAGGCGGAAGTGGCGGCGGCGAAGAAGCAGCGCACCTCGCCTCCCTACCCGGCCCACCTCCCTCACCAGCCGCCCGCGCCGCCGCTCTACAACTACCCTTACTACGGCACGTCGCACATCCCGCCCCCGTCGGCGGCGCACCTGCCGAGCACGCTCAGCCTGCAGCGCCACAACGACTCCCTCGGCCACTTCCTCGCGAACCAGTACCAGCTGCAGGCGGCGGGCGCGAGCTACCACGCCGCGCAGGCGCAGTACGCGCGCTCCCAGCTCCAGCAGCCGAGCGCCCTCATCCCGGGAGCGGGCTACGCCTACCCCTCGTCCTCTGTCGCTGCCGGTAGCGCCAACCTCGCCCACTTCGGCGCCCAGCAGCAGCACCAGGCGCACCAGCTCCGGCAGCAGCAGCGCTTCCTCGACACGGCCGCCGCAGCCTCGAGCGGCGGGAGCGGAGGGTCGGACGAGCCCGCGAGCCCGGCCTCGACGCAGTACGGCGGCTCGCCGCCGCCGCCCTCTATCTCGACCGGCGGCGAGTCGGGCGGGTCGAGGCCGTCGACGGCGCAGTCGGCGACGCAGACGAGCCCAGCCGCGTCCTACGGTCATCCACAGGCGGCGTACTGGGACACGGGGGCGTACCGTCCGAGTAGCGCGTCGACGAGCCCGGTCTTGCCGATGCAGCAGCTGCGGCAGAAGTTCCAGACGTCGGCGCAGGGGTACGTGCCGATCCGCCCTGGTCCTCCGCCGGCGACGATGCAACAGCAGCAGGTGGCTCAACAGCAGAACCCGCCGCTGATCAGCAACAGCCGCTCGGCGCCGACCTCGTTCGCCGCTGCCGCCGCCGTCACGCCCGCCGCGGGGCCGGTTTTCGGGGCGATCGCGCCGCAGGAGGGGACGCAGCAGGGAGAGGGTCAGGAGCAGGCTGGAGAGGGAGAGAAGCAGGAAGGCGGTGGGAAGAAGAGGGGGAGGGGGAAGGCGCCCGAGGATGCGTACGAGATCGAGGCGGTGCGTCCTTCCCTGTCCACTCTTCCCTTCCCTGCTCTCCTCTCTCTGAGAATGAGGCTGATGAGCTCTCGGCGCACGGGAGCAGATCCAGGGCGTCAAGCCGTTCGTCACCAAGCTGCGCTGGCTCCTCCAACACCCCGCCGAAGTCGGGGACTGCATCTGCTGGTCGTCCGTTTCCGCTCTTCTCTCTCCATTCCCTGCACGCGCTGACGAATTGGAAACGGTCCGCAGGGAGAGCGGCAACGAGGTGCTCGTCAAGGTCGCAGGCGAGACGAGGCTCGTCAACGAGATCCTGCCCAAGACGTTCTACCACACCAACCTCGGGCCCTTCTACCGTGCGTCTTTGTCTCGTCTCTTCTTTCTGCGCTCTCCAGGATGAGCGAGAGCTGACCCTCGCATTCGTCCCCACCTGAGAAGGCCAATTCACCGTCCGTCTTTTCTTCCTCCTCTCCCTCCTCAGTAGACTGACGCCTCGCTCACGCATCCCAGGCCTACGGATTTGTCCACCTCAAGGATGCGGCCACGGCCACGGCTGCTCTACGCCGCCCTGCTCCCACTCCGACCGCCTCCGCCTCGACCTCGGACGACCTCCCCTCGCTCGGGTCTTCCTCCCTCGCTGTCTCCCCCTCGCCCGCCAACCAGGACGATGACGAGAAGGAGGGAGAGGCGGAGGAAGAAACCCGTGAGCTGACCGAGTGGCGTGTCTACACCCACCGCCACACGCAGGCCGACTTCCTCGCCGCCGTTGCCGCCGAGATGGACCTAGCGGCGAAGCTGGCGCAGGCGCGCAAGGTCGCGAAGCGCACCGCCGAGGACGATGAGGGGTCTGGGGACGAGGGAGAGGGGGGCGAAGAGGCTGAGGAAGAGGAAGAGGACGAGCCGGTGTGGTTCGCGCGCGCGACGATGGACGACTGGGACCTGCTGCGGCGGCTCAAGGCCAAGACGAAGGGCAAGAAGGACGACGCCGCGCCTGCGCCCGCTCAGGCCTCGGCTGCCGTTGCCGCCGGGCCAGCAGCAGGGAAGAAGGCGCAGCAGGTCGTCGACGCCCTCACCGCGACGCCTCAAGCTCCCGCGCAGGCGCAGTACTCGCCCTATCCCGTCCCGCTCGCCTCCGCCGCGCAGCCGCCCCAGGCCTACCACCCGCACACGCCCGTCCCGCCTGCTCCTTCCTCCTCCAACTCCGCCTCCTACCCCCAGCACGGCCGGTTCGGCGACTGGCCCGCTCTCCCCGGCATCTCCGTCCCGCCGACGCCGCAGGGACGGGAGCAGTACTACGCTGGAGGCGGCGCGCTGGGCGGGCTCGTCGGCGCGGGCGGGGGCACGGCGGACGTGAGGAGTGCGCCGGGGGTCGCGATGCAGGGGCTCTTCCGCGCCTCTGGCGTCGAAGCTGAGACGCGTGAGGGGCAGCAGAAGGAGGAGCAGGAGAGGGCAGAGGAGTGAAGCAGCGGGGAGAAGGGTTCGCTTGTTTCCTGTTTTCGCTTTTCCGACCCACCCGCTTTTTTCAGGTAGCTTGATCGTCAGTACGTCGCACGCTTGTAGCTTCTCTCCTCTCCTTTCGTTTGCTTTTCGTCGTCTCGTTGTCGAGTAAACTCAGCCTTTTCTTCCTCATCGAGAGAGACGGTCTCTTCCTCGAGGGACCTCGGAGCGAACAACCCTGTCTGCGTTCCCCGCTCCCAGTTAGACGTACGCCACGCCCGTCTCGGGTCTCTTCAGCCTCACCTCGTCCTCCCCCTTCGCGGTCAACTCGAGCTTCCTCCCTTCACCACCCTCTGCCGCTCCCTCCCGCCCACCTCCCTTCCCAGCCCTCTCCCCATAGCGCAACCTCACGCCCCTCTCCCTTTCCGCGTCCTCTTCCCCAAACTCGCCCGTGCCCGCGCCGCGGACCTTGTCCTCCTCCGGCGAGCCGAGCGCGACCAACGCGCACTCGAGTGCGTCGGTAAAGTCTGTGCGGCCGTTCGAGAGCGCGCCGAGGGACGGAAGGAGGACGAAGGAGCCGGTGGTGAGGAGGAGGGTGAGGAGGAGGAGGGGCGGCAGGAGCCAGAAGAGCGTGCCGTTCGTGAGGTGCAGCGAGAGGGCTTCGACTTGGTACTGCAGGTAGGTGAGCGGGTCAGGTTCGAGGCGGAGGAAAGGAGGAAACAAGAAGAAGGGAAAGTGCACCTTGCTGTCCGTATCCTCGTACACGAGCCCTTCGACCTCGCCCTCCGCCGCCGCCCTCGAGAAGACATAGCTCGCCCTTGCGAGCGTGACCTTGACGAGCGTCTCGACCGTGCGCTCGACGAACTCGGTCTCGTTCTCGCCCCGCGCCCTCACCGCCGCCCACGCATCGCGGAGGACGACCCAGCCCCGCGGGCCAAAGTCGTCGAGCAGGTCTTCGCCTAGGAGGTCGACGATGCCCAGCGAGGCGGGCAGAGGGGCGGGGGACGAGGGAGCGCCTTCGGTGCGCGCGACGTCGAGGAGGGGGGAGAAGACCATCGAAATGAGGACGGATGTGGCTTGGAGGGTGCAGCGGTAGGTCACGAGGAGGGAAGGGTTGGGAGGCGAAGGCGCGGCAGAGTAAAGGAAGACGACCTCGGAGCCGTCGGGGCAGGCGAACGCGTCGGCGACGGTGTAGTTCGGGTTCGGGGCGGAAGACGGGCTGCGAGAGGACGGGTAGGTCCAGTAGTACGCCTCCTTGCGGCCGCACGGGAAGTCGATAGCGAAAGCGATGGCGTTCAGTGTTGGCGAAGGGGCCGTGGTGTAATTGGGAGAGAAGAGCTCGCAGGAGGAAGAGGCGAGGAAGCCCTCGACTTCGGCAAAGGCGACGATCTCCCTCGAGGGCTCGAGCATCCTCGTCTCCCGCCTCGTGAGGTTATTCTCCACCTCGGGGAGGAGGACACCCTGGATTCGGGGAGGAGGACACCCTGGATTGTGCGCAGCTGCGCCTGGGCGGCGAAGAGAGGGTCCTTGGCAGAAGAGGCTTCAAGGGTGTTGAGGATCGTGGCCTGGACGGTCTGCGGGACCGCCGAGAGCGAGTTGACGACGGCGTCGACGTTGACGTCGGCCTCATCGTTGGCGGAGAGGAGGGACGTGACATTTTCGAGGTAAGGAAGGAGGAGGTTGATGTTGTCCGAGATGCGGGCGCGACGGAAGGGGATTCTGCACGCGGGGAGATTGAGCTCTGTCCAAGCCGGAGAGGGAGGCGGAGAACGTACGTGAGGTTGACCTGCACAACAGACGTGCCGAACGCCGCTTGAGCCGCCGGATCGAGAAGCAGCTCCGCGAAGACGAACAGCAGTGCGGCGAGGAGAGCCGACCCGCTGAGCTTCCAGAGGATCTGCCGCTGTGCGAGGTTGCTGAGCGCGTCGAAAGTGGCGAGGGAGACGCCTTGCGGGCGGAGGAGACGGCGGCGAAGGAGGGCGCCGAGGGAGTGCTTGAGAGCGTAGCCGACCCACGCGCTGATGAAGGAGGCGACGAGGGCGATCAGAGTGTTGTACTGGCCGTTGGACCAGGCGTCTGCGAAGAGACGAGATTGAGCCGAAGACAACGAAGGACGAAGAGAAGAAGCTCACCGTCTGCGTCTGGACTCCTACCGCCGAAGAAATTGACGGGCAGCGTCACCTCGAGCCGCCACAGCACGATCGCGCTCGCTATCCAGACGCTGAGCAGAGTAGTCGCGACGAGGACGACGATGCGAGCGGTCCTGCTCGACTTCCAGACGACGCCGTGAGGGGCTGCTAGAGGCGGTGCAGGCGGGGAAGGAGCTCGGTCGGAGCGTAGAAAGCGCATATGGAAGCCTGTGGGATCAGCGTCGAGTAAGCGAGATGAAGGGAAGGAGCAAGAGAAGGGAAACGCACCCTCTTCTCGCCCTCACCGAGGCAACTCGGGTGCTTTCCGGGCTACAAGGTTCGACAGGTCGTGGTTGCAAGCGAGGGAGACAGTATGCGAGGAGAGAAGGCAAAACGGGCTGGGTACAACGGGGAAAGACTAGATGCGAGGGATGCGAAGGAGGTCTACCGAGACCGAGAAAAGCGGAAGTGGAGGTGCACACGGGAGGTGAAGCTGCGAGGAGGTGACGGAGAGGGAGAGTGTCTACTTCTTGGGAGGAGGCTGCGAAGCGAGAGGGGGTCAATGAAAGCCGAGGGGAGATAAAGAAGAAAGACGGCTCACCTTCCTTGCCTTGGGAACGAAGAGCGAGGGCGGCGCCTTCTTGACGGCAGGAGCGGTCGAGACAGGAGGAGCGCCAGGAGGACGGGGCGGCGGCCTCCTCCCTCCGCTCATCATCCCACCCACAGCCGGCTTCGTCTCGCCGGACCCGTCTCCGTCAACCTTCGGCCTCTTCCCGAGCGGCGCGCCGTCAACGTCCATCTGGTCGCCCAAGCGCTTCTTGAGCGCGCTGCCGTTGAGGCTGGGCGGGACGCCGCGGGTGCCGTTCGGGGTGCCCGGGACAACGTGAGGAGGAGTAGGAGCAACGAGCCCGCTCGGGCCAGCTGCTCCGGCGCCTTCCGAGCTGTAGGCGGGCGACATCTCGATCGCGCGCGCCTTAGACTTGACGACGGCCGAGCGGACGACGGGAGGGGCAGAGTAGGAAGAGCGGAAAGTGTTGATGTCGGCCTGAATGAGGGGAAGGAGTTAGTCCGGCTCGTGGCGAGGAGGAGGAAGCGGTGCGCGCCTTGCGGAAGAGACCGCGGGTCTCGGCGTCGCTAACGAGGTTGCCCCAGTACTGGTTCGAGCGGAGCTTGTTCGAGTCGCCGAGGATCCAGATGGACGAGCGGGCACGAGTCAAGGCGACGTTCATGCGGCTATGGGACGGGCAGCAGGTGAGCGAGACGGTAAGGAGAGGTCAAGAAAGGGAGACGCACCGAGTGTCGGCCAAGAAACCGACGCCCTTGTCCGTTGTTCCGCCACGAACGCAGGAAAGGATGATGATGTCCTTCTCTTGACCTTGGAAGCCCTGCAGGATCAGGGAATGTCAGGGAGGCGGAAACAGAGGAGTCGGAAGACGCAAGACGCACGTCGACGGTGTTAAAGGCGATCTTGGTGAGGATCTCCTCGCCGTACCGCTGACGGAAGGTCCTCCTCAACTCCTGGACCTGGCCCTTGTACGGCGTGACGATTCCGATGCGGTAGTCAAAGTCGATCGAGGCGTACTCGCGCTTGAGGCGCTCGTAGATCGCCAACGTCGTCTGCGCCTCGGTCGGGTTCGTCCAGGAGTGATGCCGCCCGGCGACTTCGCGACCGTCGACGTGGTAGAAGGTGTAGGGCGGGAAGAGCGCATTGGCGTGCCACGGCTGGAGCGTCTTGGTCTCCATGTCGGGGCCGTCGGTGAGGCGGGACTGGTAGAAGGCGGCGGAGGGGAAGGCGGAGATATTGGGGTGCATGCGGTACTGGATCCTGCAGTACAGGGTCGAGAGAGATGAGATGACCGGGTGAACGCAAGAAGGATGGAGGCAAAAGACGAACGAGAGAAGGTGAACAGCCGAAGGACCGCGCTGCATGACGCGAACGAAAAGTGAGCGGTCGTAGCCACCGCGCGCGGCGGTGCCAGAAATGACGGTGGGAGGAAGCTGGAGTGGGTCTGTGAGAGGCAGAGATGGTCAGCGGGGAGGAAAGAGCGGAGCAGAAAGGAAAGGAAAGTCACCTCCAACGAGGATACAGCGCGTGCAGCCGTACTTGAGCGGGATGAGCGAGCTGAGCTCGATCGACTGCGCGGCCTCGTCGATGATGACGGTCTCGAAGTCGAACGGCAGCTGCGCCATGTAGTCGTGCCCGGCTCCGGAGAGGGTCGAGCAGATCACGTCCGCCTCGGAGAGGATCTTGAGGCGCATCTTGCGCTGCTCAGCATCCATCGCGCGGCGAGACTGCTGCGCCTTGTCCTTCTCGCTGTCGAGCAGCTGCGAGAGCTCAAAGATGCGCGACTTGATCTTCTTGAGCTCGAGGTTGAGCTCGCCGCGGCGATAGTCGTTGCTCACGACGGCGTCCATCTCCATCTTCTTGAGGTCGCGCTCGTTGCGGAGCGAGTCGATCTCGGTCCTCATGGCCTGCATCTTGGCCTGCGCGTCGTTCGTGCTGCCGATCGTCGCCTTTCCGCCGCTCATCGCCCGCTCAACAAGCTCATCGATGAAGACGTCCTTGACCGAGATGTCGATGGCCGAGTCGGCGCCGATACGAACGACTTTCGGGACGTACAGCGAGCCGTCGAGCAGACGGACACCCTCCTTGAGACGCTTGGCGACCTCGTCAACGGCGGCGTTACTCGGCGCGCAGAGCAGAACCTTGGCGACGGGAGGTGGCTCGGACGGTGCGGTAGCCTTGCCGGCGGCGATGGGAACCGCTACTCGCGGGCGCGAGTCGACGAAGGCGCCGACGAGACCGACGATCGTGCTCGTCTTGCCGGTACCAGGAGGGCTGCAAGAGAGGAAGGGTCAGTCACGGTGGAGGGAAGCGGGAAGGGCGTGGCGGGAGGGAGAGACAGGAAAGACGAGGGGGGCGTGAAAGAAAAGAAAAGGACGTACCCCTGGATCAGACTGAACCCCTGCGTCCTCAACGCCCCGTGGATCGCCATCGCCTGCGGCTCGTTGACCTTGTACGCCGCCATCGCGCGCTGGATCGTCTTCGGGTCGGTCGGCATCGGAGGAGGCGGGCGCGGGTTGAGGATGTCCGGGCAGAGGTCGACCCACTCGAGCGCTTGCAGCGCCGCGTACTCGCGGTGGACGGTACTGAGGCTGCGAGAGGAGGCGAAAAAAGGGTTAGCAATGCAAGAAGGGAAAAAAGGGGGAAGGCAAATGCCTACTTGGCGAGCTTGAGCAACTCCCACTTCGTCCTCGCTCCGAGACCCGGACCGGCGTTGTGTACATCGCTTCCGAGGTGGCAGCGAAGGGTCAGCTCGACGTGCTCCCTCCTCCGGTTGACGTTCTGGATCTTGGCGAAGATCTGGCGCGGCCCCTGGCGGAGCCAGACCAGGTCCGACTCGCCGAAGAAGAAGCGGTTCTGGAGCTGGCCGTGGTCGACGGTGCAGAAGACGTCGACAAAGTCGTCAACGGACTGGCGGCCGGCGATGTCGGTGAGGATGACGTGCCCCTCCTTGACGGCCTCGAGCTTGGCCTGCCGGACCTGCTCCCAGCACTCGGTGAGAAGGAGCGGCTCGAACGCGGCGAAGTACTCCTGCGGGCTCTTGAACTCGCTCGGGAGGTGCTTCGGCAGGTTCGCGTTCGGCGGGACGTCGGCCTCGTCCGCCGGGTTCCACTGCAGGATCGCGCGGTGGAGGCGGGAGAAGTCCTGCGCCGACCGGAGCCGCGCCGCTCGGAGGGCTTGCTGGTCCTCCTTGCTCCGAGCGAGACCGATCCCGCGACCGCGCGCGCCGTGCTGGCCGACCGGCTCGCCGGAGAGGCCGTTGATGATGACGGCGCGCCGCTTCGGCTCGACCTTGCGGATCGACGGCTTCTGGTCCTTGGCGAGGAGCGCGAGACCGGTAAGCTTCTTGCCGTCTGCGCCGCGAACGACGTTCTCGTCCTCGGAGGATTCCGAGTCGGACTGCTCGGCCTTCTTCGACGAGTAGGTCGTCCAAGGAACGCCGCGAGGGCGAGCGGCGACGGCGGGAGCAGGGCGGGCTTTGGAGGAAGAGGTCGAGGCGGAGGAGGAAGGACGGCTGGACGAGGCGGAAGAGGGGAAGGGGAGCTTGGACTGGCTCGGCCCGGCGGAGGTCGACACGCTCGACTTGACACGGACGGAAGAAGACGAGCCCTTGGCGGGCTTGCTGTCCTCATCCGAGATCTCGAGCACCTCAACCCCGCTCGCCCCAGCCCGCTTCCTCCGCTTGACGGCGTCCTCGTTGTCCTCGAGCGCCTCGCGGATCTCGAGCAGCTGGTCCTCCCTCAGGATCGTCGACCTCCGCTCGCGGGGCACGTCGCTAGCCGGCTTGTCGGCGAACTTCTTGAGCCTCGCCGCGACGGTGTCGCGGAGCGCGATGCCGGAGCGGGTGAAGCGCCCGAGCATGCGCATGACGAGGTTGTAGGTGTGGAGGAGGAGGTCCTCGTCGTTGAGCCGGAGCCAGGCCGTAAGCTCCTCGAGCGGGGCGTTGAGCGCGCCGATCATGCGCTCGGCGGTGGTCGACTCCTTCGCAGCGGCCTTGCTCGGCGAGCCGGCGTCGAGCGCGCCCGACGAGGTGGACCGGTCAAGCGACTGGCCGGCGATGATGACCTCGAGGGTGCGGATCTGCTCGAGCATGTCAGCGCCGAAGAGGATCGCGTCGCGCATCCACTCGGTCATCTCCTCGTTCTCGAAGTAGATCGCCCAGTCGGGCGTCCGGCGGAACAGGAGCGCGAGCGCGCCGCCCATCAAGTCCCACAGCGCGAGGAGCTTGGCCTGGAGCTTGAAGTCCTTGCCCCGCCTGACGAACTCGGCGTCGCGGAGGAGGCCGTCCGTCTTGGCGCAGAGGACGTCGAGGACGTCCGACAGACAGCGGACGAGGCGCTTGGCGATCCCGCACGCCTCGGGGAGCGTGTTCGCCGCCTTCTGGAACGACTGGATCGCAGCGGCGAGGCCTCGGAGCGTCGCCTCGGGCCAGCGGAAGAGGAGCTGGCGGAAGACGTCGCGGCGGGTCGTCACGTCAAAGGCCTGCTTGATGAGACCCTGGGCGGTGTTGTGCACGGCCTCAACGGGCGAGAGCAGCAGCGCGAGGAGCTGGTGGACGACGCCGGACTGGCCCATGAACTCGACGAGGACGTCGCCGCGCTCGTCGGCGAAGTTCATGAGGAGCTCGACGATCGGGTCGCGCACGGTCGCAAGCGCGTCGTTGACGGCCTTCATCTGCGGCCGGACGAGGTCCTTGACGCTCCACGTCCGACTCGTGAGCTTCTCGAATTGCGCCGTCGGCGCGACGAGCTGCAGCAGGGTCGCGACCGCCTTGACGTCCTGCTCGCGCACGGTCGCGTACGCGTGGTCCCACAGCGCCTTGGTGTAGCTCACGCTCGCCGGGAGCGGGACGGGCGGCGCCTCGGGCTCGTCCTTCGCCTTCGCGTCCCCGGCCGCGACGCGCTGCAGCCGCTTCTTCTCCTTGCGCTCCCGCTCCTGGTGCTGCTGGCTGAAGACAGCGAGGCTGTAAACCGACCGCGCGATGGCCTTGCCGTCCCGCTTCGCAACGCCGAGCACGAACGCGCGCGCCTCGTCGACCGCCTTGGACCACTCGGGGCCCGAAAAGGCCGACGAGAAGGCAAAGTTGGCGAGCGTCGCGGCGTGCAGGTCCAGCACCTTCGACGCGGCGGCGGCGTGCGGGTACGTCGGCGCGGAGGCGATGACGATGTCGTCGTTGTTACTGAATGCAGAAGCGGAGGATGAGGAGGGCGTGCTCGAAGTACCGAGGAAGACTTCGGAGAAGAGGGACAGGGCGATCTGGAGTGCGCGCGTGCGAGCGGGCGGCTCGAAGCGGGCTTGCTGGAGACGGTCGAGGAAGGTCGCGGCGACGAGGGCGAGCGAGTTGGTGAAGAGGGTCGGCGAGTGGGCGACCGAGCGGAGGAAGGGTGGAAGCCAGTCGAGCCACGGCGAGTCGAGCGGGCCATTACTGCTCGACGCTGCCTGCGCAACGAGCGGGTCCGTCTCGAACGCGTCGTGAAAGTCCGCGTTGTCAAGGATCGCGTGCAGGACGACCTCCTCGTACTTCTCGTCGCCGACGGACCAAAAGTGCGCCCCGAGCCGCTCGAGAAGGATCTTGAAGCAGCCGAGCACGCCGGGGAGGTGGTCGCCCGAGTCGCCGAGGTGCGACGCGACGAGGTGGACGACGTCGAGCGAGGCGGCAGCGGAGCTCGCTCGCCGGACGAGGTTGATCCGGATCGCTTCCGCCGAGAGCGCGGAGAGACACGCCGCCAAGCCCTCCATGAAGTCTTTCCGCTGGTCCGTGTAGTGCAGCCGGATGCCCGTCGCTGCGTCCCTTTCGCCACGGTCGCGGCTTGCAAGGACGCCGAGGTGCGAGTCGACCACCTGGACGAGGCCCTGCGCGCGCGCCTCGTCCGATGAGGGCTGCTTCGTACATCGCGAGAGGTGCTGCTCGGCAAAGTCGCGGAGGAGGTGCGAGTGGTGGAGGCGGAGGGCGAGAAGACCGGGACTTGGACTTCGAGGTAAGGGAAGAGGGAAGGAGACGGGCAGGCCGCTGAGGACCATTTCGAGGATGTCCTCGTCCTCGAACATGGTCTGGTTGGTGAGGATGGTTTGGAGGAAGGGTAAGGGAGCGTGGTCGAGCTGGGCGGTATGGGAGGGGTGGAAGGGAGAGTCGGGCGAGGGGTTCGGTGGCGGGATGTCGAAGCCGGCGGAGGAGAAGGCGGAGAGAAGAGCGGAGCGCTCAATGTTGTTGACGCCCTTGACAAAGTTCTGGATGCTCTGCTCGGGCTTGTAGTGCCGCAGATAGCTGGAGAGGGCAAACGGATGAGTGCGGGCCCAGGCTTGCGAGGGCGTGTAGAACTGCTCACCGCTCGCGAAACTGGGTCTTGGCGAGCTGAAACGCGCCCGCACAGGCCGGGCAGGTCGAGATGAGGCTGACAGTAGGGAAGGAAAAGGGAAGTGGGGAGGAAGAAAAGGTCAGCTCCGCCTCCCGACCTCAAGCCGGCGCTCCTACACACTCAGACCGTCTAAGAAGGGAGGAGAAAGCGTACCGGTCAAACTTCTCCCTCCAGGTCGCGACCTCGCCCTGCTTCTTCATCCCGAGCAGCCGGATGCAAAACGTCGCGGGCTCCCAGCACCCCTTCGCGCCCTTGGCGCCACAGAACCAATGCACGAGGTCCCTATCCGTCGCAACGCCGTTCTCGTCGACGGCGCGCTCCTTGCCCTTGCCGCTCGAGGACGAAGTGGAGGACGCGGCGAGGGACGACGGCGGGTGGAGCGAGAGGAGCCAGAGGACCGAGGCTTCGGTGGTGTCGTTCCAGAGGTCGTCTGTGACGTGCTGGGGGTCGCGCAGCTTGCTCAGATCGGCGGCGAGGCGAGGAGGCGGAGTGAACGTCGTCGAGGACGACGACGACGAGCGAGACGACGAAGGCCCGCCAGTGGAGCCCGACATGCTCGAACGGGTGCTACTGGGTGCTTTTGGTCAGTGAGAGCGTGTTTGAGCGAGTGCGAGCGATGAGAGCGGTGGGAGAACGGCGACGAGCTCTCTCCGCCCGACTTACCAAGTTGACCTCGTTCTCGAGACTGCTCTTCCGACCACAGGAGCCTTTACAGAGCAGCTAGTCGAGCTGATCCTGCGGCGGAAGTGGCACTAGGAAAGAAGCTCACTTTTGATCTTTTCCTCCTCACGACAGCCAAGTTGCGATGCGAGAGGTGGTGTGCGAGGTTACAAACGGGATGCGAGACTGCGAGGGAGTCGTCTATATGCTATACGGACCAGCTGGGCGCGGGAGAAGCGGGAGGAGGAGGAGGAGGAGGAGACGGCCGCTATTGCTGCTGGCAGCCGGGTTGGCCGTACGCCTCGTCCCCGTACGGGTCGTGGTCGCCGTGATACTGCTCGAGACACGCGTCAGTAAGTCTCGGCAGGAGCAGACTACGGAAAGAGAAAGAAACAAGACGCACCCACTGCTCGTCCCCCTCGTCCGCCCTCACTTTCCGCTCCTCCAGCTCGACCTCGTCCGTCTCCTTCCCCTCCTTGACCACCACCTCCGCCAAATCCGGTCTCCGAGGCGGCAGCAACCCCCTCAGCACATCGACGCCGCCCTTCTCCGCAAGATCCATCGCCCACTGCTCGCTCGGCGTCTCGACCTCAATCTTGACGACCAAGTCCCCGCGGCGTCCCTTGCGCCACATGCCCTCTCCGCGCACGACGACCTCGTCGCCCGTCTTAAGCACGCGCCAGCCTGGCCTGCCGGGCGGGGGCTGCGAGACGCGCAGGCCGCGGCCGTCGAGGTGGACGAGGATGAGGCGCGAGAAGCCGAGGAGGGACTCGGAGAGCGTGAGGGAGAGGGTCGTTTCCAGGTCGGCGGGGGAGTCGGGACAGGAAGGAGAGGGAGGGAGGAGCGTGAAAGAGGGGTGGGGGAGAGGGCGGACGATGATGTTGAGGTCGCCGGGTGCGGAGGAGTCGGGCTGCGGATCAAGCACGTCAGGACACGGAGAAGAGAGAGCTGGAAGTGAGGGTGTGCGTACTGATTCGTCGCCTTCACCCTTGAGCACAATCTTCTCGCCAGCATGCAGGCCCCGCTCGAGGAAGAACTCGAGCTTCTTCTTCTCCTTCACGGTCCGCGCTCCTCGGCACTTCTTGCACCTGTCCGTGCACGTCGTGGTCAGTCTCAGCGGACGAGCAAAGACCAAGAAAAGAGTACGCACGCGTCTTGATCCCGCACCTTGACGCCCTTGCCCCTGCACAGCGGGCACTGAATCGGCACCCTCGCCATGTACGGCCCCGCCTGCTTCATCGCGAACGTCTGCCCCTGCCCGTTGCACTTGACGCACGGCTTAGGCTGCCTTCCCGGCCGCGCGCCGCTGCCGCTGCACCCCCCGCACGTCCGCGTCCGTTCAATCTCGAGCTTCTTCGCCGCGCCGCAGAAGAGCTCCTCGAGCGTGACGGGCAGGTCGACGTTCGACGGCGCGGTCTGCGTCTTGCGCCGCTGGCGGGGCCGGCCGCCCATGCCTGGAGGAGGCCCGCCGCCCATGCCGGGGAAGCCGCCCATCCCTCCTCCGCCGAACATCTCGGCGAACATCTCCTCGAACGCGGCCGCCTCGTCCATCCCTGCCCCGCCGCCGCCGCGGTGGTCCCGCGTGCGCGGGTCGCCCAGCTCGTCGTACTCGGCCCGCGAGTCCGGGTCCGAGAGGACCTCGAACGCGTGCTGGATCTCGATGAAGACGCTCGAGTCGGCCTCCTTGCCTTCGGGGTTGCTGGCTTGCTTGTCGGGGTGGTGCTCGAGCGCTTTGCGGCGGTAAGCCTTCTTCAGCTCGGCGTCGGAGCAGGAGGGGGAGACGCCTTGCGGTGAGGGCGGTCTACAGGTCAGCGAGCTAAGACGGAAGAGCGAGGATAGCAGAGGCATACCGAGGACGTCGTACAGGGCTGTTTCGACAGGTGCCATGCTGCTCGTCGAGGGTGCAAGAGTGCCGAGATGAGGACGAAGTGTGCGGCCGGACGAGGACGAGGGAAAGTGGCGCAGTGGGTGCGGCAAGCGGCGACGGGGCTGGCGGTGTTGCTGATGGAGTGCAGGAGCCTGAGCAGCACCAAACGAGCGAGCAGCGGGTGCGGACGAGCGCGAGCCGGCTTTCCCTCTCTTGACTTCTTGCCGCTCACTTCCCGACTGCTCCCTCACTCGTGGGGTCTCGACCGGCACGTGAGGCGCACCAACGGCAGCTCCACTGCCTGCTCACCCGTGCGCGAGCAGCCCCGGTTCCTTCTCCCGCTTCTCGCCTCGCCGCCGCCAACTTCCCTCCATCAGCTTCTTCTCGCCACCACTACAAGCAGGGGACGCGGTCGCCCCTGCACCTGCTCCGTTATTTGTTCTGTGTTCAGAACGCGACGGAGCGCCCCTGACAAGCAGCGACCCGTTGCGGTCTCGTGTCTCGCTTCTCGCTTCTCGTCCTCCTTGCTTCCTCCACCTCTCCATGCTTCCACTTGCGCATCAGCAGTGTGAAGGAGAGAGTAAATAAGTTCCCCGCACTCTACACCATCCGCTCTACCCGCGCCCACCCCAGCCCGTCTAGTCCAAGAACCGAATGTCGACCTCCTCGACACCCGCCATATGCAGCGGCTGGAACCACGGCGCCACGGCGATCCCATCCTCGGAGTAGTTGGCTGCGATGCCGCCCGTGATGATCCACTGCGAGTGGCCGTTGAAGGTGCTCGCGCCCGAGGTGAGGTTGAAGAGCTGCGCCGACTTGCCGCACAGGGCGGGCAGGCCGCCGTACTTGCTGGCCTGCTCGAAAACGTGAGAGTAAAGGGTAAATCAGTCAGCAAGCAAGTTCAGAGGAAGAAGAAAGGGAAGGGAGAGCACGAGACGCACAAAGTCCTCCGACAGCCAGATCCCGCTACCCGCCTGATCCGCCGCCTCCATCTCGGCCGTCGTCGTTGCGCACGGCACGTTCGGGAACTTCTGCCAGCTCCAGAAGACGTAGCGCTTCGCGAGCTCCCTCGCGTCCTCCTCGTCGCTGGCGGCGAGGCGGCGCTTGCCAAAGTCGGAGGTGAGGATGCTGGGCTGCGAGTTCGGGTGGATGGGGGTGCGGATGCGGCCCAGTGCAGAGAGAGGGGTGGAGGAGGGTGCGACGGCGGCGGAGTATGGGGAGGAGGAAGAGGCGACCGGGGCGAGGTAGAACTTGGTCGCGCTCTTCGCGGCTGCCGGGGTCGAGGTGGAGGAGCTCGCCGGCCGGACGGAGGTAACGAATGTCTCGGGGGCGAGGTAGAATTTCGTCGGCCCCGGCGTGGTGGTGCTGGAGGCGGTGACGGTTGGGGCGACGTAGAAGGCCGGGTCCGGGTTGGCGTGGGCTGAGGGGACGGAGAGGGCGCCGAGGGCGAGGAAGGGGAGAAGGGAGACGATGAAGCGCATGTCGGTGTGAGAGTGGGGGAGAAGTTGAAGAAAGGAGGAGGAAGCAGGAAGCGAACAGCTCGACCCGGCTTTTCACCGCGCCAGCAAGAAGAAGACGAGAATGCCAAAGACCGTGAAACAGCGATGTGGTGGAAGAGACAAAACGCAACCATCAAGGGGGAGACTGTAATGTCGCAAGGAATGCGACTCTGTCGTCGTCTCCCTTTGTCGCCGTCGAGTCGGGTCGGGCGGGAGAGACGGCGCCTCGCCCCAACAGGGAAGGTGGCCAGCACCAGACGGGTGGGAAACGGTGACGGCGCAGAGGCGATACGCCGGAGACAAAGAGAAACGATCAAGGGGGTGGAACAGATGCGACGTCCTCCCTTTGTTCGGGAGGGAGGAGGAGGAAAGGGTCGGGTTCGACTGCCTAATGAGCCGAACGGGCGGGGCTGGAGAGCGTGTTATGAGATGCGGTGCGGTGGCGAACGAGCCAGTCGGAAAGCGAGCGGGAAAGTCTGCGGAGGAGTAGTCGGGGTGAGGAGGAGGGGAAGGAGCGGGTGGTGAGCGAGGCGAGTCCAGCGCGGCGTGACGAAGCCTCTGGGCGGTCAAGCATCCGGTATAGCGACCCTCAATAACCCTGCAGCGTCCGGCCGACCGTGCTTGCTCTTTCTGAGCGGTGGAGAGGGGAGGAGGAGCGGGCGGTCCTGGCGAGTCGAGGCCGGCGAGGGGCACGGTCGTAGGGAGCCGTAGGGTGCGCCGGAGTCACCGGATCACAAGCATGCCAGTCACGGCGTTCCATCAGTGCTGGACGAGCGAGGCGGAGATGGGAGAAGAAGGAGGTGGAGGGGGAGCTGGCCAGCGCGTCGGGCGCGTTGTACGGCCTAATCTGGTGCGTGTAGTGCTAGTCAGCGTCCTCGGTCACGCAAGCAAGACCACAGGCTCGAGCAAGCTGTGTGGTGGTGGAGAACACTCTCCGCCCACTCGCCTCCTCGGGTCTTCCTCCTTGTCCGCCCCGTCTATCTCGCTGTGCAGCTGCGAGTGCACTCTGTACTGCCGCACCATCCTCTCTGACCGCCTACTGCATGCCGACCTCGCTCCGTATGCTTCTCAACCCAAGTGATCTCCCTCTCCTCCTCTCCTCCTGATGTCCCGCACAGCCGCCGCCACGCTCCCGGCTACGCAGCAGCAGGTCAGTGCGCTCTCGGTCAGAGCGGCGTGCAGGTAGGACAGTGGACATCCTGCTCATCAGGAAGAGCCGGTCTTTTCTGGCCTCTCGCTTCTTTCCTTCTCCTCACCAACACCTCCTCGCACGATGCGCTTCCTCCCGCTCGTGCCTCTCGCTTCTCTCCTCCTCACGAGCGCCAACGGGCTCAAGGCGCACCCAAGCCGCCTCGACCTGCAGCACCCCGCCCCGCCTGGCCCGACGTCTCCTCCTGCCGTCCCCGCACTCGACAAGCGCCAGCAGTCGTGCCAGGAGACGGTCGACTGCAACAACACGCCGCCTGCGAATGCCAACAAGTGGTGCAACTGGAGGGCCGGAGTCTGCTCGTTCCGTGCGTTTTCTGCTTTTCCTCTTTTCCAGCCTTCGCGACCTGGACTGACTTTTCTGACTTCAACCAGGCTGCCGCACCGGCTTCGCCCTCTCCGGCGGCGCCTGCGTTCGCGTCTCTTCGACCTCGGCGCCCGTGACGACAACGACTTCCTCGCCCTCGACCTGCGCGCCCTCCTACACCGGCGCTTCGACCACCATCCGCGGCACGGGCACGCTCCCGAAGCCGACCGCGTTCGTTAAGAGGGACGGGACGGAGCTGGTGCTCGGCGGGAACGAGTACCGCATTGCTGGCCCTAGTGCGCTTTCCGATTCCGTCTGCTTATCTCTGATTCTGTCGCTGACTCTCTCGTCATCAACAGACATCTACTGGCTCTGCTCGGATGAGAACATCACGCCGCTCGGAGCGCCGCCGTCCAAGGCTGTACGTCCTCCTTTCCCCTGCTTTCCTCCTACGGCTCCATTCGAGATCGCCGATGTACCGTTCTTACCGCACGCAGCGCCTTCGTGAAGCGATGGCTATCGCGGTCGCCATGGGCGCCAACACGGTGAGTTCCCCTTCTCCTTCTCACCCGCTCTCCTGTTTCCCTCTCCTGCCCCTTCCTTCATCCCTCCGTTCACGCCTCCCCTGACGCCCCATTCGCTCCCCCAGATCCGCATAATCACCTGCGGCGTCTCGGTCGGCCCGCAGAACCCCTACACCCTCGAGCCGGCTCTCGGCGTCTTCAACGAGTCGCTCTGGGACATCCGCGACTACGTCCTCTACGCCGCGAGGGAGTACGGGCTCAGGGTCATCCTCCCCTTAGTCGACAACTACATGTTCTACCATGGGTACGATCTTTCTATACCCTTTTCCCACCCCCTCCCTGCTACGTTCGCCCCTTCCCGCTCCCGACCCGCATCTTGAGGCGCGCCCGTTGACTCTCATTTGCGAGAACAGCGGCAAGTATCAGTTCCTCGATTTTGTCGGCGCGTCTAGGGCCAACGCCGGCGCCGCGTTCTACTCCAACAGGGCTGCGATCGACGCGTTCGAGGTGCGTTGTCTGCTTCTCTTGCGCCCCGCACCTTCCTTACCTTCCTCTGCGATGCTCCGAGGCTGGAGGGACTTCCGCAGGAGCCGAGCGAGCCTCACTGACCCTTTTCTTCGTCTACCGCCCACCCTTCCCTTCCTTCCTTTCTCCAGGAGTACATCACCGCCTTCCTCACCCGCGTCAACTCGTACACCGGCGTTGCATACGTCGACGACCCGACGCTCCTCGCCTGGGAGACGGGCAATGAGCTCGGCGGTGCGTCTCGCCCAGGCCTTTTCCTCGACTCCCCTTTGCGCCTTTCTGGGACTCAAGACTGATTAGCGAGAGCGAGCAGGGTACATCAACGCCGAGATGTGGCCTCCTGCCGCCTGGACGAGCGAGATCGTCGACACCATCAGGGCGTTCGACAACAACCACCTCATCATCGACGGCACGAACGGTGCGTTCGCTTCCTCCCTTTCCTCCCTTTCCCTCTTTTCCCGCCCTCTACTGCATGTCCCCCCTCCCTTTCCTCGCTGTCTATGCCTTCGCACCGTGCTCACCAAGTCTCCGGCCACCCAGGCATCTGGAACTACACCACCAACGCGACCCCTCCCGGCCTCACCGTCCCCGGCGTCGACATCATGAGCGACCATGGCTACCCGCGCAACACCGGGATCTTGGAGAGGGAGGTCGAGATCGCGGACGGGTGGGGTAAGGTGCTGTACATTGGCGGTGCGTCGAGCTTTTCCTTCTTTCCTTCTTCTCTGTTCGAGGGTAGAAAGGCTGACGAGGAGGAAAGCTGGCGCGAGCAGAGTACGACTGGACCACGACCAACAGCGCTCTTCCGCTCGCCGACTATATCGCCGCGATCGAGGTCGCCGGGCTCGGCGAGTGCGTCTCCTTCTCCCTCCCTTTCCTCCTCGACCCGAGACTGACCTTGCGCCCTACTTCTGCAGCCTCATCTGGTCCGTGTTCGGCCACGATGACCAGTGCTGCAACTTTGTCCAGCACAACGACGGTCCGTCCCCTTTTTCCCACCTGCCTTCCCTTTCCCATCGACTGACCCCCCGTTGAGCAGGCTACTCCCTCTACTACCCGAACGGCAACTCGGCCGCCGACCAGGCCAACATTCTCCGCGTCGTGCAGCACTGGTACAGAGCGACGGGGAGGACCGTGCCGAGCAGGCTGCCGGCTGTCGCCTGCCCGCAGCCCGTCTTCTGAGCGGTGCGCTGCTCTTCCCGTCTGGACCGCAAAAGGGGCATTGCGTGGAGCGGGTCGCTACCTCCCCATCATTCGCTTTCTTCCCCTCCCCTCGTTTTCTTCCGTTCTTGCTCCCCTTGTTCTCTTGCGATTTCTGGACATGACTAGCATAGCATAGCCCTCCTCCGGCGGCCGTGTTCGCACGAGAAGTAGTTACGCCGCAACTGCAGCGCTGCATGTTCACTTCCTCAGCGCGCTCGGAACGGCGGAGAAGAGCAAGAAAAGAGGAGAAGGGACAGCGTCTCTCTGCGACAGCGGGATAGAGTAAAGACGTCGTGATGCACTGATAAGAGTTACCGATCGTACGTAAGACCGCGGCGGTCGTGTCCGTCGCCCCGTTCCGAGGGACGCGAGAAAAGCGAATAAAGACCCTCTCCCTCCTCTTCCGTCTACCGTCTAGAAGACGGGCTGCGGGCACACTACGCCGGGCAGCTGGGCCGGCTGCGTGCGGCCCGTGACGCGGTACCAGTGCTGAGCGACTTTCAGCAGGTTGACTTGGTCGGCGGCCGAGTTGCCTGCAGAAGGCGAGCAAGGTAGGCAGAAGTCAGTACCGGTCGAGCGGACGAGAAGAAGGAGGCAGTGGACGAACCGTTCGGGTAGTAGGCCGAATAGCCTGGAGAGAGAGCGGGTTAGCAGTTGGAGAAGGCGTGACGGGGAGGAGAAGGGGGAGAGGATCAAGAAAAAAGCTGCATACCGTCGTTGTGCGAGACGAACGCACAACATTGCGGGTCATGACCCATCACATTCCAGATCATACTTAGGGACCGCAAGGGAAGAGGTCAGCACGCCTCATCGTGACAAGAGGTGGAGGAGAAGAAGAAAACAGAACACACTCGCCCAAAAACGTCCCGGCGCTCTCGATGGCAGCCAAGTAGCTGTCCAGGCTCGTCGCCGAGTTGGTAGTCGTCCAGTCGTACTCGCCGATGAAGAAGCCCTTGAAGTACTGCTGCGCGAGCGCGATCTCCTTGTTGAGGATGCCGAGGTTACGGGGGTAGCCGTGGTCGGTGACGATCGAGACGCCGCGGTTGGACAGGCCGGGAGAGATGGCGTTGGTGGCTGTGCGGGCGAAGGAGGTCAGGGGCGGAAGGAACGGCAGGAAGAAGAGGAGGACGTGAATGTCGGGACGGACAGTAGTTCCAGAAGCCGTTCGTGCCGTCGATGATAAGGTGGTTCTGCGAGATGAGGTGAGTATCAGCGGAGCGGGAGAGGCGGAAGGGGAGGAGAAGAGCGTACACTGTCATACCGCGAGATCTGGGTGATGATCTGGGTGGTCCAGTAGGTCGTCGGCCACGCCTCTGCGTTGATGTAGCCTGCTTGGCTCCGCCTATCGTCAGTCGGGAGAGAAGAGGAAGGGGAAACGGAGGGGACGCGCCTCCGAGCTCGTTACCCGTCTCCCAAGCGAGAATCGTCGGGTCGTTGCGGTACTCGACGCCGGTGTAGGCGTTGACGTGGGTGAGGAAGCGCTGGATGTAGGCCTGTGCGTGGACATTATTTCGTTAGAGCGGTTTGGCCGCGACCAGAGACCAGACGGGAGCAAGAAAGCGGGAGGAAAGCGAAGGGGAGGAGGGGGAAAACTCGACGCACGCCGTAAGCGTTGATGACGGCGCGGTTGTTGTAGAACGCATAGCCCTTGTTGTCCCTCGACGCGCGGCGGAAGTCGATGAACTGGTACTTGCCGCTGCTCCCAAGGTAGAACGTCAACCGCTGGCCTCCATCAAGCAAGGGAAGCGACCTGAGGCCGAGGGAGGTAACAAAAGCAATACAAACCCGTGGTAATAGTCGTAATTATCTGTCATCGTCATGATAACGCGCAGTCCGTACTCGCGCGCGGCATAGAGGACGTAGTCGCGGATGTCGAACTGGACGGAGGAGAAAAACCGGGCGGCGGAGAGTCAGTCTGACCGGCTTGGGCGCGCTTTGACCGTGCAGAGGTAAGAGGGAGAGGCGGACGCACGGCAGCCTCGTTGAAGGACTGGTAGGTCGGCTCGTAGTTGTAGATGTTGCCGTTGTTGGTGCCGACCGAGATGCCGCAGCTCAGGACGCGGATCTGTAGGGCAGCGAGCATCAGTAGTGACTCTTCGGCGGTGCCAGGGCCAGCGGTCGCCGGCAAAACGAGGGGAACAGATCTGACAAGAGGGAGGAAACGCACGGTGTTCGCGCCCATAGCAACGGCGATTGCGAGAGCCTCACGAACGCGCTGCAGAGGGGGCCATTGGTCAGTATGGGCGCAGGTCGAGGCAGAATTAGGGAGGAATGAGAGGAAAATAGGGAAGAAATGGAATCAAAACGCACGCCCTTGTCGGTATACGAGCCGATCGGGCCGTAATTCTCGTCCTGGCACAGCCAGTACATGTCTGCAGATTCAAGCGGTGAGTACGTTTAGCATGAGACGAAAGAGAGCAGACTTACTCGGCCCGACGATCCTGAACGGCAGGTTCCCATCGCCGATGAGCTGGCTACTCCTCGCCTGCTGCTTCCGAATGAAGCCCGTCGGCTTCGGGAGCGTCCCCGTCCCGCTGATCATCGTCGGCGCGACATAAGACGGCGCGCAGGTCGTCGCACTCGACGTCGTCGCCGCGACGAGGGCGCGGGAAGGCTGCGCGTCCGGGTCGTACGC
Source organism: Rhodosporidiobolus sp. SP3-3/4 (assembly GCA_029873605.1). NCBI lineage: Eukaryota > Fungi > Basidiomycota > Microbotryomycetes > Sporidiobolales > Sporidiobolaceae > Rhodosporidiobolus > Rhodosporidiobolus sp. SP3-3/4. Next base: position 104,635 of record JAQJIZ010000025.1, on the reverse strand, counting down.
GCCGGAAGGGAGAGGCGTGGTCGTTGCGGCGTTGGAAGACGGCGAGGAGGAGGTCGGCGTGGGCGTTTGCGAGGCGAGGTATTCGGGCGTGGTCGTCGGCGTGAACGTCGCGGTGCCGTCCCAGTTGGGCGGGTAGCGCTTCTCGATCCGGTTCGAGCTCATGTCGCGCGCGACAGCCTGGTGGTGTGCTTGCTGGGCGACATGGCGGGCGTAAGGGGACGAGGCTGCGACGAGGAGGTCGGAGCCGGAAAGGGCGGCGGCGGCGAGGAAGAGGGAAAGGAAGGTCCGCATCTTGCTGGCGCGTGTGGCGGGAGAGGGAGGGCGAAGAAGGGTCGAAACGAGTGTGCACGGAGCAGGCAGGCTCCGCTGGCTGATGTCGGTGGAGAGGGGAGGCGTTTGTTTGGCCTGGAGAGGGCGCGTCGAGGCGGAGGGGAGGGAGGAGAAGCGGAACACGGGCCCGGCGGCGCTGTCCTCTGTCTGAGCAAGCACACAAGCGACAGAGAAGGAAGGACAAGAAGCAAGGAAGCAGGAAGCAGCGCTTGGCCGGAATTCCTCGAGGAATCTCTCAACACTCCGGCGCGTTCGCTGCGCGATCGTGTCTGGAGTCTGGTCGAGGGCGTTCCGGGAACAGGCGGGGCCTCGGTCGCTCGGACGACTTCTGCGGCGCAAGTGGGGCGGCAGCGCGCCGACAGGCGGAAGCAGAGGGCAGGAAAGTCGGGAAGAAGGTCGAGGAGAGGGAGGGAGAACTGCAGTGGACTGGGTGGTGCTTCAGCGAGGCCGTCCTCGCCTGCTTCTCGGAGAGTGTACGCACAGCGAGTGGACGGAAAGAGGGACTGTGGGAGGTGAGCGGAAGAAGGACGAGGGGAAAGAGGCTGGCAGGAGCTGCTTCGACTCGCTACAGCTGCTTGCACCTCTGCCGAGTTCTCGAGAGCACCTTGACCAACTCAGTACCACCCTCGTGTGCCCCGCTGGCCTCATCGTCGTCTGCCCGCCTCATCGCCGCCGCAACCCCTCCTCCTGGCCTTCCGACGTTGAACCTCTCGCCCTCCCTCGCGCATGAGCAACATGAGCTACGAGCTGCACCCCTCGTACATCGCAGACAAGCCCCTCGAGCAACCAGGACGGCCCGTTCGCGCCGTCATCCTGGGCCAGCACCCCACTCGTCCGTCCCTCTCTCTCTCGTCCCCAAGTCCCGCACCACCCCCTGTACTAACCTTGTCTCCCGCTCGAACAGGCGTACGCGCGCTGGCAGACCTCTTCAACCAAGACCAGCGGCTCAAGATTGTGGCGGGCTGCGCAGATATCCTCGTGCGCTCCCACACCCTTTCCTCCTGCCTCTGAGCCTGCCTGGACTTACCCCTACCCGTCCCTTTCGCGCCTGGACAGGACTGCGGTGTCATCCTCAACGCGCAAATACCGCGCGTGGACCTCCTCGTGCGTTTTCCGCTGCCTCCTTCCGAACCTGGTCGCTTACCCGGACGTTCATGCTTGCCCCTTGCAGATCTGTGGCGGATACTTCGAGCTGCAAGACGTGCAGGATATGCTGGCAGAGGTCGAGAACGATGCATTGCGGCTGATCAAGGTGCGCTTTTCCTGCACTTTCCCCCTCTTCTTCCCCTTTCCCCTGCCAACTTCTCGCTTCGGCCACCGCCTCGCTTTTCTCTCGAGCTCCTCATACTCACGAGACGCGCCCGCAGGTTCCCGATGGCCTTATGATGGAAGGCGGCGGGCCTCCAGCTGTCCAAGCCTGGATCTACGAGCAGCTCGACAAGAACCAGTTCACCCTCTCACGGCCAGCACCGCCGCAGTGACACCTCGCCCTCCTGTGCCGTCCGCTCCCACCTTACAGCGCTATTCCTCCTCGCCGCATCCGCCTTAACGACCTCTGCCCTCGTCCCTCCTCCTCGAAACGACCCAGCCCCTTTCCACACCTCACCCGGATTCCTAACCCAGTCGACTCCGTCACATAGCATTGCGGTCTCTATCCCCCACCCCTCGCACCTGTTGTATTCCTTTCCTGTCTCTTCCTCTTCTTTCCTTGCCGTCCCCCTCTCCCGTCTTACGGCGTAGCGCCTTCGAGAGACACATGCAGCGCTGCAACACCGCGTACCTAGACCGTCCACTCAGCCCTCGCCTCGCTACAGAAGCGATTCAACCGAGAGGCAAAAACCCTAGGGAAAACACGCCTTATCCCGTCACCGCCCCATCTAGAATACCGCCTGCGGGCACGCCACGTCGAGGAGCTTCGTGGGCACCGTCTTTTCCGTTACGCGGTGCCAATGCTGCGAGACCTTGAAGACGTTGACCTGGTCGGCGCGGAGGGACTGGCCGAGGGGGTAGTAGAGGGAGTAGCCTGCGCGAGTGCAAGCGGTTGGACGCGGAGCAGGAGGGTGGAGGGAAGGTAGAGGATCGAGGAGGGGGGAGGAGGTGGTGGTCAGAGCTGGGGTGAGAAGGAAAGGGAGGAGGGGGATGGGGGATGGGGGGGGGGGGGTAAGAACAAACCGTCATTATGCTGGACGTAGTTGCAGCACTGGTCGTCTCTGCCAAACACGGACCACGCCATACTATAGGTAGGAGGGCGCAAGGTCAGCCACACGTCCGGGAGGAACAAAGAGGGAGAAGGCGGACGCACTCGCCAAGCTTGTTCTTCTCCAACAGCGCGAGATAGTCGTCCAGCGAGGCACCGCCGTGGGTTGTCGTCCAGTCGTACTCTGCGAGTTACGCCTGAAAGTTTCAGCCCTCGTGCCTCCCTTAACTCGAGGAAAGAAAGAGGATCAGGAAAAAAGGGAGCGACGACGCACCTCCGATGAAGAACGCCTTGCCAGCCTTCTTCGCGATCTCGATCTCCCTCTCGATGATGCCGATGTTGCGCGGATAGCCATGGTCGCTGACGATGTCGACGCCGGAGACGGTCAGGCCAGGAGGCGTGGCGTTGGTGGTGTAGTTCCAGATGCCTGCGCAGGTCTTCTCGTCAGCCTCCTTCGCTCAAAGGGAAGAGGAAGAAGGAGCGAGGTGATGTGATAGAGAAAGAAAGGGCATTCGACGTACCGTTCGTCCCGTCAATGATGAGGTGATTCTTGTCCTTTGCCCGGATGGTGCGGATGATCTTGTTCGTCCAATTCGCAGGCGGCCACATCTCGGCGTTGATGTACCCTGCTCGCTCCGCTTGATCAGCCTCAATTAGGCAGTAAAGGCGAGACGAAGAGAAAAAGCGGGTGAGACGCACCGCCGAGCTCGTTGCCTGTCTCCCAAGCGAGGATGGTCGGGTCGTCGGCGTAGGTCACGCCCGTGTAGGCGTTCTTGTGGGTCAGGAAGGCGGTGATGTAGGTCTGCGCCGGAGGAGAAAAGGGGAAGAGGGTCAGCCGGGCTCGTGCTCCTGCATCGATGGGCCCACAGGCCTCGTCCTAGCGAGAGAGAAGGGCAAGATGCGGAGAGAGAAAAGAGGAAGGAGGAGGCGCGCACCTGGAAAGCGCTGATCGCCTTCGAATTGGTGTAGAAAGCGGCACCGCCGTTGGCCCTGGACGCGCCGACAAAGTCGAGGAACTGGTACTTGCCGCCCTGTGGGTCGAAGCAGTGTGTAAATGGCTCCGTCGCATCTTAAGAGCACGGACAGTGCAAGGGAAGAGCGAGGGAAAAAGCAACGTGCATGAAAGTACGACCAATTGTCGACGAGGGGGAGGATGACCCTGAGCCCGTACTCCCTCGCGGCGTAGAGGACATAGTCGCGGATGTCCCAGAGCGACTCGTTGAAGACGCCGAGGGCTGGCTCGAGGTTGTACGGGTTCTGCGGGCCGACCGAGATGCCGCAGGTGTGCAGCCGGACGGTGTTGGCGCCCATGGCGACGGCAATGGCGAGGGCTTCGCGAATGCGCTGTAAAGCAGAAACAGGAGGGAGAGCAGAGTCAGCGCTATCGAGGACATGGAGAGGCGCGGGAAAAGGAAAGAACACGCACGCCCTTGGATGGCGGAGCGCCAACGGGCAAGACGTTCTCGTCCGAGCAGAGCCAGTAGATGTCTGCGGGTTCAATGCGTAAGTTTCGCCTCAGCAAGAAAAGGAAAAGAGGAAGACGCACTCGGCCCAGCAATCCTGTACTCCTTCCCACCCAGCTTCAACTCTGTCCCGCTCCGCTTCACGAATGCCGTCGGCTTGGGCAGCGTGCCCGTTCCGCGGATGGTCGTAGCCGCGGCGGTGTAGGAGGGGGCGCAGGTCGAGCGCGGGGCAGAAGTGGTTGTCGCGGCTCTCGTGGTTGAGGAGGCTTTGGTAGTCGAGGTCGCTGCGCGGGTGGTCGTGGCGGAGGTAGAGATGCAGGAAGAGTCGGACTGGGTGAAGCCGGTGCGGCAGCCTGCTCGCCGCGAATCAGGTCAGTCAAAAGAAGGAGGAAAGGCGAGAGAAAAGGCGAAATGTACGGAAAGAACAAGCTCCCGTCTTGGTGTTGCACCACTTGTTGGCATTCGCTGGTGGCGTGTTCGTGCACTCGCTCGTCTGTTTGCACGTCTGAGCGCGCTTCTCCAGCCCGATCAATGGGTGCGAGGTCGGTCGAGGCTCGGGTTCTGCACGTCGAGGCGGTTCGGGTGCGCTTCTCGTGCCTTCGCCCCGAGGGCCATTAGAGAAGCTAGAGAAGCGAAAGCGAAGAGCTGCATGGCGCGCGATGGGATAGGAAGCAGGAGAAAGAGCCGGATCGCCCTGCGAGATCAATGCGAGTGGTGCTACGGATGGAGTAGTCCGGCTAGACCGCTTCACACCGCTTCTCCGTCGATTGTGAGCGCACTGGCCTGCTCCTGTGAGAGGATGGTGGGCGGCATTGAGGGCGAGGAAGGGGAGCGGGCGTCGTGAGGACGGAAGGCCGGATGAGGATGTGGAAGGCGGTGCGGACGCGGGAGGGCCTCGGAGGCGGCTGTCCGCTCGATATGATCCGGAGGGTAAGCGCACAGCGAAGTAAGCAGGGTCATGGAGGAGCGAGAGGAGGAGGACGGCGACAAGGCGACGTTCTTCTCCGCCAAACACTGCTCAGCGCGGTTCGCTCGTATCGACAGCGCGTACGCGATCGGGTCTAGCCTCGCCTCGCAGCTAGTCGAGCGCCCACTGCTCGTGAGACGAGCTGAACGACCCTCCTCGTCCTCATCTCTCAACCGCTCAAGAACAGCGAGGACGGCTGGCGGGGATGCAGGGTCGTCGAGGGTCGCTGTACCGGACGCTTGACCGCCTGCAGGCTTCGATACGCCGCCCTGAGCTGCCTCGTTCACCACCTGCTCCTTCCCCTCCTCCTCACCTCGGCTTCCTCGCCACCAACTTTCCCGCGCGCCGTCCGACTGGCTCGTTCGCCACCGCACCGCATCTCTTAAAACGCTCTCCAGCCCCGCCCGTTCCGCTCATTCAGGCAGCCGAAGCCGACTCTGTTCTCCTCCTCACTCCCGAACAAAGGGAGCCTGCCGCCGCTGATCCACCCCCTTGATCGTTTCTCTTTGTCTCCGGCGTATCGCCTCTCTGCCGACACCTCTGTCCACCCTGCCGGCGCTGTCGCCCTTCCCTGTTGCGGCGAGGCGCCGTCTCTCCCGCCCGACCCGATGCGACGGCGACAAAGGGAAGCGGCGCCAAGGTCGCATCCCATGCGACGGTACAGTCTCCCCCTTGATGGTTGCGCTTTGTCTCTTTCACCCCATCGCTGTCTCACGGTCTTTGGCATTCTCATCGTCTTCTCGCTGGCGAGGTGAAAAGCCGGGTCGAGCTGCTCGCTTCCTGCTTCCTTCTCCTTTCTCCAGCCTCTCTCCTCGCCTCACACAACGACATGCGCTTCATCGTTTCCCTCTTCCCCTTCCTCGCCCTCGGCACCCTCTTCGTCGAGGCTGCCCCTGCACCTAATCCGGACCCGGCGTTCTACCTCGCCCCGACTACCACCACGACGACCGTCGCCCCGCGCCGTAGCACTTTCGGCGAGCGCCACTCCGCATACCTCGAGTCCGTCTCTGCAGCGGCAGCAGCGTCCTCCTCGTCCTCCCCTGCGGCAAGCTCGACAAAGTGGTACCTCGCCCCTGTGTCCTCTTCCTCTTCGTCCGCCGCACCGTCTTCCACGCCCCTCTCCGCCCTCGGCCGCATCCGCACCCCGCTCCACGTCAACTCGCTGCTCAGCGGCTTCACCTCCGACTTCCGCAAGCGCCGCCTCGACGACGAGGAGGAGGCGCTCGAGAAGCGGTTCCTGTTCTGGACCTGGCAGAGGCTCCCGAATATCCCGTGCGCGGCGACGACGACCGAGATGGAGGCGGCGGATCAGGCCGGCAGCGGAATCTGGGTGTCGGAGGACTTTGTGCGTCTCTTTCTTTTCCTTCACCCTTCTTTTCTGCCGGTCTTTGCCTTACTTGCTGACGATTACGCCCGCTCGCACACTCTCATCGAGCAGGCCAGCAAGTACGGCGGCCTCCCCGCCCTCTGCGGCAAGTCGGCGCAGCTCTTCAACCTCACCTCGGGCGCGAGCACCTTCAACGGCCACTCGCAGTGGACCATCACGGGCGGGATCGCGGCCAACTACAGCAGGGACGGGATTGCCATCACGCCGTGGTACGAGCCTTCTCTCTGGTCCTCCACCCACGAGGTGGACATTCGGTTCTTGGACTAGACGGGCGGGCGTAGACGGCGGCAAGCGTTATTCATCGACTCTTCCCGAGCGAGAGTCTCCTCCGAGCGACCGGCTCGAGAAAACGACGAAGCTGGGCGTTGAGGCGCTGCACCAGGAGCAGAAAGAGCAGCAAGACGAGAAGAAAGAAGCGTCCGCCACCACCGGGCGATCTGCGCACCCGAGCAGGCGTCCGAAAGCTCGCTCCCGTACAATACGTCGAGAGTGAACGCGCTTCTGAGGACAGAGGAGAGCTCAAGAGGGAGAGTGATGACATTCGCGAGGTCGCCCTCCGACCAGCACCGCACAACCGCTCAAGATGGGTAAGCACACGCGCACTGACCCAGTGCGAGCTCTACTGACTCTGCCGTACCGCTCCTCGGGTCCCATGCCTCGCTCGTCGTCGTTGTGAGTCTCTCCTCCTCCTCGCTCCTTCAAGCGCGACTTGCTCACCATCGCCCGCTCGTGCCGCTCAGCATGACACACAGGTATCAAGGGACTCGCCGCGCTCATCAATGACAACGCGCCCAAGGCCATTAAGCAGGCCGAGATGAAGACCCTCTTCGGCCGCAAGGTCGCCATCGACGCGTCCGTTCCTCCCCCTCTCCCTCCACCAGAGCCGCCCAGCTGACCATGAGCGTGATGTACACAGCTCCATGTCCATCTACCAGTTCCTCATCGCCGTCCGCCAGCAGGATGGTCAGCAGCTCATGAACGAGGCCGGCGAGACGACCTCGCACTTGATGGGTCTCTTCTACCGGTGCGCTCTTTCTTCTCCTTCTTCGCCCTCGAGGAGACGCTCACGAGGCGCCCGCGGCCGCAGCACGATCCGCATGGTCGAGAACGACCTCAAGCCCTGCTACGTCTTCGATGGCAAGCCGCCGCAGCTCAAGTCGAACGTCGTGCGTATCAGGCCCAGTCTCGTTCTGCTCAGACGTTCACTGATTCAGACTCTGCCCGCAGCTCAAGAAGCGTTTCTCGAACCGCCAGGAGGCGAAGGAGGACGAGGTCGAGGCAAAGGAGACGGGTGCGTTTTCCCCTCTTCCTGTTCCCTCTAGCACGTCGGCATACTCATCAGATCGCCGCCCACAGGTACCACTGAGGACGTTGACAAGCTCAACCGCCGCCAGGTCAAGGTCACGAGGGAGCACAACGAGGAGTGCCGCAGGCTGCTCACCCTGATGGGCATTCCTTGGGTCGAGGTGTGTCCTCTGCCTCTCCTGCTTTTTTACGTCTACTCACCAAGCGTGCTTGAATGATAGGCGCCGTCTGAGGCCGAGGCTCAGTGCGCCGAGCTCTGCCGTGGTGGTCTCGTTCGTCTTCCGTCTGCTTCCCCTCACAAGTCTCCCCGTCTGACCGTCGTTCCGCTTGCAGGTCTACGGCGCCGGTTCCGAGGACATGGACACCCTCACCTTCAACTCGCCGGTCGTCCTGCGCCACCTCACCTTCTCCGAGGCTCGCAAGATGCCCATCGACATCATCAGCCTCGAGACCGTTCTCGAGGGCCTCGAGCTGACCATGGACCAGGTGCGTCCCGCCTCTCCCCTCCGTTCCCGTCCCATACCACTGACTCAACGCCGAGCAGTTCATCGACATGTGCATGCTCTGCGGGTGCGACTACCTCGAGCCGATCAAGGGCGTCGGGGCCAAGACGGCGCTCAAGCTCGTGCGCGAGTACGAGTCGATGGACGACATCCTCGCCCACCTGCGCAAGGGGAAGAACCCCCCGCCCGAGGACTGGCCGTTCGAGGAGGCGAGGAAGCTGTTCAAGACGCCCGAGGTCAAGCCGGCGAGCGAGATCACCGTGCGTCGCTCGGTCCTGATGGCTGGCTTACTTTGTTTCTTCGAGAAAGCTGACCTTGCTCTGTGACGTTCTCTGCACAGCTCGACTGGAAGGCACCCGACATCGACGGTCTCGTCGACTTCCTCGTTCGCGAGAAGGGCTTCAAGTGCGTCGCTCTCGCTTTCTCTGCTTCCAGTTGTTTTCCTCCTGACTGACGCGCCTGCGTCACCGACAGCGAGGACCGCGTCCGTAAGGGCGCCGAGAAGCTCAAGGCCCGCCTCTCCGCGAAGCAGCAGGGCCGCCTTGACGGCTTCTTCACCGTCAAGCCGAAGGAGGGCGCTGCGGCGGGAGGGAAGAGGAAGGTGCGTTCGCTGTCCTCGTCAGCGCTCCGAACGGGTTGTCTTGCGCCCGTCGCCCCCTCATTTCAGCCTGCTCACAATTCTCTGCCTTATCTTCTCCTTGCAGGCGGACGACAAGAAGGACGCGAAGGGCTCGAAGAAGGCCAAGACGGATACCAAGGCGAAGAAGGGCAAGAAGTGAACGCCTCCCTCCCTTCCCCCCCCCCCCCTCTCCCGCTTTCGACCTCGCTTGTTTCCATATCCCATCCTGTGTCGCACCTCTCTACCGCCTAGTCACACACGCACCCTACCATGTATCCGTATACCCCGAAAGCTGGCAATGCAGCACGATACCCGCTTCGAGAGGCGGTTTCGTCGTCGAGAGGTCGCTTTTTCTGCGCAACTCTCGTCTCCTGCTTGCGCCCTTCTGTGCAGCCCGTACCGGTCGTCGTCTCGTCGCCCGCCTGCCCTACCGTTCTTCGTCCCGCCAACCGCCGCCCCCCCTCCTTTTTTTCTTCCCCTCTCCTCCCTCCGTGCGTTCTTCCTTCTCCCGCCTTTCCAGCTCCCTCCCAACGAATCACGACAACTTCAAAGCTGCCGCCAGCGAGCCGCGGTCCAAGTCCGCCCCCGCTTCCACAACCACCCTCGACCTTCCGACTTGCCGCCCGCCGCGGTTGACGGGCCCCAATGGGCGATAAAAGGCGAACGAGCGGGACGAGGGTTGGAGAGCAAGAGCAGCTTAGCAGGAATGCGCCTCACGAGCTTCGTCGTTGCCCTCACCGCCATCGCCGTCCAGGGCGCGTCTTTTCCTCCTCGACCTTCTCACTTTCTAGCTGACTTTCTCTTCCCTTTGCAGCTCACCCCGACCCACCGAAGACGGCCAAGGAGATCGTGGAGCACGAGGCTCGCCAGGACGCCCTCTACCGCTGCGTCCCCAAGATCCGCCAGCAAGTCGCCGCTCGCAAGGCCGCCGTTCGTCCTCTCCCTCCCTTGTGACCTTCTTCTCCTGCTGACCACGACGTGCACGAGCAGGCGCGCGCTGGACTCGCCCCCGGCCAGGCGGCGAACCAGTTCTACCTCGGCGGCGCGTTCGAGGACGAGAACGCCCTGCCGACCGAGATGAGCTGCTTCAAGGACGAGGAGGAGGCGCGCATCCGCAACCACACATGCGTCCGTAAGCCCGCACCTCTCGTACTGCTGAGGAGAGTCGAACTGACCCGGTTTTCCTCTGTTACACCCCCTTTTTCTCCCCTTCTCCCGCCCCGACTTCGCCAGTTACGCCCGTTGTCACCCAGGGCCCGTATTATCACGATGCAGGTCATCACCTGCGCCAGAACATCGCCGAGGACCAGCTGGGTCTTCCTCTGGTGCGTTAACCGCACCCTTCCCTGCTGCTTTTTATGTTTCTCTTGCCTTTTTTCGACTTTCTTCCTCTCTACAGTACGTCGACATTGGCGTCATTGACGTCAACACCTGCGAGCCGCTCGAGGGCGTCCTCGTCGACATCTGGCAGTGCGTCCCCCTTCCTCAATTCCCTCACCTACCCTCCGCCTGACCCCTCCCCCCCCTCGCAGCGCCAACGCGACCGGCCACTACGCCGGTCACCCCGAGCAAGAAGAGGCGCTCAAGTGGGAGGGCCCGGCGCACGAGGGCCCGAGGAAGGGCCTCTTGAGCAAGTACCCGCGCACCAAGCCGGAGGAGACATGGCTTCGCGGCGCGTGGCCGACGAACAAGCACGGCGTCAGCCAGTTCACGAGTGTGTTCCCTGGGTACTACACTGGGCGGGCTACGGTGCGTCTACGGATTCCTTCGACCGCCTCGAATGGGGGAAAGAAGCCGGAGCTTCTCTCGAGCTCGTCCCGAGCCTGCAACTGACGCGACTCTGGCCTACAGCACATCCACTGCAAGGTATCGACCGAATGGGAGCCGCACGCTAACGGCACCTACACTTCCCGGCGTTTGATGTGCGTTTTCTCGCTTACTTCCCCTCTGCTCTCCCGCTCTCTCTCCTCGGCCGCCTGTGCCTGCTCTCGTCTCTGAACGGCCTTTTCTACGCGCCGCTTGCTGACCCGCTGTGCGGCCCCCAGCCACACTGGCCAGTTCTTCGTCCCGGACGACCTCAACATGCAGATTGACAAGATCCACCCGTACACCGAGAACCCGATTGCACACAAGTGGGGCCGTACGCGCAACTGGGACGACTCGCTGGTGCGTTGCGCTCACTCTTTCCTCCTCATCGCCCGACCTCCCCCTTTCTCTCGACTCGATGCTCCTCTCGTTCTTCCCTCTCTTTCTGCTTTCTTTGCGCATTGACCTTCACTCTTCTACACACGTAGGGCATCTACCAAACCTCTCACGGGAACGGCTTCAACCCGACCTTCGACATCGAGTACGCCGGCGGCGTCCTGCAACAGGGCCTCGTCGGCTACATCACGATTGGCGTCGACCCCAAGGCCGAGTACGACCCTACTGAGGTGCGATGCTCTCCACAGCGCGTCTCTGGCCTTTCGCTGACCGGTCCTCGCTCGGCAGGCCTGGTCGCCCATCACCAACTGAGCCGTTTCCTCCTCGACTCTCCCTCTCCCCCTTCCTGCGCAGTCCGTTCTGAATGGCAATTCTTTGTCTCGCTCCCGTGCTGTTGCCGGTCAGCCCGGCAGAAGAGGGCTTTGACGTGAGAAAAGCAGACCCGCCTCTTCCTCCCGCCTCTACCGCTACCCCCAACTCCAGCTCCCTTTCATTACCGCTCACGGGGAGCTAGAGACCTAGAGACGAGCTTGGCGCGAGCAGCGGGAGAGAGAAAAGAGATGGCTGAGCCCTTCGTCCCGCCCCAGGAGGCTGGCCTTCGCAACTCGAAGCCCCCGCTCGTATCCCCCTCACAGCGCTTCTCTTGCTCTCTCCCTTCTCCCAACCGCTTTCTCAGCCTGCTCTGCGCCGCCTAAGAGCCGTCGAGCCTGCCCCTCACCTTCGCAGTCGACATCGTCCTCCTTTTCTTCCTCGACTCCTCCTGACCTGATCTCGTTCGTCCTCCTCTCGTGCTCTCTCCACCCTGGCTGCCCCAGCTGAGTCGCTTTTTCCTCGACAGCTCGCACCGCACCAGCTATGCCCGACGCATCTATTCCTGCCCTCTCGCCGTCCTCGTCGGCTCCCACCTCTCCCGACCTCAAAGCCTCCCTCGCACGTCCTCCTCCAGTGTCCTCCTCCGAGCGCGCCAAGCTGGCGGTCGAAGACGCCCTCGCCACCGCCCAGGCGCTGCTAGACCGCTGGCAAGCCGCCTCGACGGAGCAGGACGCCGCCGAGCTGCAAAAGGTCGTCGACGGGCTGCAGAGCGCCCTGCCCCTCCTGGACGACGCAGACAGCCACTCGGCGTCGTCCTACTCCGACGACGAGGAGGAAGAAGGGCCGGAAAGTGAGCCGGTGAAGGAGTACACGGAGGAAGAGCTCCGCGCCGCACTCGACGCTGGGCTCGCGGCAGACCTGGCGCAGGAGTACGGGCTCGCGTTCAGCGACGCGGCATTTTGGGACGGGTTCGTCAGCGTCGAGGAGGTTAAGCCTGTACCCGTGGTGAGTGCGGCGGAGAAGAGGAAGTCGAAGCTGAAGACGACGGCGACGGCGCTGGCGGTGGCGGCGAAATAGACGGACTCGCTGGACGAGTAGGGACTTCTCATCCTTGTTGTGCCATGTACTCTCTCTTGATTCCTTCCCGCCGGGCAGCGTGGGAACCCGGGAAAGAACGAATGCATCCGAGAAGACCGAAAGAACGACGAGGGGTACTGATCCGGGTGTCTACACGCACTGCTCAGCAGCTGTACAACTGCGTAACTGATGTGAAGAGGGAGAGAGGGGGAGGAGAATGGGGCAACATGGACGACGAAGGAGGAAGGGCAGATACAGGGCCGGGACGACGGCGACGGAAGAGGCGGAACATGGCACAGTCGAAGATAGAGGGGGAAAAGGAGGCGCGCGAGGAGGAGGACGGCGAATGAGCGAGTGGGAGGGCGGTCATGCCGGTTTTGCGTCAAATGGAGGAGGAAGATGAGGGCAAACAATCTCAGAAAGACCTTCTCCTGGCGCCCTCAACGCCCCCAAGGAGCGTCGTCCAACCGTTCCTCTCTTTCTTCGCCCCGTCCTCGTCAACCCGCATCTCCTCGTCCTCCTCGCCCACCAACCTCGGGAAGACGACCCCGCTTCTCTTGGGCGACGCCGGCGCCAGCGTGGGGAAGGCGAACTGGTGCAGCGGCGTCGCGGGCGTAGGCGTCGCCGTCGCGGACGAGATGGGCGAGGGCGCGACGGCGTCGAGGAGGGTGAGCAGGTGGTCCTTCGCCGGCGAGCGGGAGCGGGAAGGCGAGGAGCGAAACGCGGAGAGGGGGAAGGAAGTAGAGGTCGGCGTGGGCGTAGTGGGGAGCAGGAGAGGAGATGCCGGGGAAGGCGAGGCGGAGAGGGAGCCGGAGGAGGAAAGGGAGGAGAGGGCCAGCCGGCTCGTCGCGCGGCGGAGGACGCGCTCGCGCTTCGGTTGGGTCTGCTTCGTCGCGTGCTGCTGCTGGTGCTGAGCGAGTTGCGCCGCAAGGAGGAGCGGGCGGAACGAGACGGGCGAGCTCTTTCCTGAGTTCAAGCCGTGCACGGCGAAGGGGTCGGGCGTGTCCGGGCGCGCGGCCGGGGCGGGGAGGGCGGCATCGAGCCCGGGGAAGGGGACGAGGTCGGGGCGAGCGGCACTGAGGGGAGAGGGAGAAGGCGAAGAGGGAGGAGAGAAAAGTTCGAAGGCTGGGAAGGGAATCGAGGAGCGGTAGACCGGGCTGCGAAGGGACGAGGAATGTCAGTTAGTGAAGGTGAAAGAGTGCGAAGATCGGACGCACCCATCCTGCCTCTCTTCCAAACCTTCCTTTCTCTCCCTCTCCTGAACCTCCTCCAACTCCCTCTTCAGCTCGTCCAGGAACACCGAGTACTCCGAGTGCCCGCACATCTGCACTTGCATCTCCTCGGCCGCGGCGGGGTCGAGCGCGAGGAACGACGGCTCGTCCTCCAAGACGGGCTCGAGGAGGCGCGGCGTCGGCGGCGGAGTCGGGAGCGGGGCTGCACGCGAGCGGCCGACAGCGACGGCGGTGGGCGAGGACAGAGACGCAGAGCGGGAGAGGTGGCGGCGCGCGGGAGAGGTGCGCGCGAAGGAGAACCCGCTCGTGCTCGTCTCGTCGTCGCCGTCCTCCTCCATCCGAGACCCGCCGCCGCCGGTCCAGCTCGACCCGCTCAGGGCGCTCGGGAACGTCATGAACGATGCCGCCGGCGTGCGCGGCGGGGACGTCGGCGTCAGCGGCGACGAGCACACGAGCGGCTGGTGCTTGTACAGCAGGGTCGGGCTCGGCGGCGCGGGGGCAGACGGCGAAGACGGGAAGAAGTCGAACTCGCAGTCGAGGTCGACGGTCGCGTTGCTCGCGTCGCTCTCGCGCCACTCGGGGTCAAAGGAGGGAGGGAGCGGCGCGCGCGCGGGCGTCGAGGGCGAGACGGGCGCGGTTGAGGCGGCGGTCGAGATCGAGAAGCGGCTGGTGGGCTCGCCGCCGTCCTGCGCGAGCATCGAGGGCTGGCTGTACGAGCTCGTCGATGTCGCGGACGACGAGGAGAAGGAGGAGGAGAGGAACGACTCGCTGCCAGCGAGACCGGGTGGGAAACGGAACGCCTGGAGAGGCTGCGAGACGCTCCTGGCGTGGAACGGCCGCTGCGCCGTCTTCCTCCCCATCACCGGCGACGGCAACGGCGAGGTTGGGAACGCGATGCGGTACGCCCCGCCCGGCCCGGGGCTCTTGCTCCTCCCGCCGCCACCGCCGGTGTGCGAGTCGGCCGCCGCGTCGGCGAAGCGCTCGGTCGCCTGCCGGACGCCCCACCACTCGTCGCCGGGGTCGACGGGCGAGGACGCGTGGCGCAGGAGAGGGTAGCTGATCTGGCGCTTGAGGCGCTCGGCGCCGGTTTCCTCCGGAGCGGCGGTGGAGGAAAAGGCGAGGGTGGTCGAGACGGAGAGGGAGCGGGACTGGCGCCTGAGCTTCTTGGGGCGCGGGGACGCAGAGGGAGAGAACGGAGAGGGCGTATCGGGGCGGACTCCGAAGAGGGAGGTGGAGGAAGGGGTCGGAGCGCGATGAGCGGGTTGGGGGTGGGCGAAGTCGACCTGCGACTGGGAAGAGCGGAGCGGGAGGCGGAGACGGGAGAGGCGAGATAGCGCTCGCTGAGCGCGCGTCTGTGAGAGCATGAGGGCATAAAAGTGAGCGGAGAGGGAGATCGTAACGGGCGATGAGAAGGAGACGAGACGCACGGGAGTCGGGCCAGCCGCAGTAGCGGTGTAGGCGTCCATGGAGGCGCTGGCGCGCTTACGGAGCTGGTGGAACGACGGCATCGACTGGCGGAGCGGGATTGAAGGAGGAGAGAAAGCCTCTCCACCGGGATCGCCCTCCGCCTTGACGAGCGAGAGGCCCGAGCGAGTGATGACCGTCCCGAGACAGGCCTTCTGCGAGGTCGAAGTCGACCTCCTGAGAACCAGTCGAAGGGCGACGTGGTCGAGAGTCCGGACGCTGCAGCGGAGTCCGCCGGAAGGCAGGGTCGAGCGAAAATCGCGACAGCAAGCGGGAAACGCAGAGGAGAGGTAGAGGAAGCAGGAGAAGAGAGAGGGAGAATGAGCGCGGCGCACCCAATGCTTGCCCAGCCAACCCGACTCTATACCTTCGCCGCCTTCCTCGCCGCCTTTTCCGCCCTCCTCTTCTCCTTCTCTGCCCGGCGAGCCGCCTTGTCGTCCACCTCGTCTACTGCTGCGCCGCCGTCGAGAACCATGTGTTCGGGGTCGCCGGAGGAAGGAAGGGAGAGAAGGGCGGCGGAAGAAGGGTCGGTGGCGGAGGAAGAGGCGGCCTCAAGCGCTTTGCGTGCTCGTTTGGCAGCGCGCCGCTCCTCCTTCGAGAGGGTGTCGACGGAGGTGGCGGGTGTGAGCTCGGCAGGCGGGGTCGTGGTGGTCGAGACCTCGACCTGGTCGACGACAGTCGTAACGACGACGACGTCCTCATCGCCATCCTTCTCGACCTCCTTCCCCTTGCCCTTCGCCTTGCGCGCCTTGGCCGCGCGCTTCGCCTCCTTCGCGGCGCGCTTCGCCGCCTTTTCCTCCTTGCGCACCCTCCGCGCCTCCCTCCGCGCCCGCTTCTCCTCCTTCTCCGCCTTCTTTTTGCTCTTCGCCTTTTTCTTCTTCGCCTTCTCGTCGTCCTCCGACGACGATGTGGAAGACGACTCGTCGTCCGCGTCCCGTTTCCGCTTCTTCGCCGCCGCCGCGGCGTCCTCCTTCTTCTCCGGCTCCTCGCCCGGCTTCAAGGTCGATCCGCGCAGGAAGCCGCTGTAGAGCTGCCGGCGCGCAAACTCGATCTTGGCCGCGGCCATCGCGTCGAGGTTGAGCCGCGAACCGGACGCGGAGGAGGAAGAAGCGTCGGCGGAAGTGGAGGGCGACGGCTCGTAGGCGTTGCCCTTGGGCGGCGGGGGACGGTGGGAGAGGATGCCGGTCGAAGTACGGTGCTGCTCGACCTGCAGAGGGAAGACGAGGTGAGCAAGTCGGGTCGAGGAGGGGGCAAGGTGGTGGAAATCGAGCTGGAAGCGCACCTTGTTCTCCCCGCCGACCTTGGTAGCGACGCTGGTGAAGATGGCGTCCCACCAGGCGAAGCTGGTGTCGCGGTCGCGGCCTACGCCGCCGAGGTTCTTCTTCTGGACGACAGTGACGGGCTTTGCGCGGCCGTGGGCGCTGCCGTTGAGGGATGTACCGGGCCCGTTCCAGCCCAAGCCGCGGAGGTAGTTGGCCGAATCGAATGAGCCGCCCATGGGGTTGTAGAGCGAGCGAGTAGGAAGCCGGAGGAAGGAGGAGAGCAAGCTCAGCCTGACCACTCCGAACGCACCTCCACTCTCAGCTAGAGAGCACGATGAGTAGACCACACGCTAGCTCGGTCGACGCCGACAATGCTTGGGGTCCTCCGCCCGTCCAACCCGTCGAGAGCGAGCTGAGCGCCGCCGACGTTGCCGCCAAGGAGCAGCTCGTGCAGTCAGTCCACCTCCTGCGCCTAAACGGACAGTGGGATCGTACTCACCGGTGCTTGTTACCCCCAGGGACATTGTCTCGAAGCAAGATGGCCTCCGAGGTGAGCCGTTCTCGTCCTCCCGGCTGACGAGGTGGTGCACCATCCCCTTTCGCTCTCGCTCACTCTGGGTGCTCTCGGGTCATGCACAGCTCTCTTGCAGCGCGTCTCCGAGGTCCAGGGCGAAGCGAGCAAGCTCAAATCGGACAACGAGACCCTCCAGACCTGTCCGTCCTCTTCCTCCCCCTCTCTCCGCTTTCCTCCCGCTGACCTTCTCCTGCGGCCGTACAGACATCGACAACCTTACTCGGAACAAGTGCGTACTCCTGTCCTTTCCTCTCCCTCAGCATGTCCTCTTGGCTGACCTTCCCGCTCTTCCTCCAGTGCTGTCGCTGCCGGAGCGCGGTAGTTCGCTCTTCGCTCTCTCGTACAGACACTGCAGTACCCTGTTGTACTATCATGTCGTCTCTCTTCCCATTGACTGCTCCTCAGCTTGCTTAGTCTGCACACGACCGTGCAAGAAAAGCCCGGCCTCGCTTCTTCCTCCATTTCCTCTTTCCCCTCAGTCCCTCCTTACAGATCAGCTCGCGCGTCCTCGCCGTTTCGCCATCTCACGCCAGCGCTCCCAGCCCATCGCAACGGACCCCCCTTGCAGCCCGCACACCGACTGTGCGCCTTCCTCTTTCCGAAACCACCATCTCGGGAGCCTTGCGCTTGGTGAGGCGGTCTTCTCGCCGCGATGAAGAGGGATCGCTCCCGATGGCTCGAGGAGCGCGGTGGGCGGCCCCGGGTGAGGAGGATGCACCTCGAGTAACGGGAGCGAGCGAGCGGGCGGGACATCTAACGGCCGGAAGAAAAGGCAGGAGGAGGAAGGTCGTCGTCCTCCCTGCTGCATGTTGCTGCTGCTTCCACCGCCGCGCCGGGCTCGTGCCAGCCTTCTACCTATCTGCCGTACTTCCGACCGCTCTTCCGCCCTGCAGCAAGCCGACCCTCTCGCCCCTCCTCGCTTCGGCCCACGCTCGAGGATCCTCCCCTTGCCCCGTTCGTTTCATCAACGAAAGCGATCATGACGCCTCGCTAGCACTGCAGATCGTTAGCCATCCTCCCACGCGCGCCCGCCGAGGGAGGAAGGGAGGGAGAGGAGAAAAAGGCGGGACTGTCGAGGACGTTCCATCGTTGAGGCATCGCCCGCCGGCGAGCACCTTCACCGACGAGTGCGACAGCCGCTCCTCGTCCTCCCTCTCATCGCGCGTCGAGCTGTGTGAGGACCACCTCGCTCTGGCCTCTCATATCGCGCGAGGCGAACGTTGCTGGGCCATCCCGAGACCGGTGTGAGCGGCCGGCCAGGGAACTTGAGAGCTTCGGCGTCGGAGAGAAGGCCGCCGCGAGGGTCTGTTCTTTCAGGAACGCGTCGAGAGATGATAAGCTCGCAGAAGAGGAAGAAGAGCGGGCACGGGCGTTCTTCTGCTCCCTGCCCTCCTCGCACCCAGCGCAAAGCAGAGAAGCTGCCTCCAGGACGAGCAGGCAGTGAGGAAGAGCCAGAAGAGCAAGAAAGAACCCCAAAACCTCTTGCAAAGGCTGGCTCGTATCCCCCTCTCCTCCGCACGCGACCGGGAGATTGCCTTGCCCTCCTCCGCCTTGCGAGACAAAACGCGGTGGGAGCAGCAAAGCGCTTTCGGTTTGCGGCGCGGGCATGGCGCTGGCCTTCTCACGGCCTGCGGGTGCCGTGCTGCGCTGAGGAAAGCAGGGAGAAAAGAGAGCTGGCGGTTTTCTTGCGGCTCTGGAGAGGATGCAGGAGCAGAGGAAGGACAGCGAGGGCCGCAGCGCGAGGAAGACGGCGCTGTGCATGCGATCGAGCCCCAGCGGCGTGCGAGCGGAGAGTCGTCGCCCTCGTCGCCGCCACCCCCTTGTCGACCCTCCTGGCGCGTCCAGACTTGCTTTGCCCGCCGCCTGACCGCTTGAGTCTCTCCCTCCTGGCCAGTCCCGTCACTGCGAAGCCCTCAGCGCCGCACCACCTTCCCACGCCCCGTCCTCCACGCGAGAAAAATGCGAGCGATCAACCTCGAGCGCACCCAGTTCGAGGAAAATGCAGGCTGGACGAACAGCGGACCGCCGCCCCGTTTCAGCGGCATCAGGCTGCGCTGGGCGGGAAGCGCTCGGGGCCTGCGGTGAAGCGAGCGAGAAGGAGGGGGAAGGAAGAAAAGAGGCGGGAAAGCGGTGAGCGGACGTGCGAGAGGGGTGGCGCCGCGAGAGGGGGTCGCTGTGCGTGCGCTGAGGGGAGCGCAGGGCGGAAGGCCGGTGGGAAAGCGAGGAAGAGAGGAAGAAAGGGAGGGAAAGTCTTGCGAGGCTGACGGAAGAAAACCGACGAGAAAAGCGTTGTCTCCTTCTGAACCGTTTTTCTCGCAGGCTCTGTCGCCCTGTCTGGACGTTGCGCAGCTAGAGTAGTGGCGCTGAATCAGTAGGAGTAGCAGGACGACGTCGAGGCCGCCTCGCGGATTTGCGAAGGTCTACCTCCTTTTCTCTTACTTTTCATTCCTCGCCCGCGAGCGAAGGTTCTCCATCGAGCCACTCCGTCTCCCTGATCATGACGACGGGTCTGGACGCGCGCATGTACTGGCGGCGAGTCGGGGGAAGCAAATGAAGACAGGGGAGACAAAGGGAGGGCGAGGGTGACGGCCGATTGCTGCTGTTCGAACAGCATGCAGCGGCGGCGATGTTGACCGATGGACCTCCTGTGCTAGATAGCATCGCAGGCTGCCGTGGGACAGCCAGGCAAAGAGTTGAGAACCGCTCGCCTCGAAGACCCCCCTTTTCCTCGTCGCACTCCGATGCAACGACCGATGCGACTTCCCAGCGGGCTCTCACACGCAACTCACACGACGCTGGCCGAGCAAGGGGAGGCTGGCGGACCCAAGAAGAGCAAGCAGCGCGATCAGCGAGAGGAAGAGAGGGCCGTCTGTCCTCGCGCACGGCGACGGCAGCGACGCCTGTGGCATGGTCGACGTCGAGGCCGTCGTGCAGCGAGGACGACGAGCAGGGCGGCAGAAACGGGAGCTCGCCCGCCGTCGAGGCAGAAACAGAATCTGGAGGTCAAGGGGAAGCGGGGGGAGAGCGTGGGTGAGGCGAAGCGAGTTCAGGAACGGGAGGGCAGGTCTGGCTTCAGCCTGGAATTCCCCACCTGCACGCCTGCCCGCCCGTGTGCACCAGCAAGGAGCCAACGCAGTCCTGGCCTGCTCCCTCATCCGCTTTTCCTGCCGCACCAAACGACTTCCCGCCAGCATTGCTTCCGACGAGGGTCCGCTAGCAGGTGCGCTGGGCTGCATTCCTTCCTTTGGCCCGCTCTTTGAGCCCCCCGAAGTCCCAGGAGTAACCCTCGCTGGCTTGGCTCCGCACTGCAGAGAGCCTCTCTTCCTTCCTCCCGCTCCCTCTCCCGCCCTCCTCCCTCTTCCTCCCTCCTTCCTCGTCGAGTGCAGCCCGCTGAGTGCGGTGCTGCCTCTGCCCCTCCCGCGCGCGCCGCCATGAGCCTCGCCGCCGACTTCCGCCCGCGCACCGTCAGCTCCCAGCTCCGGGGACAAGCAGGGCTCGACGACGCCCACGCGAGCTCGCCTGGGCTGAGCTGGGCCGATTGGGGGGCGACTGGCTACTCGCCCGACCGCGCGCAGGCTGCGCCGGCGCCGTTCGTCGACCACTACGGCGACTTGATGAGTGAAAACGCCTTTGGCGACTTTGGCGGCGCGCGGCAGCCTCCGGCGGGCTATGCGCCCGGCCTGGGCTTTGAGATGCAGGTGCGCATGAACGGCATCGAGGAGGAGCCGCCGCACGCCGTGGGTGAGCCGAACGAGGGCGGTCCACCACCCGGCGGAGCGACGGCCTCCTCGTCCGCTTTCTTGCCTGGTGCGCCTCAGCACGCTCACGTACGCCTCTGTTCTCCGCACCCACGCCATCTGCGCACCCCTGCGCACCCTCTGGAACTGCAGCTGACCGACGAATGCTCTTTTTTGCACTGCCCCGCCCCCCTTCTTCGCATACTCCCTCCTTCCACCGAACAGCACTACCCTCCTTCTTCCGCCGCTTCTTCGCCCGCCCGCTCCCGCGCATCCTCGCTCCAGTCTGTCGTCGGTCCCAACCTTCAGATGTCGGCCCTCACGTCGCCCGCGTCGCCCTTCTTCCCCGGCGGACTGCCCTCTCCCTTCCACGACCACCCCTCGTCCTTCTCGTCGCACTCGCAGACCATCAACCCGGCACACTCGGTCCGCGACTCGAGCCCGAGCGACACGTCGAGCGTCTCGAACCTCAACCTGTCGGTCTCGGCGGCGAGCAGCGTCTACGGCAGTGGAGGGGCCGACAGCGTCTCGACCGCTCCCTCGACGCCGCACCGCTCCAACTCGATCTCGTCGCGCGGGACCGGCAGCGAGCGCCAGTCGCACCAGAAGCACCTGCGCCGCCGCTCTTCGCCGATCAAGGGCGTCAACCGGCACTCGCGCAAGCTCTCCAACGCCGACCGCAAGGCCATCTGCCAGTTCCACCTCATGCACCCCGGGCTCAAGCAGGACGACATCGGCGCCCACTTTGGCTTCGAGCGCAGCACCATCTCCAAGACGCTCAAGTACAAGGAGCGGTACCTCGCCATGGACGACGACGACGAGAGCAGCGCTTCGGCCATCATCCGCGACGCCGAGCAAGAGCGGCGCGCGGCGCACCCGCCAGCACCGCCCGCGAACGGTCCTTCGCCCGAGCCGTCGTACAGCGATTACGGCCTCGGGAGCCAGTCGAGCTTGGCCGCCTCCGAGTCGGTTTCCTCTCTCGTCTCGCTCGACTCGTACGCCTCGACCGAGTCGACGGGCGTGACGGCGTCCGTCCGCCACGGCACGATCGTCGGCGGCCGCTTTCCGCACATCGACAACGCCCTCGCGGCGTGGGCAAGGGAGCAGGTCCCGCTCGGCAAGCCCCTCTCGGACGCGGCGATGCAGAAGCAGGCGCGCGTCATCGCGCACGAGCTCGGCAGCGAAAACTTCAAGGCGAGCCAGACCTGGCTCGACGGGTTCAAGGCGCGCGCCGGGATCGTCAACGGCACGTTTTCGGACATGCTCGGCCAGCAGCACCAGCGGCTTCATCACCACTACCAGCACCCGCAGCAGCAGCAGCAGCAGCCTCAACACCGCCAAGAGTCCCCGCCCGCGCCCATCCCGACGCCGACCCCGACTTCGCAGCGCTGGCTCCCGCCGCCGAAAGAGGAGGAGGACGAAGAGGTCGAGGACGCCGGCGAGCGCGACGACGACGGCGACGAGGACTACGACCTGCCCAACACGCGCCGGAGCAAGCGTCGACTCGGAGCCAAGACGGTCCGCCGCCTCACCTCGGCCAAGTCGGCACTCGCTTCCTTCGCCGACGGTGTCATGAGCCGCTCGAGCACGCCCAGTCGCAACCAGGTCACCCTTGAGGACGCGGCTCTTCGCGGTGGGAGCTTCGGCGACCTCTCGATGGACAACGATGCCGATGCGACGCCAACGCACCACTCGCGCGCCTCGACGGCGGCGACGGAGCGCCCGAGCGGGCTCGCTGGGCCGTTCACCTACTCGCCGACGGGTGCGAGCGAGACTGGCTCCGTCATCGTCTCGTCCTCGACGCCGTCACGCACCTCGCACCAGACTGTGCCGTCGCCGCTCATGCTCGGCGGGCCGGACGAGTACTCGCCGCCCGACGCGCTCGGCGGGCTGGCGTCCGCGTTCGGCTTCCCTGGCGGGCTCTCGACCTCGTGCTCGAGCCAGGACCTCGCCGCCTTCTCGCAAGACCTTGCCGCCTCGACCCACTCTTCCCTCGCCAACTTCGACGGCGGCAGCACCTCGCTCGCCGGCTCGTACCTCGACTCGACGACCGCCTCGCCCGCGCCGCAGTACCAGCATGGTCGGTCCGGCTCGACGACTTCGTCCAACTCGGTCTACTCGGGCCTCACCGCATTCTCGACTCACTCGCAGGGCCCTGGAACGCCCCTGACCGGCTCGTTCTACGGCTCGTTCCGCGACAGCCAGACCAACCTCTGCTCCGTTCCGGGCACGCCCGCCGGCGGGCTCGGCGGCGCGGCCTCGACCGGCTACTTTGGCAACCTCGAGCAGCAGCACTCGCAGCAGTACCACTCGGGCGGCGCTTCGTCCTCTTCCTCTTCCGCCTCATCCCAGTTCCCTCATGGTTCGGCCCAACAACCCTCGCATCAGCAACCCCAGCATTCTCGATACCCGCGCAACTCTCAAGCATACCCGGGCACGCCGTCTAGCATTGATCAGTCCCAATTCATTGACGTGCGCTCCTCCTCCTACTTATCCTCCCCTTTCGCTCTTCGATACTGATCTTCCCCCCTTCGACAGCCCGGAAGTGCCGGTCGCCGCGCCACCATCTCCGGCGGCGCCCCCTTCTCCGGTCGCAGCAGCACCAGCACCGCCATGTCTGCCTCGCTCTCCCTCTCCCAGATGTCGGCCGGCTCGTGCGCCTCGCCGCTCCCTTCACCCCTCCCTCGCGCTTCCATCGCCTCTCCCGCTCCTTCGCCCTCCCTCTCCGGCCCAGCCACCGTCGAAGCGGCCTACACCGGCCTCGAGACCGCGCTCGCGTACCTCTCGACGACCGCGGGCAAGTCGTTCATGGGCCCGAAGGACCTCATCGTCCTCTCGGAGCTTCAGACCCGCCTCGGCGCCGCCGCGGCTTCGTCTGCCTTTGGCCGCAGCGGGAGCTGCCAGCCCAGCGCCCTCTCGGCCTCGACTTCCTCCCTCTCTGCGCCGCCCACTCCTGCGCCGGGCTCGGCACCATTCGCCGCGCAGCAGGGCTCGCAGGCGCCGATGGCGGCCTTTGCCTCGCCGGCCAAGGCCCGCCGCCTCGGGTTGACAAGGACGCAGTCAACGTCCTGCGTGCTGTCGTTCGGGTCGACGGCGTCGAGCTGGCTGGGCGGCAGCGGCGCGCTCGACCGTTCAACGAGCACGAGGCGGTCGCAGTCGAGCCTCTTCGAGGTGAACGAGCACTAGTCGTCGACGCTTCTACCCTCTCTTCCTCCCACTCTTCCGTACATACCCCCTCCTCCCTCATGCACATCCATTCCCCCCTTGCCATCACTCCCACTCTCTCTCATTGCCGTCGTCGGACTCTCGTTATTTAAGCTGCAGACAGGCAGCCTCACCCTCATTCACTTTGCCCCCCCTTTCTCTCATCGAGCGGTCCTCCTTGCATAGGCTTTTCCTCCCGTTCTGTGCGGTGCATCGAGCATGTCGGTTCCTCAGTCGTCTTGAGAGACTGGACAGCGGGACAAGGTCTAGCTTACTTGTTTCTCGCTTCCGCTTCTTCCTCGTTACTGGTGATGCTTACCCTGCCCCTTACGACCGAGGGGTCGCGCCGAGCGCAGAGACTGATGGCGACTGACAGCTTGCGCCCTTTCTTGCGTTTCCTGACCGTTCTCCTGCCCAGATACCTCCGCCATCGCGGCACTATCTTTGTCACGGCCCTCATCTCGGCCCTGACATGTATCTGGTCGGGCTGTACCAACTCGAGGTGGCACCTGTTCAGCGCAAGATTCGTCTTGTTCGTCTCTTCCCGCCTTTTCTTGCCCTCCTGCTTCAATGCTAACCTTCTACAACCTTCAGGGGTCTCGGTCTCGGTCCCAAGTCGGCTACCGTACGTCTCCAGTCCTCTTTCTCGCCGTTCTCGGCTGACTTTTCCGTCTCTCTACACTTCAGGTTCCCGTCTTCGCCGCCAAGACCGCCCGGCCTCTCGTTCATGCTGCGCTCGCCATGCACTGAGAGATCTGTGTGCACTGCATGCTTCCACAAACGTCGAGACCGCCTGCACTGCCTTTACTCCTGCTCGCCTCGCTTATAGGTCTCGACTCTTCCTACCCTCTTCCTGGCTCTCTTCCGAATGTACCTCCTCCTCCCTCGTACACATCTATGCCCTCTTTGCCAACACTCTCCCGCACCCTCATCCCCGTCGTTGGACTCTCATCATTTGATCTGCAGATGCGCAGCCTCGCACTCGTCCGTCCGCCTTTCCTCCCCTAAAGCTCAAACAGCCGTCCTAGCAAAGGCTTTCCAGCCCCATCTGTGCGGTGCATTGAGCGTGTCGGTTCCGCGGCCGGCGGTCTTTAAACGGCGAAGAGGCTTCATTCTTTCTCCCTTCTGCCTTTTCCTCGCTGCTGTCGGTGCGTAACCTGCTCTTCGGAAGCGAGGACGACGCGCGGCGAGCGGACTGGTGGTAAGACCGTGGTAGTGCACGTACGCGGGCATCAAGTGGAAGAGAGGGGCCGTCAAGCGGGAGAGAAGTAGAGAAGGGGGAGGTGAGAAGGGCAGAAACCGGAGTGGGGTTTGAGGAATAACTACAGAGGGCAGAAGACGGTAGATAGGTAAGGGTAAGTCGCGCGGAGAGTCGGAGGGGATTGTCCGCAGGGTGAATGGCGAAACACAACCAAGAGAGAAAAAGGGTGTACAAGAAAGGTATAGGGGGACGGGTAAGGGGTGGTGTCACTGATGGATCGGACAGCGCGGGGCGCTTTAAATCTTCTCGCCCATGTCGCGGTGCTGCGCGTCGTTGTTCTCCCAGTGGTAGAGCGGCTCGCGGGGCGGGAGGCGCTGGCGAAGGATGTACTTGCGCAAGGCGTAGACGGCGTCGCCCGCTCCGTGCGCGGCGTGCTTGCGGGTCGGGACGGAGAAGACCTGGTCTGCAAGTGGAAGAGTGGATGAGCAAAGCGGACGGAGCAGAAGGAAGTGCAAGAAAGGGAGGGAACTCACCGAGCTCCTCGAGTGACAGGCCCTTGGTCTCGGGGACGAAGAAGACTGCAGTATGGTGAAGGTAGGGGAAGGTAGGGGAAGGTAGGGAGAGAGGGAGAATGGACGCAGGGGAAAGAAAAGACAGAAGGTCAGCAGCCGGGCCGAGGCGACCGCAGGGCAAGCATGGACTCGGACGTACGGACGACTGCAGAGGGGAGTTGAGACGAAGGTGTAAGGGGAAGACGGAGAAAAGACGGTGGAAAGGGAGAGGTGGGAGAAAAGGCGGGTGAAGGTCAGCTCGAGCAGGACATGCGGCGAATGCAGAGGGCCGAGACTTACGGAAGGTGCCGATGACTGATGTTGTGGAAACGGTGAAAAAGCAAGGAGGGGTGGTAGGCGGAGTGGCCGGTGCGAGGGAGGTGGGAAATTGCGGAAAGCAGTCAAGGTCAGCACTCGCTCGTAGTCATTCTGTTCGATTCGGCAGGAGCTCACCGTTCCAGCCCGCGTACCACCCGAAGGCGCCTTGAGGCTCTGCAGGGAGAACAGGGAGCGTAAGCGGAGGCGAAAGGGGAAAGAAGGAGGAACTCGGGGGCCGAAGCGGCCGCGATGGCGGCAATGGGGACGGCGAAGGACGCACTGAAGGCGTTGAGCAGACGCGGGAACGTTAGGGCAACCAAAAAATTCTCCATGGGCGAATCAGGCGTTAGTACGAGGCTGGAGTAGGGAAATGGCAACGACGAGGGCGGGGACGCACGAAGAACCAGGTGAGGCCGGTGGCGTACGACATGCCGACATCACGGACGTAGAGCGGGAAGGCCTCGGCCGAGTAGGTGAACGGGACGGGACCCTCGCCGGGCGAGTAGGCGCAGCCTTCGAGGGAGAAAAGCGCAGAGTCAGTACATCTCCCTTGTCTCAGCACCGCGCTAACGATGAGGTGAGAGAGCGAGGACACACAGTGGAGGTAGATACCGAGCGCGACGACGGCGATGCGGGCCTTGGAGGTCTCGGGGATCCAGAAGGCGAAACCGGTCATGAGGAGGAAGATGGCCATGAGCGGGAAGGTGACGAGGAGGAGCGAGCGGCGGCCGAAGGCTGTGCGAATGGGGTAGAGGAGTAGGGAGGACGAGGTTAGTCGAGCGCGAACAGAAAGGACAAGGAGGGAGAAAAGGCGTACTGTCGATGGTCCAGACGGCGGGAGCGGCCATGACCCAGTTGAGCGCGCCGAAGCCGAGCGTGGCACCGAGGGCGGTAATCTCGTCGAAGCCTTAGGCGAAGGCAAGCAGAATGGAGAGGAAGAGGGGCAGAAAATAGGAAAGTTAGGCCGGCCTGTCCTTGCGACTGGGATCCTTCAACGCGCGAGACGCACCTGCTTGCCTGAAGATGGTCGACGAGTAGTACGCGATGACGTTGAT
Organism: Rhodosporidiobolus sp. SP3-3/4; assembly: GCA_029873605.1. Taxonomy (NCBI): domain Eukaryota; kingdom Fungi; phylum Basidiomycota; class Microbotryomycetes; order Sporidiobolales; family Sporidiobolaceae; genus Rhodosporidiobolus; species Rhodosporidiobolus sp. SP3-3/4. Next base: position 77,675 of record JAQJIZ010000025.1, on the reverse strand, counting down.
GCCGCAGAATTGCTGAAATAGGAGGAAGAGGTCGTGGAGGGAGAAGTCAGTCCCGTCTCGTTCTTCTCGCACCTCGCCCTTCTCTCTGCAAAGAGGCAAACGCACCTGCATGAACATGACGATGCCCGACGCGAGCGTCGCACGCCTGTTCCTGCCGACGGTCAAGAGCTCCAGAATCGCAGCGCGACCGGTGGCGATGTTGGCCTCCTCCTCGAGGAGCGCGTTGATCATGAACAGGTCGCGCGCGGCCTGGAGCTTCGAGTGGCGCAGGCGGCAGAGCGACTTGAAAGCGTCCGAGTAGCGGCCCTTGGAGATGAGCCAGCGGGGCGACTCGGGCTGTGCGGTGAGAGGGAAAGGTCAGTACCGGTGTGAGGGAAGGACCGGAAGCGCCGATTGAAGTAGTGGGTTAGCAGAGAGAGGAATGGAGGGTAGGGGATGGCTGGGAGGAGAGTGGAAAGAAGGCGGGGAGGAGACGAGCGAACCTGGAAGAGAACCTGGATCATGACGAAGAACGCCGGCAAGCACGCCGAGCCGAGCATCAATCGCCAGTTCAAGCCCACGATTCCCGACGAGTCTGGGACGTGGTAGAACGCGAGAGAGGAGACGGTGCCCATCATGATGCCAAAAGCGGTCTACGTGGGGAGGAGGAAGAGTCAGCACGGGCGATTTCGAAGGGGGAGAAAGAGCGGCAGCGTACCCAGACCTGCCACTGCATGACGAGCGCACCGCGGATGAGAGGCGGGGCGGTCTCGGCGGCGAAGACGGGGACCTGAAGTCACGAGCAACGGAAAGGTGAGCCAAGAAGGGCGAGAAACAGGACCGAGAGACGCACGGTAGCCGACTTGGGACCAATACCGAGGCCCCTGTAGGTATGAGAAGGTTAGGAGCGAGCCGGGAGGGCAAGAAAAGGCGGAAAAAGACGAACAAGACGAATCTTGCTGCAAAGAGATGCCACCTCGAGTTGGTACAACCCGACCAGATACACGTCAGGGCCGAGATGAGGGCCGTGACAAAGATAGTGCCGCGGCGGCCGAGGTATCTGGGCAGGAAGACCGTCAGGAAAAGAAAAAAAGGGTGCGAGAAAGGCTGGAGGCTGACTTGTTCATCGGCGCGGTGAGCCAGCAGCCGAGGACGGCGCAGCAGAGATACGGAGCGCCGTTGACGAGACCTTCGGCCGCATCTGGTCAGTGGAGAAGAAGAGAAGAAGGGGGCGGAGAGCGAACCGAGGAGCCATTCGTTCTTCTCGTGGTCGACGTCGTTCGCGCCCGTGTTCAGGCCGAACTGGGGCGCCTGTGAGTCGCGATGGGGCGGTCAGACGCTGCAGGGCCGGAGAGGGTGTTGGGGAGGGGAGAGCCCCGGGGAGGAAAGAGACGGCAGACGCCAAGGGGAGAGGGCCAGACGCACCCAGAACTGCAATTAGCGAGGGAACAGTCAGCATGAGGTGGGAGAAACGGAAGGAAAGGCCCCATCGAGGGAGAGGGGGCGGGAGGGGGGAACAAGAAGGGAGGAGGTAGGGAGACTGAACGCACCAGATTGGCTCCGTTCGTTACGCTCTCGTCCATCTGCGAGGTACGAGGATAGAGTGTCAGAGAGGTGAAGGAAGAGAGGGGCCGAACGGAAGACGCACGCCCTGGACGGCGGCGGCCATCGAGCAGCAGATGACGAGCGAGTACATCTGCCAGGGCTGGCGCCACTTGTGGTGGCTGTCGTGGGTGCACATGTCAGTCTCGCAAACGAGAACGGGAAAAGGGGGAAGCAAGACGAACACCTCGTAGCGGAGGACATCGCGGTCCTCCTCCGTGAGCAGCGTGAGCGCCTCAAAGCCGAGCGGGTTCTGCGCGATCTGGGCCCCTGTCGAGCAAGTACGGACACACTCCGGACAGGGTCAGGACGGAACGCGCTAGAGCCGCGCCGCCAAACACGACAAGAAAAAAAGGCAGGCGGACCTTTGGCGAACTCGTCCTCGTATTCGCTCAGGCCCTTTTCGTTGGCGAAGGCGCGGCCCATGGCTGCACATTGAGACGCTGTCAGTCAAGTGCTGGTCAAGCAGAGCGGAGAGGGGAGACGCACCAGCGAGGCGCTCCGGGCTGATGCCCACGAGCGGGTTCTCGAGGACGGCGTTGGGGTTGTCGCGGAGGTTGTCGAGGTGCTTCGGGTGCTCGTACGCGGCGTCGTCGCCGGCGAGCTCGCGCTTGGTCTCGCTGCCCTGGGCCTTCTGCTTCGCGGCCTCCTCGATGTGGCGGTGGATGGAAGGGTCGACCGGGTGCGTGCTGTCGACGTCGTGCTGCTGCTGCGGGGGCGGCATGCTGGGCGTCGAATGGAGATGAGTGAATGGGAGAAGAGAGAGAGGGAGAGAGAGGGAAGGGGAGGGTGGGGACACGAAGTCGACGGACAGGAAAAACGACGCTAACGAGTGTTGGCCTTGGCTCCTCTCACCTCCTCGATTGGGAGGCGCCAAGCGCGTGACGCCGTGCTATTCCTGCCACGGACGCCACGGAGGGAGCCACCAGCAGCGCGAGTCGTGTGCGCAAGAAGGGAGCAGCCAGAACAGCTCTCGCGACAACCGGCAACGGTGCAGGTTCGGCTTCGTAGCTGCGACGATAGGCGGGCGTGGAGAGGCGGAGGATGGTGGAGAAGGCGCGGAGTGAGATCTGGATCTGGTCTGAGTGCGGTCACTGCCCGCGCGAGGAGGAGAGAACCGCTTTTCTGCCAGTCTCCGGCCGTCTCCTGAGCGCAGCGACGTAGCTACGGACGCTGCACATCGATGGACGAGCCCCCACGAGCGCTGGACCCGGCAGAGGGCGCAGGTAAGGGAAGGGGAGGAAAAGACAGGTCGAGGCTGCAGAGGGAGGAGCAGAGATCGCCGGGAGAGTCGGGAGAGAGCTGAGGCAGCAATCTACCGACGTCACTGCGGTAGTACACCGGTTCAGTCGGACGAAAGGGAGCCGGCATTTGGAGGCGCTGGTCTTGGGTGGGAGGGCAGGATAGAGGGTTGAGGGGTTGAGGACGAGGCACCGTGGCCATGTCTGTGGCGGGAGAGAGGGAAAGGAAAAGAAAAAGAAAGAAAAAGGAGGAAAGAAAGGAAAGAAAGGAAAGAAAGGAAAGAAAGGAAAGAAAGAAGGGAAAGAAAGAGAAGGAAAGGAGAAAAAGGAAGAAAAGGAGGAAAAGGGAGAAAGAGGGGGAAAGCGGAGGGGAATGGGCTTCTTCCGGGATTGCAGAGCATGGCTCGCTTCGCACTGAGCTCAAGGTGTTGCAAGGGGAAGGCTACGCGACTCCGCGGCCCCTGAAGCCTCTTACCCGGTGAACAGCTTCTCGTCGCTCTCCCGGCTCATCGCCCGCGACGAATGGTCACAAACAGGTTCCACCAGACCGTACCGTCTCACTCCCACACTACACGCATGCCCTCAGACAGCGTTGCCAGCGCGCTCTGCCTGGGCAGTCCACTTGGTCGTGGCAAATTCGGCAGGTCTTGGTCAGCCGCACAACGCGCCGCGTCTGGTCGTTATTGGGTGGCGCTACCGGCGGACGACGCACAGGTGGGGGACTCAAGGCCGTGGTAGGGCGGTGAGGAGAAGAGGCGGTCGGAATGGCGGGAAGAGAAGGGGAAGAAGAACAGGCTGCAAGAAAAGCAGGGTCAGCACCAACTCAGCTTGCTTCGCACAATCCTCCTTCAGGGGATCCGCCTTGTACACGTTATCGAAGGTGGCTGGCGGGAAGGGAGCCGGGTAGATGGCGATGTGAAGGAACGGCAGCGGAAAGAGCGTCAGAGGAGGACACGCACCCGAAGGCCCGCCTACAGCTGGATTTCCTCCTCTCCCCGATGCATTGCGTGATGAAAGTACTATCTAACGTCAAACAGGTCAGCGTACCCGTTCGTGCCGAGACGAGGAGAGAGACGCACGCTGAGCGGATCCAGTGCACCCAGCTCGAAACGGCCTCAGCAGGCTGGCGGTGAGGAACAGGTGTCGCCGAGTCGACGTGTGTGGTGCCGCTGAGGCTGGTCCAAGGTATACGAGCTGGCTTGGCGTGGTGTGTCGAGCGAGAGAGGGTCGGATCGGAGGTGCGGGGAGCGGGCGAGGCAGAGGGAGAGACGGCTCAGGGCGGTGCGAGAGGTCGCCCGGTCTCGTTAGAGAGTGGATTCAAGCTCATTCAAAGCAGTAGCTAGCAGCAACGAGCAGCGAGGCGCTCGGAACGAGAAGAAGCAGGCGGGACTTCGCCATTCTCGACCTCGCCTCGAGCTTCTATTGCTTACTAGTCTTCCTTACCTTTGAGCAAAGGTATGTCCGGACCTCAAATCGTCGCGATCTGAGGTCCCGTCGTCGTTCTCCTCTCTCACCTCTCCTGACGCTCAGCTTGCTGTTCTGGTCGAGGCAGAGCGGCCCTCTTTCCTCGTCTGCCAAGCGAGAAGCCCCAGCGAGGCCTACAGAGCGAGAAATCGTCGACCAGGCTGAGTTGCAGTGAGTTGCGCTGAGTTGCACCACACACATCGCCACTCCCCCCCTCCGAGCCAAGGGCGGGCTCGTCAGCGGGTCTCTGGAGCAGCTCTGTTGGCGTAGAGAGCAACCAAAACCACCTTGTGGGCCGTCGAGGCTGCAGAAGAGGCGCGAACAGGGAGGAAGAGGAGGAGAACGGGGCGGGTGGCAGTGAGCGCGCAGAGAGGCGTTCTCGCGCGTGCATCCCTACAGTGCAATCCTCTTCGTCCAGTAGACGCAGCCTCAGCTGTTCCAGCGAGAGTTGCGGCAAAGGCAGGAGTCGAGGAGGAGGGCGCGCGTCCTCGTCGCTGTTGGCCGCTCTCCTCGCTTCTCACTCGCTCAGACACGCTCGTACACCTCACCACACGGTTGAACGATACCGCAGAACCCGCCTACGTCTTTCTCGCGCGGTCCCAGGTGCGTTCTCGCTCTCTCCTTACTCAAGAGCCGTTCACGAGGAGGCACGTCCATTACTCCTCTCACACACCATGGGAGGCGCAGCAGAGACGTGCAACGTCACCAGTAACGCCCACTGACACTCTCCACCACAGCTCATGGGACCTCGAGCGTGACAAGGCCACCTCCCCACTCCTTCCCACTCGCCGTCATGCCCGACGACGAGCTTCCTCCGCTACCACCGCCCTTACCACCTACGCACGCGCGCAGCTTCTCCTCTTCATCCTCGTCTGACGCAGGCAGCCCGCGTCAACCGCCCTTTCAAGGATGGGGAGCCAACTCGGCCAGCATGAGACGGTCAGGCAGCGAGTCGAGCTACTCGAGTTCTGCCGGGGGACGGAGAGGAGCAGCACGAGGTGGAGGAGCGCACGGCAAGGCGCCAAGCGGGAGTAGCTCGCCCACTCTCGCACGCGCGCCAGGACTCTCTCGTACCCTCTCCGGCGCGTCCTCCTCTTCCTCCCTCTCAACCGCCTCCCAATCTCGCCGCGGCAGCCGCACCACCGACTACAGCACGACCACCCCCTCGCGCACCTCCGGCTCCGGCTCCTTCTCCGCCTCGCGCCGCACTCCCGCCTCGACCCTCCTCTCCAAAGTCTCGCCGTCCCTCTCGTCCTCCTCGCGCTTCTCCAGCCCCATCTCGGCCGTTGGGCTCGGCCCGCGCACGCCCACCGGGACGGAGGCGGACCACCACCTCCGCGCGTTCGCGAAGGGGCTCGGGCAGCTCCCGAGCCCGCCGCACACGGCGAGCGACGCGGGGAGCGTCGTCGCAGAGAACGGGAGCGCAGGGGGGAGCGGAAGGTTTGGCACGGCGAGGAGCGGAGGGACGGACGGGTCGGGCCAGACAAGCTCGAGCGGCGGCGCTGGAGGAGGAGGGGAAGGCGGAGCGAGCCCGACCAAGCCTGCACGGCCGCCGAAGAGTGAGGCAAGGCGCAGCCTCGGCGGCTCGACGGCGGCGACGCCTCCTCGCACGAAGTCTGGGTCGATCCCGACGATTGGCCGGACGAGCCCTACCGTGGCTAGGTCTCCCGCGACCACCGGTCACGCTTCTCTTCCTGCTGAGGACGGACCGTCGACTGCCTCCCCTGTCACCTCGCCCCGGAGACGCGCCCTCCCGCCCGACCTATTCGACGAAGAGCCACTCTCCGACACGGGCGGGGCGGACACCTCTGGCGAGACGGAGCATGCCGATCCGGAACTGAGGGAGCCAGAGCTTGCAGGGACGGCGCGGAGGTTGAGGGCGAGGACGGCCAGCAGGGGAAAGGAGGAGGGAGAGGCGGAGGAGGAGGTTCTGATGGGCGACGAGGCGGAGAAGAGGCGGGCGAGGAGGGCGCGGAATGCGGAGGCGTTGAGGGAGAAGAACCAGCGGGTCCGTTCATCCCCTTCTCCCTTTCCTGATCCCCCTTTCTGCCTTTCCCTCCTTTCCTCCTTTCCCGCTTCTCTCGCCCATCGTCCCTGACCTGACCGATCTCTTTCGCAGATTCTCGACTCCATTAACTCCCAAATCTCCCCCTCTCCCTCATCCTCCTCTCTCACCACGCACGACAACCCTCTACCTCATCCCTCGTCCTCCTCTTCCTCCCGCCGCCCGCTCTCCTACCACTCCCCTCACTCTGCCCTCCGCCGCTCCTCCACCTCTTCCACCATCCGTGAAATTGCCCAGTCACAGGGCGACTCCGCCTGGCTCGAAGAGAACCGCTCTTCCACCTCGCGGAGGCGGTCTTCTCTCGACCGCACGCTCCGCTCCCCTCCGAGCGGCGTCGACGAGTTTGGCCTCGTCGGTGCAGGTGGAAGCGTCCCTCGCAGCCGTACGCTGGGCGACCTCGATGCCGGCCGCGGCGAGAATGGAGGCACTCCCCTCCGCTCCCGCACGCACGGCTACCGGTCTGCCGCCCGGGCCTCCCTCTCGTCCCTCCGCTCTCGGCCGTCTACGTCCCTCCTTGCAGACGGAGAGGACGACGAGCCCGACGAGCTGCCGAGGTCGATGACCTCGCTCTCGATCCGGCGCTCCGACGTTGTCGGGAGCGACCGCACTCGCGCGGCGAGCGCGTTCGGCGGGACGCAGGGGCGGGACAGGGACTTCGCGGAGGGAATGCGGAAGCTGAGCAGGGAGGAGCTCAGCTCGTTCGCTTCCGGGGCTAGCGGAAGTCGCCGAAGGAGGGAGCGCACCGGGTCCGAGCCGGTCGAGGCCGACCTGCCCGACTCGCCGACGCATTCGAGGGCGAGCGAGTCCCTCACGGCTGGCGCAGCAGCGGGGAGGAACCGCCCTGCCCTGCCTCACGACTTCACCTCTCCCACCTCTCGAACGCCCTCGCGGTTCTCCTCCGCCCGCCCGAGCCTCGACCGAGACCACACGCTCGAGCGCTCGCGCGGCTCGAGGGAGTCGATCGAGGTGCTCGACCCGTCCGCCTACCGATCCGCCTCGCCTCGCCTGAACGGCTCGCCCTCGACCTCGTCACTCGCGTCGCCCACGACCAACTTCCGCGAGCGCCTCGTCTCCCCGCGCGTGCCTTCGCCGCTCTCTACGCCCGATCCGGCTCGTCGCGACGGCGAAGAGCGGCGGCGCTACTCCCGCTCCGATAGCCTCGGGCAGGACGCCTTCTCTTCGCCCTCCTCCCCAAACGGCCTGCCGAGGGAGGAAGACGAGCTCGAGCGCACGCCGAGGAGCGCGAAGAAAGGCAGCAATGGGAGCGGGGGAAGCGCCGCGAGGGGTGCAGAAACGGGAGAGGGGAGGAGGGGGATGAGCATCAGCGAAATCGCCGCTGAGAGGGCGGGGTCGAGGCTATCGGGACGTGGCGGGAGGAGAAGCGGTGCTTCACCTTGACCTTTCCTCCATCCCTCTGACATGGACTGACTTTTCCTTCTCGCGAACAGCCGCCGGTCTGGCCAGTCCCACCTCTTACGCCTCTCCTCCGCCATCGACCTCTTCCCGCTTGAGCAACGACTTACTCGCTGGCAGGGAACGGCTGAGGTCGTTCGAGGTTGGGTCGGATGCCTGGAACGCCGAGTGTACGTCTCCTCCCCTCCTTCCACTCCTAGCCTGCTCACCCCCGCTTCTCCTTCACAGTCGAAGACCTCCGCCGCCGCGCCCGCTCACGCCAGTCCGGCAGCAGCGGCGGTGACGCCCGCTCGGCCTCTGTCGACCTCAACAGCCTCGCGAACGGAGCAGCCCAGTCCGACCGCGACCGCGACCGCACCATCCGGGCGATCAACGCCCTTCTCGCCGGACAGGGCATCGTCGCTACTGCTGCACCCACCAGCAGCGCCGCAGCGAACCCGACCTCGCCGAGCGTGAGCTCGACCAACTCGTCCCCGAGGAAGCGGCAGTCGTTCGCCGGCTTCGACACGAGCGCGAGCGGGTCGCACCGCTCGAGGCGCATCTCGTTCGCCGACGGGACGAACGATGACGCCCCGGTCGCGCCGGGGGCGGCGCTGCTCGTTCGGCAGACCTCGACGGGGTCAAGGGCGAGCGGGGCTGAGTCGGTCCTGAAGGATCCGAGTAGCAACGGCCTCGGAGGCGAGCACCACCAGCTGCTCCTTCAGGCGTTCGAGCGCTTCCAGCAGCACTTTTCGTCCTCTTCTTCCGTCGCCGCCCAGCCCGAATCGGCCGACCTCGTCAGGCGCATGCACGCCCTCCTCCTCTCGACAACGAAGCTCAACAACGGCCTCCGCTCCCTCACTTCGTCGATCCAAGCCGCGCACGTGCAAGCCCAGCTCGACGAGGACGACCGCTCCCCGCCGGGCAAGGGTCCCCTCGACCCTGCCCAATTCGAGAAGAGCGTCAACGCCCTCCTCCGCGCTAGCGACGACCAGGTCCGCAACCTCACCGAGGACCTCATCGCCTTCACGCGCGTCGAGCGCGAGTGGGACCGCCTCCGCCGCGAGGGCGAGCTCGGAGCCGGAGCGAGCAGGCCCGTTAGCCGGGCGAGCGCGTACAGCGCGATCAGCAGCCCTTCTTCCGCCAGCCTTTCCGGGACGCTTCACTCTCCGCCGAAGAGGGCGGCGACGTCGTCACCCTACGAAGGCGCGACCGTCTCGCTCGCCTCGGCGCGGTCGCCCACCTTGACGAGAGAGGTGCTGCGCAACCCGCTCGCCGGGCTCAACGAGGACGACTACGCCGACTCGCCGTCGAGGCGCCACACCCTCAGCCACGCCTCGGCGACGAGGAGCCCCTTCGCTTCGGCGGCGATGGCGGCGGCGGCGGGGTCGCCCAGCCCGGCGAGCGGGAGAGGCAGGAGGGAGTCGGCGCACGTGAGGTCGCCGCTCTCGGAGGCGTACGAGACGCCGAGCAGGAGAGGTGGTGGTGGGTTGGTGGCGATCAGCGGGAGGGACGGAGGAGGCATCGGCTTGGGACTGCCGATCCCGCCGAGGTCGGAGAGCAGGGCGATGGGACGAAGAGGAAAGACTTCGGTGCGTCTCGCTTGCTTTCTTCCTTCCCGTTCTCGCCTCACGAATTGCTCCTCCGCAGGACGAGTCGACCGTCCGCGCCTCCTCGCCCTCCCAGTCCCTGCACACCGGCTCGATCCGCTTCCCCACCTCTAATCCTCCTTCCACCGTCGCCGCCCAACTCGACTCTACCCCCGCACACCCCAACACCTCTCCGACGCGCCACGCCCGCACCTCGGCCCCGGCCCTCCCGACGCACTTCCTCGGCCGCGAGGTTCACAACGACGAGGAGTTCCGCGCCCTCGAAGCGCTCCAGCTCGGCGCCAACATCGACGAGAACGACCCGGACGTCGACGCGCGCCTCGGGCTACCGCACCAGCGTCACCAGTCTGCAAGGGAGTCGCTCCGGTCCGCCTCGCCTGAGGTCGAGTTCCGCTCGAACGGCGTCGAGACGCCTTCCACCGCTGGCGACAGCGAGGTTGGGCGTCGTCGGACGCGTCTCTCGACGGGGACGATCTCAAACGCGCTCAAGAACGCCTTGCGGCCGCGAAGGAGCACGATCGAGGCGCTCGGGACCAACGGCGGCACCGTCGACAACGGCGAGTCGAGGAGCAGCTGCGACTCGATGCACTTGTCGGCGGTGAGCGCTTCGTCGCCGTCGGTCGGGAGCTCGTCTCCCGACGAGCAGAGAAAGAAGGCGGAAAGGAGGAAGGAGGTCGAGAACATCTTGAGGCGGACGAGCTCGCGGAGCTAGTTAGATCTCGCTTTACCAAACGTACCCTCCACCATGCCCGCGACGCTGTGCTCTACTGTACCCTGACCCGCCTGTCTCGACCACTTAGCCTCGTTTTGCACATCCCCCTGCCACTCCCTCTCTGCGATTCTCCCCAGCTGGTCTCGCAGGACGAGCCGGCGAGGCCTGTACCAACCTAGCCGCTTTGCAACGACCCTTACGGACGCTCTCAGATCCCGTTGTTCCAGTGTTAGCCGGCGAGGCGAGTGAGCGGGCGAGAAGAGAAGCGGAAAAGAGGGTATTCTTGCAAGCGGGGTAGTCGACAGGCGGGAAAAGCGGTGCTGCTACAGGGTACAGATAGAGAGAGGACAACAAGCGGATGAGGAAGAGAGGGTGAGTTCTGCGGGAGAAGGCGAATCAGTATGGCGGGGGAGAAAGCGAGACGAAGAACGCGTACAGTGGCCGAGGCGCTGGCGCTCGATGGTCGAGACCTGCCCGCCCTCGCCACGAGAGACGCGCCAGTACCTGCGAGGTGAAAAGGATCAGTCATAGGCTGAGGAAGACCAGGACGCGCAGGGAACTGACTTGTCCACGTCGCTGTTCCCGCCGAGGGTTTCGAGGAACTGCTCGTCGTGCGTGATGACGATGAGCTGGAACTGCAAAGCGCGAGAAGGGTAAGGCTCGATTCGCAAGGAGGGGAGCGGAGGAAGACATGTACGTTGTCCTGGCTCTTGCGCTCCTTGATCAGCCTGCACAGAGGGAGAGGGTCAGTCGAGCGACAGAAACACGATGGAACGTCGTCACGCACTCGGAAAGACTACCGGCGAGCGCCTGAATGTTGTCCTGGTCCAGGTTCGTCGTCGGCTCGTCGAGCGCCATGATGCCGCAGTTGGCCGAGAAGGACTCGGCGAGCGCGAGGCGGATAATGATGGACGCGAGGACCTTCTGGCCGGCCGAGCAGCGCCCGCGCATGTCCATCTCGGTCGTGTCCTTGAACATGACCACGCGGTAGTTGTACGACCGCGCCGTGCCGGACGTCTTGCCCTCGGCGTCCGACTTGATCATGATCTTGTCGATGTCTGCAGACAGAGGAGGTCAGAGAAGTCAGGCTGAGAAGGAAAAAGAGGACGGACCGGTGCCCTGGTAGGTCTTCGTCCAAAGGTCGGCAATCGTGTCGTTGATCTCCTTCATCTTGAGACCGTGGAAGCGCATGATGGCGCTGCGGGACAAAGGAGAATGAGCGGAAATGTGAGGGAAGGAAGCGTGGAAAAGGAGAGGCGCACCCGTCGAGTGCCTTCTGCAGCTTTTCCAAGTCCTGGCACGCCATCTCGGCCGTCTGTGGACAAGGCGGCCGTCAGTAGCTATGCGACAATGAGGAAGAGAGCACGGAGGCGCACCTTGACGCTGATGAGCTCCTTGCGGTACTTCTCATCGATGTTCTTGTACTCTGTCTCGAGCTCCTCGCGCTTCTCCTGCTCGTCGTTCTGCATCGAGCTGATCTCGCCTCCGAGGCGCGCTTGCTGTCAAGGCGAATGAAGAGGTCAGGACTGTCGGCGAGAAAGGACAAGTGCGAACGAACCTCGGACTGCAAGTCGGCCTGCTTCCTCCGCTGCTCATTGTAGTCGGTCTCAAACTTGCGGTACGCCTTCCTCGCCGAGTCCTCGTCGAGGTTCTCGATCTCGGCGTCGATGGCCTGGAGCGCCTTGCGCTCAGCGCGGAGACGGAGGTTGTCCTGCAAGTTGCGGAGGTGCGCCTTGCTGTTCGCGAGCCGCTCGTCGATCTGCGAGATCTGCTGCTGCAGGCCGGCGATGCGCCCCTTCGTGTCCTGGATGACCTTGTCGTGCTGCTCGAGCTCCTTGATGCACTTGTTGAGCTCGGCGTCGCCGCCGCGGTTCTCGTAAGTCTTGATCTCGCGCTTGTTCAGATCGAGCTGCTCGGCGCTCTTGTTGTACGCCTGCAGCTGACGGCTCGCGGACGACTCGTCGCGGGTGAAGTCGGCGCGAATCGTCGAGAGCTCGTTCTCCTTCTGCCGGATCGGGGCGACAGCATCGGCGAGGCGCTTGTCGAGATCCTGTGAACGCGGGCGGCGAGAATCGAATCAGTAGCACGTTCTGACTGATGAACGAATAGGCAGCGACAGATCCTGGAGAGAGCGGGCGCACCTTCGACTCCTTCTCTAGCCTCGCAATCTCCTCCCTCGCCTCGTTCGCCCTCTTCTCGAGCGCCTCCTTGTCCTTGAGCTCCTGCTTCTTCTTCGCGAGCTGCATCTCGCGCTGGTGGATCGACGAGTCGAGCGACTGGATCGTGCTTGCCGTCGAGGCCTGCTCGGTGCGGATCTTCTCCATCGCGGCTTTGGCCAGGCGGCTGCAATCGCCCAACAAGGGTGAGTCAGCCCGAGAAAGAGGAGAAGGGACAAGGTAATGAAGGCGCACAGCTGCTCCGAGATGGCGTTGATCTGCTCCTGGATCTCCTCCGTCGTCGCCGTCGACCCCGTCGCGCTCAGCTCCGACTCGAGCTTGGCAATCTCGCGGTCGACGTCCTCGCACTCGCGGTGCAGCCTCGCGACGTCGCCCGCCGTCTTCCTGAGCCCCTGCAGCTCCCTCAGCCGCTCCTTGAGCTCGCCGAGGCTCGCGGCCGTCTCCTCGGCCTTGACCTTCGCCGGCGCGAGCTTGTCCTCCTGCGCCGTCGCGGCCGTGGTCGCGGCGGGCAGCTCGTCCGAGGTGATATTGGTGTAGGTGAGCTCGAGCGGGACGAGGCGCTTCAGCTCGGCGAGCTGCTTGTCCCAGCTGCGGAGGTCGCCCTTGAGGGCGCGCATCTCCGCAGGGGCGCGCTCCTTGCGGGTCTTGACCTGTTCGTGGGAAGCACACAGAAGGTGAGCGGGGGGACACTGGAGGAAGACGAAGGAACGAGACGTACGTAGCGCTCGAGGTCGGGCAGCTCATCGCGAGAAATCCCACGGTCGCACCCGACGCAGACGTGGTTCTTCTGCGCCTTAGTGAGGATCATGTCGTAGAACTTCTGGATCGATTCTTGCTGAGTGATCGAGCTGCTCAACGGGGCGATAATCAGCGGGAAAAGGGAGGAAAAGGCGAGGAAAACCTACGTCTGCACCGCGGCGTGCTCCTGCTCCGCCTCCTCGAGCGCCTCCTTGACCGTCTCGCACTCGGTGTCGAGGTCCTTGAGCCCGTCCGTGACCTTGCGCTTCGCGTCTGTCCGCGTGGACCGTCCCTATCAGTACCACCTCGGCAGAACGAAATAGGAAAGAGAGATTGGAGAGAGCGACGGACCTTCGGCACTCTGCTGCAGCTCTTTGACCTTCTTCTTCGCGAACGACACGCCCGCCTCGACGTTCTGCAGCTCGCGGCTCGCGTCCCTCGCCGCGCGCTCGGCGAACGTCAGGTCCGTCTCGAAGTTCCTGCTCGCGTGCAAGTCCGTCAGTCCTCCATCGAGAAGGTAAAAAGAGAGAAAGGAAGAGGGAAAACGTACACCACCAACGCCTGCACCTCGGCGTCCATGCTCGCCCTCTCGGGGTCCTTCTTCGCATACCGCCTGAACACCCCACTCGCGCCGTCCAGCAAGCTCTGCAGCACGCGGTCCTTGGTCCTGCGTTCGGTCCTCAACATGCCCAAACGCGCCCTGGAGTCGGCCTGCGCGCCGAGCGCGACGCTCTCCTGGTGCAGCGCCTCGCGGCGCTCGTCGAGGTCCTTGATCTCGCGCGCCTTGTCGCGCAGCTGCTGCGCAAAGTTGGCCGTCTTGAGGGTCTCGTCCGCGTGCGCGCGCCGCGCCTGGTCGTCCGCGAGGAGCGACTCTTGGTACGTGATGTCGGCGACCGTCGTCGTCGTAGCATCGAGCTGGCGCGAGATTGAAGTGATGCGGTTGTTGGCGGAAGCCTGAGGCAGGGAGGAAGGGTCGAATGAGTGGAGAGTGGGAGAAAGGAAGAAAGTGAGAACGCACGATTTGCTGAGCGATCGTGGCCTTGGCCCTCTCATCCGCGGCCCTAGCGCTCTTGAGGTGCTGGATCTCGTCCTGGTACTTGCTCTCCGTCGCGCGAGCCTCGTTCTGTGCGTGCATGGTGCGCTCGTCAGCCACTACCGGCAGGTAAGAAAAAGAGAGAAAGAGACGCACCTTGATCTTCTCGATCCGCCTCTGCTGCGCCAACACAGCCTCCTCCATCTTCTCCTCAAACTCGCGCATCTCGCGCTCACTCAGCTCATGGTCATAGCCCGAAATGCCATGCCTCTCGCCAAGCTCGCGGATGAGGCTCTTGCGCGCCTCGACCATCTCCTCGTGGCGCTGCTTGAGCGCGAGGAGGCGCCCCTGTGCCGTCTGTGCCTGCGAGCGCTTGCGCTCGTACGCCGACAGCGCGTCCTGCTCGTCGCCGAGCTTGTGCCGGATCGAGGTGCGCTCCGACGCCGCCGCGTCGAGGTTGGCCTGGTAGTTCTCGATCTCGGTGTTGAGCTCCTGGTCGGTCGCTGTTCAACGACCGGAACAACCATCAGCTTCGCCCTTTCCCTGAAGGGGTGATGGAGAAGAAGAGCAACCCGAACGCACCCTGCAGCTCCTTCAACCCCTCCATCAGCCCGCCCAAGTTCTCCTCGTGGAGGTTGCGGCGCTCGCGGAGCGTGTCGACCTTGCCGATGATGTCCTGGTACTTGGTCGCCTGGTTGAAGAACGTCTTGTTCTCGGCGACGAGCTTCGCGATGCGCTCCTCGAGCTCGTCGTACGTCGCCTGCTTGACCGCGATCTGCGACGTCACTTTCTTGAGGTTCTCGCGGAGCTGCGAGGCAGGAGGAAGGGGGCTCAGAGGGAGGGCCAAGAGAAGGAAGGGAGGACGAAGAGGGAGGCGCACCTTGAAGGCCCGGTCGCGGTCTGTCTTGAGCGCCGAGAGCTTCTCCTTGTCGACCTTGATCTCAACGTTCTGGTCCTTGCGGATGCGCTTGATCTCGTCAAGCACCTTGGTGTAGCTGTTACCCATCCACGATCCAGTCAGCCTTTCCTCGGCCCAGCTAGCAACCTCCGTCGCTGCTGCCTGAAAAGGCGCCAGATAAAGCAGTAGGGGAAAGAGAAAGGGACCAAAGAGAGACTTACTCGCTCGCCTCGAAGATGTCGTCAAACTTCTTCTTGAGCGCGGCCGGCTCCGAGAGGGGCCAGTTCGACTCCTCCTGGTGGCAGAAGATGACGTTCTGGAGGATCGCCTTCGAGACGCCGAGCTGGTTCGGCACCTCCTCATCGATGTTGGCGCACTTGGTCGAGAGCGTTTGGCGTTTCTGCGCGGGCGAGTAAGACGAAGGAAGAACGGAGCGAAGTGAGGAGGAGTCAGTATTGCCGAGGAGCGCTCTGCAGAGGCTCTCACGCCGTGAGGGAAGGTCCAAAGAGCCGCAAGGAAGGGCCGCCCGCTGACGCACCCGCTTGTCGACCCCGTCCTGGTCCGCGTACGAGATGACGCCCTCGAGCGTCTTCATGCTCAGGCCGCTGACCGTCTTCTTCTTCTGGACCTGCAGGCGCCGCTCGACGAGCATCTTCTCCTTGCGCGAGTTCTTGAACCGGAGCTTGACCTGCGCCTTTACTTCCGAGGTGCCGGCGATCTGCGAGGTGGACGGGCGAGCAGGACGCGAAGGGACGTGGGATGCGGGTCGTGAGCACAGTCGAACGAGGGAGAGGCGGGAGCAGGGGCAGGGGAGAAGAGGTCAGCCTCCGAGAAAAGCAGAAAGAGAAGAGGACGAGAGCACGCACGGTCGGGTCATGGATGAACGCGCCGCCCTTGGCGCCAGGGGGCAAGTCGCCCGTGGTAGCGTACTTAAGGCACTCGATGATGGTCGTCTTGCCGCTGCCGTTGTGCCCGACAATGACGGTCAAAGGCGAGTAGAACTGCATCACCGAGATCTCGTTCGAGTCGAAGGAGCGACTGTGATCGGAAGGCCCGAGCGTGGTCAGCTGGGTGCGCGCGGAGGCTTGGGAAGGGGAGGGAGAGAGGGGGAGAAAGGGAGGAGAGGAAGGGGGAGCGAGACGCACATGCCCCGGATCGCGAGCTTGTCGAGGCTGCTCATCCTGCCTGTCGCTGGCCCTTGCGAGTACGTTGGGTGGTAGTGCGCGAGTGCGCGAGCCGCTCAGGAGCAGTGAGCGGGCGAGAGTGAAGCCAACTGATGAGGACCGGCTCAGGTGGAGGAGCGACGACGACGCGCGGATGCGGGTGGAGGGGACGCGCAAGGGGTGGGTGAAGGTGAGGAGAGTGGTGCTGGACGGTGTGGGTCGGTGCCAGCGAGGTGAGGGAGCGAGGACGAAGCCAGCGACGGCGCGTCCTCCAACTTCAACTTCCAACTTCGCCGGCCAAAGTTGACCTTGCCGCTTCTTCCTCGGCCGGCTTGTCTTTCTTTCCCAGCGGAACATGGAGACGAGAACTAGCGCGCCGATGACTCTCGCTTTGCCCGGAAGGCGGGATTTGACAGCACCGTCTGTTCCTCTTCCCTTCTTCTTCTTCCTCCTCGTCCTCCTACACCCCGATACACCATTCCACATCCTCGGCAGTCGCACTTCTCCTCCTTACTCCTCTCTTCTCTCCCTCGTCCGCGCCCGCGAGGGGGGCAACCCCGCCGCATCCGCATCCACTTATCCGTCCTCGTGCTCCACCTGATCGTGCACACAGCTGCCCAGCTCACCGCAGCACGTTGGAGCGGGAGCGCGCCGGGGCCTTGAACAGACAGAGAAGGAGGCGCATGCGGCGCGCGGGCGGCTGAGGAGGGTTGGATCGTGAGGGAAAGGGCGAGCGCGGGCAGGGGGGGCGAGAGGGTGCGGATCGTATGCGGGCGGGTGAGGCGGCGGTGGAGCCTTGAGAGGGCGGAGATGGCTGCGGAAGGTCAGCGGACCGGAAAGGAGAGAGAGAGAGCAGGAAGCGGAGAACAAGGAGGAGCGAAAGGGAAGAGGCGCCAAGCCAACTCGCGATCCTCCCGGTGCGCTCCGGCCAGGGCGCATGGAGGAAGTGTACATTACAACGAGGTGATACTGCGAGAGGAAGAGCGAGGGGAAAGAAGGCTGTACAACGTGGCTCCTGCGCCGCCGGGACCTCGAGGTGGGGGAGGGGGAGGAGGGAAGGCTAGTAGGGGTTGTCCTTGACGGGGCGGATGTCGGACCGTATCGGCTCTTTGGTCGTGCGCTCTGGTCAGCATTCCTTGTGCACCGGAAAGAGGGAGAGGAGGAAAAGGGGGGACGCACTGACGAGCGGGTGGAGCTGGGCGAGGTAGGTGATGGCCCACCTGCGCGTGGAAGGTCAGCACGGGGAACGAGGAGAGTCAGGGAGAGAGGATGAGGACGCACATGAGCCACATGCAGGCGACGGCGAGGAGGATCGAGGTGCGGATGACGCTGAGGAGGGGAGCGCAAGTCGTCAGCACGCGCTCTGCCTGCCTCCGGAGCAGCCTTGGATAGTCTGTGCGGTGGACTGGAGCGACTGCACGGACCAGACTGCGCTTCGAAAAGGTGAGAGAGGCGAGGTGGACGCACATCTGGTTCTCGCCCTTGGGGACGCTCACGAACCCGCCGGCTGCGACGCCGACCGCGATCAGGAGCACGAGGAAGATGGCACCGCCGCCCATCGTGTGCTGGCTGGGTGGATTGAGGCGGTAGAGCGAGGTGAAGAGCGGAGGAAGACGAGGAAGGGAAGGGGAGCCGGCGGGGGTTGGACAGCGAGTCGGTGGCACAGGTCACCGAAAAGGGGGCAGCGTTAGCGAGCACGGGCGCACGGGTGGTTGGCAGCTCCTCCAACTGGATTCGCGCGTCTCCCACTGCGTGTCCACCTCCTCCCCCTCCTCGAGAACCCCCTCGCGCCTTTCTCGCCACGGCACAGCTCTACCGGCCGATCCGAGCCGACAGAGTCAATCAGAAGCGTCGAATGAGAGCACTCGCGGCTGTACGGGCATACTCGAGGGCAGCGGTGCGTTTTTCTCCCGCTCCCTCTCCCGTCTTTTCCTCCTCCTCGCCGCAATACGCGCTGATGAGTTCTCTCCCCTGGCAGCAAGGGACAAGAGAGCTGTCACACGCCGCTGGAGAAAGTCGCGAGTGCCCTTCAGGCATGCCTACCCTCGAACACCTCGTCCTCCTCCCGCTCGCCTTTTCCTCCCCCCGCCTCTCGCGCTGTCTCCAGCGTCGTACCGGATCAGAAAGGACGCTGTCGAAGACTCAGCCCTCAGGATGCTGCGGTCGGTGCTCTCCGGCGAGTACCTTGAGGGCGTCGCTGATGGGCGAGGGCGGAGCATCGCGGGTGCTCGCTCTTTCCCAACCCTCACCCGGCCGACACTCGCTTGATCTGCTTCTTGTTCTCGTTCACCACGCTCGCTACTCTACTCTGCGCCCTCTTTCGTCTCCTCCTTCCACCACGGCACGAGGAGCATGTCCTCCTCGTCCTCGTCCTCCTCGCTCGGCCCCACCTCGACGCTCCTCGCCATCGCCAGCTCTACCGCCTCTGCTGCCTCGATCACCCTCCCGACCTACGCTCTCAGTACATCCGGCACGGCGACCGAGACGGAGACGGGCCTGGCGCAGCTCGACGTTGCACTGCAGCTGTTTGGCTCGAACGCCGTCTTCTGGCTCGGGATCGTCCTGTGGGACACGGTGCGCCTCTCCTTTCTTCTTCCCTCCCTCCCTCACTTCCTCCGCCCCACGCCGTCCACCGAGCTCGCGAACCGACTGACCCTCCTCCCGGCCATGCCAGCTCCTAACCTTCAAGCGCGAGTACACGCACATCTGGCGCGCGCCCTGGTCCGCCCTCAAGCTCGCCTTCCTCGTGAACCGCTACTGGCTCGTCGCAAGCATGGTCGTCCGCGTCTGGATGGTCAAAGCGACGATCTCACCCGGTGCGTTTTCCTCTTCCGTTCCCCTTCTTCGCTCACGCCTCCCTATGCTTCCTCTCCCGCTTTTTTCCCCTACACCCTGTCGAGCTTACAGCTCACATGCTGCACTCTCGCGCAGCTACCTGCGCCCGCATCGCCGGCTTCCACCCCGCTGCGACGACGATCACCATCGCGTCCGTCTCCTCTCCCTCTCTCCCTCTCCTTCCTTCTCCCCCTCTCAGCACGCACTGACCAGGAGCGATATGTACCCTCCACACAGCGCCTGCGGCATCATCCTCGGCATCCGCCTTTACGCGCTCTACGACCGTTCGCGGCGGATCCTCACCCTGTCCGTTCCTTCCTCCCATTCTCCCCTCTCTTGCTAACTCGCGTCAGGAGAGTCAGACTGGTCGCCCTCTTCCTCGCCGAGCTCGGCGTCCAGATCGGCGTCGCTTCGCGCTATGTCGGTCCGTCGCCCTTCCCTCTTCCCGCCTCTGTCTCCCTCTCGCTCACTCTCCTTTCCCGCTGCACCTTCTCTTTACTCCACCTCCCCCTCCTCTCGTCCGCCTCAGCCCTCACCTGGCCCGCCTTCTACCGCCCCGCCTTCCACGGCTGCATGGCGCACCAGCCCCAACGCCTCGCGCCGCTGTACTGGTCCGCGAACCTCGCGTTCGAGGCCGTCTGCCTCGGGTTGCTCGTCTACCGCGTGGTGCGTCCTTTTCCCTCCCTCTCCTTGCCCTCCCTCTCCCGCGCTCCCTTGTCCCTTCACCACCGGGGCTGATGAGGAAAGAGGTGGGACTGGCAGGTCGTCCTGAGGCGCAAGTCCGGCCCGCTCCCGATCCTCACCGTCCTCCTGCGGCACGGCGTGCTCTACTTCCTCGTCGTCTTCCTCGCCGGGCTCGCCAACATCGTGTTCTACACCCGTGCGTCTCTCTTTCCTCTCCCCTCCTCTCCTTTTCCCATTCACGGGAGAGAGAGTGAGAGCTGACGAAGGGGAAGTGGCTGCGTGAGGCTGACAGAAGCGAACACGGCTTGGCGGTACTTCAACCTACCCGGCTCGGTCGCGCTCATGTCGCTCATGGTCCGTCTTCCCCCCTCTCCCGTTCCCTTACTCTCCTCTCTTCTCCCTGTACCTCCGCGATCGCAAGCCTGACCCCCACCCGCCGTCTGTGCAGGCCTCCCGACTTACCCTCTCCCTCCACGCCTCCAAGGCCGCGCTCACCCACCCGCACCCGCGCCCGCACCCGCACGCGGCCACCTCGACGCTCCTCCCCATGTCCCACCTGCACCACCAGCACCACCCGCCGAGCAGCCCGAGCTTCTTCGTGCGGTTCTCGCCCTCGTCTGGAGGGTCGGAGGGGAGGAAGGAGGGCTTCTTCCCCGCCTCGGCCTCGACAAAGACGGCCTCCTCGCGCTCGCCGGTCTCGGGCCGTCGCAGCGCGGGCGCAAGCGCGAGAAAGGCCCCGCCACCGCTGGAGCTGGAGCTGGACCGGGGCCCGCGCGGCGTGCAAGGAGAGGAGGAGGGCGCGGCGGCGACGCAGAAGGAGCAGGAGAAGGATGGAGAGGAAGGGAGGAGGACGTCGTTCCTCGACCTCGGCGGCGCCGCCGGTCGGCGGGGCAAGCTCGCTCACCGTGACGTCCATGTCCTGCCGACGCTCTCTTCCCTGCCGAGCATGCCGGACAGGGCCAGGACGGCGAGCCACACGTCCTTCTCGCTCTCGCCGCCTCTCGCCAACGCCCCGCCGTCGACGCCGGAGAGAGTGAGCGAGGGGACGGGCGGGCGGATGAGCCCCTTCCCGCTCTTCTACGGGCGCACCTCTCCTCTTCCCGCTCCTCCATCCAACTCCCGTTCCCCCTCCTCGCCCTTCTCGCCCTCCTTCCCCTCCCCGCGCTCCCTCCTCTTCCATTCATCTTCTCGCCGCCCACCTCTTCCACCCACCCCGCCCCTCGCACGTCAGGTCCACGTCCAGCGCTCGACGGTCGTGCGCGTGAGCGAGCGGCCCGGGACGGCCGAGAGGGAGGAGGAGGGCAGGTGGGAGGGGAGGGTGTGCTCGCCCGCTAGGGCGAGGGAGGGGAGGAAGAGGTGAGAAGGGGGAGAGGGAGGGAGGTGTACGCTAGCTTGTCCTGTTCTCTCGCTCGCTCGAGATGTGCACGTATAGGTTCTGTTGCTTGCAAAGTCGTGCCTGTTCCAGCTCTCGAGGACCTCGAGGAGCTCGAGGAAGGCGGGAGGAAAGGGGAGAGAGGAAGAAAAGCGGTTGCAACGCCAACTCTGAGGCGGTGTGCCGCACGCAGGCTCGGCTGCTCCGTGGTCCCCGCTCGACTGCGGATAGGGTTGACGGGATCGCCTTGCTTGGGGTGTCTCGAGACTCGGGAGGGCAAGTCGGGGAGCAGCTGAGGACGACGAGGCCGACGTCGTCGTCGGCATCGGGGCTCTCACCTCTTCCTCTCTTTCTCTCACCTCGAGTGGACTTCTGAGTGCACCACACAGGTCAGTGGGACTCCCTGGCTACTCTGCTGTGCCCGCCGAGCTCACGCACTCCGTTCTCTTCTCGCCGTCTTGGTCCGTCGTCATCGCCTTCATCGACTTGCTTTGCTCGCTCTCACTCACCTCGCACAGCCACACTCGCACACTCACAGCACTCACACCGCTCAACGCACCCATGTGCGTCCCTTCGTACACTGCCCCCGAAGCAAGCGAGCGCTGACGGCTTCTCCTCCCCCACTACTTGCACCTTCCCACCCCTCGATCTCACCTTCACGTCCGCCTTTTCGCCTTTTCATACCTCGGTACACACCTACAGCACATACAACAGCATGGTCGAATCCCTCTCCCGTGTCCCGCTTCTCAGCCGCGACGACCAAGAGCAAGCCGACCTCTCCCTCCTCGCGCTCGCCAACGCCTACGGCGCCCTCAAGGCCGGCAAGCTCCCGACCACCGACCAGCTCGTCGGCGGCATCCGCAAGGTCCTCGCCTCGAGCCTCCTCCAGCCCGACGTCGGCTCGGTCCTCGCCCACAAGGTCGGCGGCGGCCGCCTCTCTCGCAAGGGCCGCGACGTCGTCCTCGCCGAGCGCAAGGTCCTCGAGAGCATCGCGCGCCTCGTGCTCGAGAAGAACCCGGACGACAAGTGGCAGCGCTTCATCTGGCAGGCCCGCAACGCCGACTTGGACGTCGATGCCGACGTCGAGGCCCACGTCGGTGCGTCTCTATTTTCCTTCCTCTTCCTCCTCCCCCACATATTGACTTGGCCCTGACCGCCCCACAGAGCTCCCGGACCTCCAGCTCCCTTCGACCAACGAGCTCAAGGACGCGGGCCACTCGCTGCACGAGCTCTTCTCGCTCCTGCTCACCTCGTCCGAGCTGCGCAACCTGCTCGCCGACTCGCTCAACCTCTTCCGCGACCTGTTCGCGGACGCGGCCGAGCAGTTCGCCGAGGGCACGATCGCGGCGACGCGCGCGAGCAAGAAGGCCGCGAGGAAGGCGCGCCCGAGCGAGCAGCAGCGCCGCGAGCACCAGACCGGCCTTGAGGGCCTCGCCGAGGGCGAGCACTGGGAGGATGTCGTCGGGAATGTGCAGGACGTGAGGAAGCAGGTGCGGCGCGGCGCGGAGGACAAGAGGGACGAGCTGCTCAAGAAGGGCGTCAAGAAGGGCAGGGCGGTACGTCTGCTTTCCTTTCTCCTGTACGGCTCCGAGGCGCTCTCCTTCTCAGCTTGGAGAATCCGCCTCGTTTCACTTGCCGAGGAAGGAAGCCCTTGCTCACTCCCTCTTTCTCCTTGACTCGCAGTTCATCCAGTACGCCGAGGAGAAGCTCCCGACCGACGCCAAGGACGCCGTCATCGAGCGCTGGAAGCGCATCGCCAACGAGATCCAGTCACAGCCCGAGTACTCGGTTCGTCCTCCCCCTCTCACCCCACCCCTTCCCGCCTCCTTGGCCAAGACTAACAGGGAACATCGAGGGTACAGGACGCGATCAACACGCTCTACGGCCTCGCGCGCAAGTACTTCGAGATCACCAAGGACGAGCTGGCCAAGGCCGCGTCCGACTCGACCGCGAAGCTCAAGGTCCGTCCCTTCCTTTCCCACCTCCCCTTGCCTCCCTCCCCTCTCTCCCTTTCTTCTCTAGCCGCGACTGACCCGCTCGCTCCCTCTCGCACCGCACCGCACCGCACAGAATGTCGAAGCGGACCCGAACGCCGAGGCCAAGAACGCGGTCGGGCTCTTCCGCCAGATCGTCGAGTCGTTCACCGGCCCGCTCGACGACGCGCTCCGCGCCGCCGACGCGCTGTACAACGACGTCAAGGGCGACAAAAACGTCCAGGAGATCTGGAACGAGTTCGACTTGCTCATCCAGGTGCGTTTTTGCGCTCCTTGTCTGCCACCGCCTCGCTTCCTCGTCGGGCGAGCACCGTTCCTGCTCCGAGGTGTGGACGAAGCGCAGGACCTGCGGACTGCAAACACTGACCTCGCGCCCTTTCGCCGCAGCGCTCCATCGACGAGCCCGGCTACGTCACGTCGAGCAAGGCGAGCCGCCGCTTCGAGAACATCTATGACCGCGCGCGTGCCGTCGTCGAGTCGAACGCTGCGTACGTCGACCGCTTCTTCCTTTCCCTACCTTCGCTTCCGCCATGTTTTCCGCCGTTCAACCTGACCTTCTCCCCGTCTCCACAGCTGGAAGAAGGACGCCAACGCCTTCACGACCGAGGCGCAGAAGCTGATCGACCACGCCGCGAACGACCGCGCGCTCGAGGCCGTCGGCGACGCGTTCGAGGACCTCGGCGACGCCCTCGCCGCGTTCGGCAAGACGGGCTACAACCTCGTCGGCGTCGACGGCGGCGATCTCTGGAAGGACATCAGCACGGTCTGGCTCCCGCGCATCCTTGGCACGCTCAAGATGGTGCCCATTCCGAGGGTCGAGTACTCGAGCGAGGACATTGACCTCATCATCGACAACATCCGCTTCGAGGCGTGCGTCTTCTTCTCCCTCTCTTCTGTCGAACGAGCACGCGACTGACCCGAAGATGCTTTCGACGTCGTCCACAGCGCCTCGTTCGTTCCCGACGCCGCGCACTTCAAGTCGCAGCTCGAGCTCTCGACTCAGAAAGGCTACGCCGCGTACGCCTCGTCCTTCGCGGCGACGACGACGCTCGCGTTCGCGGGCCTGCGCATGCAGGCGACCAACATCTCGTACTACATCCAGAAGAAGACGGGCTGGATCGGGCTCGAAGACTACGGCTTCCTCGACCTCTTCATCGGCGACGCCAAGAACCCCAAGGCCGAGGACGGGCTCGACGTCACGCTGACGCTCAGCAACGCGACCGACGAGGACCGCGAGACGTTCTTCAAGCTCGAGAAGGTCGACGTCAACCTCGAGGGCTTCTCGATCGGCATCCGCGGCAGCCAGCACCCGATCCGCAACTGGCTCGCCCGTGGCGCCGTCGCCAGCTTCCTCGAGGCCAAGGTCAAGGAGGTGGTGCGTCCCCCCTTTCTTCCGACTCTTTTCCTTTCTTGCCGATGCGCTGACGGGTTTCCTCTTCTCTTCAGCTCGAGGAGCAGATCGCGGTCGGCTTCAAGGCGCTCGACCAGCAGATCTACCTCCTGCAGTACAAGGCCGCGGGCGCGCGCGCCGCGGCGCCGGACCCGATCTCGTACCTCCGCGCCTTGCTCACGCCGACCTCGATCGGCTCGTCCGGCTCGCTCGTCGACGGCGTCACGTCGACGGGCATCACCAAGACGGGCCCCAAGGGCGAGTTCATCCTCGCGATCGGCGTCGACGAGACGATCCTCCCGGGCAAGCAGACGGCGCTCGAGCGCCGCGGCGAGGACGTCGTCAGCCGCAAGCGCCAGGTCGAGTCCCTCCTCGAGGAGGGCCGCGCCGAGCTGGTCGGCGCGGTGCACGAGGCGGCCGGGAGCGCCGAGGACGTCGCGCAGGCGGGGTACGAGGTGGGCGAGGTGGTCGACGAGGAGAGCCGGCGCGCGAGGCGCGAGGCGCAGAGGAGGGAGCGCGAGGAGAGGAAGCAGAATGGGTGGAGGAGTCAGGCGTTCGACCTCGTTGTGCGCGACGACTAGGCGCGAGGAGGAGTCGCTTTTTTCCTTCCCCTCATCAACCGCTTTCCCTGTACATGCTCTCCCTTCCCCTCGTCACCGCTTGTAGCCTCAAGTAGTTCGCCGTTCAAGTAATCTCAAGCAGTGCCCAACGTCTTCACGCGCAGTCGCCTCAGCGGAAAGAAGAAGAAGAAGGCCCGGAGGTGAGGATGAGGAGGAAGTTGCCATTGCCCTCGCCTCTCATTCGAAGCAAGAAGGCGTGGGCACAGATAGGTACTATCGGGCACTGACAAGCGAAAGCGAACATTCCTACCACGGCCGGAGCATTCCTCCCTTTTTTCCCTTCTCCCCCTCAAGCCGTTCCTCCTCACTCCGACTCCTTGTCCAGCATCTCCTCCCTCCGCCTGTTGTCCCACTTGCGCCTCACCTCAAGCCCCGCAAGGCGGCACACCTGTCTCCCCTTGTCCGCAAGCGCCTGCTCGACCCTCTCCCGGCTGACCCTGCTCGTTTCCTCCGCGTCCTCGATCTTGCGCCTCATGTCCCCCTCGACGCGCTCGACAGTCTCCTTTTCTCACAAACCGTCCTGCTGGTACAGACTGGTCAAGTGTGGGGTGCAGCAAAGTCGCCAGGGCAGGGACTTTGTAGACTGACTTCTCCTTCTTCTTTTTCTTCTCGTCAGCTCCAGCAATGAGATGTTCTTCATCACCAAGCTTGCTCTCTAGAGCTCAACTGAGTGCCCTACCCCTCTGCTGGTGCCCTGCCTTCCTACAACACTCGAAATCGGTATTCCCAGTGTGCAAGTGGCATAGCACGGCGCGCTGCGACGGGTGGACAAAAGGGCACCGCAGACAAGCACAAGCTGCGAGGAACAACCTGGACATTGAATATGTATGGCAGGTGGAGTGGACAAGGAGATGCCTCAAAGGCGCATCAAGGTCGGCTGCCCTTTTCAATTGTGCGCAACCTGGGTGCAAAGACAGCCAACGCTTTCAAGGCAAGCCTCGATGGTGTAGTTGGTTATCACGTGGGTCTCATACAAAAACGCCTGAAGCCAGCGCGTTATGAGCTTGCTTAGCAAGTGCAATCCCGAGGTCGAGAGTTCGATCAAAGTTGAGCTCCTCGCCTGTGCGCCGCACTCACCTGGTCTCATTGAATATGTTACCTCTGCCACCTGCTCTGCTTGAGTAGAGGTAGCAGACCCAGTTCTGCGTTTGACAATACGGCGGAGCGGCTGGGCGACCATATACAGAGAAAGGCAGGACTACATGGTCTACGGGCACGACACATGCAGAAAAAGGACAGCAAAGGGTAGAAGATGATGCTGCAGTGGTAACCTGTCAGTTTTCCCCAGTAAAAAGAGGAGAGGGCACCCTTGCGCACCAACTAGCCCGGCTTAGGAAACTGTATCACAAGCTGAGTGAAGGAGGGTAGACCGCCCAGGTGTCAGTACAGACAGCAAGCTAGATGAGCTACAATGAGCTATCAAATTGAGCAAGGGGAGATGGATGGGCAAGGTGAAGAAGAGAGAAAGGCGGGACGAGCCTGACCTTTTCCCTGCACAATGATGGCAAATTTGTGCCAAAGAGTCTGACTGGCTAGATACAATGAAACAGCTCATGAGGAATCTATTGTGAGAGCGAGAGGCCGAGAGCGAATGAGCTGGGAAGGAAACTGGAAAAGGGAAAGCGGCTGTTGAGACCACCGATGTTGAGCCGGGACGGCAAGACCATGGTGGAGACGGAGGAGGAGGAGGAGGAGAGGATGTCAACAACAAGCGCAGGTCGAGCAACGGTCGGAGGGAGACGAGAGCCTGCTATCAACCACTTCTTCACCTCTCTTTTTCTTCCTGCCTTCCTGTCTGATTGCGGTGCCGCATGTACGGCTGTGATGCAGCAGTCACCATTCTTGTAACACCCTTTCCAGTCTGCCTTTGCTTCCCTCTCTTCCGCCTTTTCTCCCTCTGTTCCCCTTCTTCGTCGGAGTTTGCACAGCCGCGCAGTTGGCATTCCCCCCTCATGGAGACGGAGGAGGAGGAGGAGGAGAGGATGTCAACAACAAGCGCAGGTCGAGCAATGGTCGGAGGGAGACTAGCACAAGAACAGTGAACTGAGTCTTGTTCGCAAAGGCTAGGGGAATAAGGGGAGGGGGCCGCTAAAGAAAAGAAGAAGAGAGGGAGGCCGCTGCACGGCTGACAAGCTACAGCAGTTGAGCGAAAAGTCTACTCTGTCTCATCATTACCCAAGGGCGTTCCGGTAGCAGGCTGCATGAGGGAAAGGGGGTCAATCCGTTCAACAGAAGAGAAGCGAGAGAGAAATGACTTAGCAATGGAAGTTGTCTCGAGCGAGGTGGGAGGCAGATCCTCACAACAGCAATGAGGCCGAGCCTCCTCAGGCGGACCTTGCGCGTCCTTCAACAAACAAGTTGAGGTGTTTGAGGGAGGATTAACTTGCGGGCAGAGCGCCGCAAGGAGACTTGGATCAGTACAGCAAAGATGGAGAGAGGTTGGTAGGCTACATAGTCGAGGTGGGGCAAGTGCTAGCTGGATGAGAATTTCTGAACGTGGGTGGAGAGAAAAGAAGAGGACCAAGCGCACTTTGAAAGGACAGCCCTTTGTCATTTGGCACCGTTTCCTCTGCCCGGCCTGGTCTGGCTTGCTCTGCCTGACTCCTGCAAAGATCGAGATGCCAGCTAAATCAACATTCCTTTCTGCCCTTCTCCCAACTTGTCCAGTATGTTTCCATGCCTTCAATACCTAGCACCTTTTCCCGTATGGCAGCGCACTCTGTTCGCTGTTCTTGCACTCCCTTTTCTTCCTATTCAGCCTCCCCTTCTTGTGGCCCTTCCATTCTCCTTTGCTGACATCTTGTCCTATACCCTTGAGTGCGCCTTGCTACAAGGGCGCTTGATCAAGCTTCCCCTCAACCATTAGCCCAAACCACTGCACTTAGAATGCTGGGAAGCGCTAGTGAGACCTATTGCAGATTGAGCGAGAGGAAGAGGAAACAGGCAAAGGCCATGCAATGCACGAGTCAAGCACAATAGAACAATGTAGGACTAACCTGAGCAAATGATAGAATGGTGCAGGACTAACCTGAGCGAGAGAAAGAGGAAACGGGCAAAGGTGAAGAAGAGGGAGAGAGAGAGGTGTGCACCGTCCTGAACCCCTGCACTTCGACTGTAGCTAAGACACGGTGCGGAAGAATCCACAAAGGAAGAATGACACATGGAAGGAAACAAGAAGTTAAGGCGGCCATTGTTGAGGGGAGAGAAAAGTTACGAGGCGAGACCTCAAGCTCCGCTGGCGCTCCCAACCAGGCCAGGGAGCCAGCAAGTAGGTAGAGTACACAAATGGCCACTCAAGGAGCAAGAGTAGAGAGAGACAAAGCAACCCTAGATGCTGATGCTGAAGTCAGGGGGAAGAAGAAGAAGGATCACTACAAAGTGTTTGACCTTGCGATCCGCTCCATCTCACTCTTGACCAGTCCGTGTGGGAGCATGGGTACAGAAAGAAAGGAGGGAAGACAGGGCTTTGTGACTAAGGATCTTGTCTAGTGATTCTAACATCCTTTACCGCCGAGTCCTGAACGAGCACTTCCGACTGCTGGTGCAGCCTCAAGCAGACCTTTCCTCTTTTGTGGACCATCTGTATGGTGCAGCAACCACAGCCATGTACAAGCCATCTGTGCTGCATGGGCAAAGCTGGCATGCTTTTCTTCCGCTCCTTCTTCCTCTTTTCCTTCTTCTTCCTTTACTCCCCACTTCCTGTTTGCTTTGCCCCCTCCTTAGTCTCTCTGATGCCTCTCTCCCTTGCCCCATTTCCCTCTGCTCTGCATTTCTTCCCCTTTTCCCCGCTGCCTTCGCGTATCCCAACAATGGGTGCAACGCCGGTAAAGGGTGGTGAGCTGCGTTGTGTGGACAAAAGGGCACCGCAGAGAAGCACAAGCTGCGAGGAACAACCTGGACATTGAATATGTATGGCAGGTGGAGTGGACAAGGAGATGCCTCAAAGGCGCATCAAGGTCGGCTGCCCTTTTCAATTGTGCGCAACCTGGGTGCAAAGACAGCCAACGCTTTCAAGGCAAGCCTCGATGGTGTAGTTGGTTATCACGTGGGTCTCATACAAAAACGCTGAAGCCAGCGCGTTATGAGCTTGCTTAGCAAGTGCAATCCCGAGGTCGAGAGTTCGATCCTCTCTCGGGGCAAGCCTCCTCTTTTGCCAGTCTGCGGTAAGCCTCCTTTTCTCTTGCGGTGAACGCACTCTTCCTCGCTCTTTTCCTCCTCCGCCCCGCTCTTTCTCCCTGAGAGCTGAGCTCCCCTTCTTTCCTTTCAGCCCTTGCAAGCTGAAGTGTGTCTGAGAGAGATGCAAGAGCCGGACTTGGCCACCGGGAAGGAAGAAAGCTGAAGAACACAAGCTGTGCAGCAGAGGGAGACAAAGAAGCTGATGAGTGCAGCAGGGGAGAACAATGACCGTACTGCTCTATTGACAGACTACAGAACGGGATCTACGCACAGAGAAGCAGCTGTACAACCTGAGCACTTCCATTTTCTCTCCTTTGCCCAACTTCGTCCTTCGCCGCCCTTCAAATGCTCAGGTCGTCCGTCGGAATGCCCCTGTGCTCCCACAACACGAGCCAGTGCCCCTCCACTGCAGAATGTGAGAGTCAGCTCGAGGTGGATGGGTGACAGGAAGAAAAAAGCGCACCGGGTCCGTCGCTCGCCTTGGTGATGACGGTGTCCTCAGCCTCTGGTGAGGGGAGCGCCTCGGTGACAGAGTGGTTCTGCGGAACAGGGAGATGAGACTGAGCAGGTTAAAGATGGAAAGGGAGACGCGAGTGCCGGAGAACGCAGAGCCGGCGAGAACACGCTGCAGGAACAGAGAGGGAGACGCACCAGCCCAAGCGTGAGCTTGATTTGCGGCGGAGTCTTCTTGTAGTCAAGCAGCTTGGGCGCGCTCGGCTCCTCCCCGGCGGAAAGAGCGGCATTGGCAGCGTCCGACTCGATGGAGCACATGACGTTGGCGACGGCGGCTTCGGCCTGATTCCAGCCGGTGTGGCCCGCCTTGACGACGCCAGTGTCAGCAACCTAGCGGGCAGAAGAGGAGTCAGTAGGAGGTCAAGGTGGGCGAAGAGAAAAAGGAAGAGAGAAGACGTACGTCGCCGACCGAGTACATGTTCCGCCTGAGCTTCTCGCTCAGCTCCTCGTGACCCGAGACGCCCGAAACGTCGACCTGAAGAGTTGGGAGGACCTTGACGAAGCCGTACTCGGAGACTGCCTTGGGGAGGAAACGGCGGAAAGGCGCCGAGTTCGGCCGCTGACCAGTGCAGCGGAGCTACGAGTCACGACAACGTAAGGTCAGTCAGGTGCGGAACCGCAGAGAAGGGAAGGAAGACACGCACAAGCAGGTCGTACTCGATCTCGGTCCCGTCCTTGAGCCGGAGCGTCTTCATCTTGCCCGGCTCGTCCTCCTCGAGCGGCGGCAGGGCGACGCGCTCGCCGAGCACGGTCTTGACGCCGAGCTTCTCCATCCGGCTCACGACCTCGTCGTGCAGCTCCTGCTTGTACAGCGGGAGGAAGCGGTCGCGAGACTGGATAATGGTGATCTCCTTCTTCGGCGGACGCTGGCCGTCGACCGAGAAGGGTGAGAGGTGCGCCTCGTGCTCCGGGTTGTTGTACAGGTCGGCAATGTCGGTCGCGTACTGGACGCCGAGAGCGCCGCCGCCGGCGACGACGATCTTGGTCGCCTTCGAGATGGCCTTTGCTTGAGCCTCGAGGAACGAGACGCCGCCCTTCTTGTCGATGTGAGTAGAGGCGAGAGGCGGAGGAAGGGTGCAGCCGAAGGCCTGCGACGAGTAAGGGAGAAAGGTCGGTCTTGACCGGAGAGGGAAAAGGCTGAAGAAAGGAAGGAAGACGGAGAGAGAAGACAGAAGCGCACGTAGATGAGGTAGTCCCAGCTCACGCGACGCGTAGCCGCCGTCTGGCCGTCCAGCTTGGCCGCCTCGAGCTCATACGCCAGCTTCGCGACCTCGTCCTCGTTGCCCTCGAGGTCCCGCTCTTGCTCGAGCAGGTCGCGGTCGACCTCGATGTAGTCCTCGGTGATGCTCGTGACTGAGGCGTGGATGAGGACGTGGCGGGACAGGGTGGAGGGGTTGTTCGGGTCCGGCTTGGGGAGGACATTGGAAAAGGGGATGAAGACCTTCTCCGCGTGCCCGGGAACGACGCTCACTCTGCAGGTCAGAGGAGAGGGTCAGTACGGGAAGAGTCTCGCCGTGTGAGGACGGAAGACGCACCGCGGGTGAAGGTAGAGGTCTTCCAGAGGGAAAGGGGGTGAGAAAACAAGGGTGGTCAGCTTCGGTCGTTCGAGCGGGAAGCCTGCTGATCTGCTCTCTGGCTCCGAAACCTCGCTTCATGGGTCCTGGAGGAGAAGCGGCAGAGCGGAAAGTGCAAGCTGACGACGGAAGAGGGGACGGCAGGGCGGAGCGAGGCGAAGAAGAGGGACGACGGCACGGGGCAGAGTCGCAGGACGGCAGGGAGACTCCAACTCACGGTTGAAGTGACTGTAGAGGCGGACAAGGCGATGGTCAGCTCTCTGCCCGTCCGCAAGCTCGCCCGCTCCTCCTCCCGCCCTCCACGCACAACAGCTCGACGCACCTCTGGCGGTCGATACAGATGACCCTGTGTGTCGGTGGCAGCGTCCTGGCGAGCAGCTCGGCCGCGCGGCCGCCTGCGAGAAGAGCGAGGGAAAGGAAGGAGGTCAAGAGTGGTTTGTCGGGACCGGCCCGGGTAAGGGTGAGGGTGGGAGGAGGACGCACCAGCGTAGGAGGCGCCGAGGACGACGACGTTGCGGGTGGGAGGGACGACCTTGGCGATCATGGCGAGAGAGGCGAAGGAACTGAGCGAGAAAAGCGGGAAACGAACGAGAAAGAGCAAGAGAAGATGGCGGCCGCGTGTTCGCAATCTGATGGATTTGGCGGCGCGCGAAAGTTTTTTGTGGTCGGGCGATGTCGGCGGATGAAGCAGCTCCGCTGCCTTGGCGGCGTCTCGTCGCGTTTTTCCTCGCGTCTTCCGGCCGACTGACCTGACCGCGAGCCCCAACACCCACGAGCGCCCGCCCGAGCAAGACTCGCAAGGAAAGAAAACGCACACTTTGCAGCCCGCGCGCCTACCACGCCCTCTCCCGCACCGGCAGCCCCTCGTTCCCCTTCCCAATCCTGCACTCCCTCACCCCTGCCTCTCTCGCCGCCTCCTCGATCCGCGCGACGTGCCGCTCCTTAAACCACGGCTCGTGGCCTGCGTCCTCACCCTCGCCGGGCGCCCAGACGAAGTCGAGGACCTCGAGCTTCGGCCCGATCGGCTCGGCTTCGGCGCCTTCGTATTGGACGACGAGCGAGTTGAGGAAGGCGAGGACCTTGCTCGTCGAGATGCTTACGACGGTGCGCGCGCGAAGGACCCGCAACCCGCTCGGCAGGGCTTTCATCGTCGCGCCGCTTCCGAGCGGGACGACGGGCCCTTGCTCGGCCGCCTCGGAGAACTCGAGCACCTCGAGCAGCGGGAGGGCGGCGAGGCACTCGTCGAGCAGGCCGGCGGTCGAGTCGCTCGCCTTCGAGGGCGCGAGGAGGGTGAGGGAGGTGAGCGTTGCGCTGACGAGAGCGAGGGCAGACGGGATCGACGCGCGCGGGGTGTCGTCGTCGGTCGTGCCGATGGATTGGAAGCCGAGGCGAAGGGTGCGGAGGGAACACGAAGAGGCGGAAGAAAAGAAAGAGGAGGAGGCGCCGGGCGTCGGACCCGTACCGCCGCCGCATGCGCGGAGAAGGACCGCGAGCGTGTCCTCGTGCATGCACTGCGCGATCTCGAGCGTCTCGACCCTGCGCGCCGGCGCCGGCGCCGAAGAAGAAGGAGAAGGAGACGAGAGGGAAGCGAGGAGCTTGCCGCCCTCCCAGTCCCGGTCCATGGCCGCGCCGTCGAGGACCACTTCCTTGAGGTGCGGCTGCGACGTGAGGAGCTGCACGACGGCGCCGAGCTCCCACCAGCAGCGGGCGGAGCGGAAGTGCGTGAGCGCGTGCGGGCCGGACGAGGACGCGGTGAGGGGGTAGTCGGCGGCGGAAGAGGCGGCGGGCTGGAGAGACCGGACGTCCCAGTCGAGGGAGGTAAAGTCCTCGTTGAGGCGCCGGAGCTTCGGCAGCCGGGCGAGGAGCGCCTGCAGCGGCGGGACGAGGGCGCCGGTGTCCCCGGAAGACGAGGCCGGGTCAAGCGGGTTCACCCTCAGGCTGCGCACCAAGCTCGCCAGCGCCGGACTGACCTCAATCGCCGTGCTCAGCGCCTCGACCTCCTCAAGAGAAGAGACGGCGACGACGGTATCGAGGAAGAGGCGGTCCTGCGCCGGGCCGGAGTACGCCTTCGAGACGGTCGAGAGCGCGAGGAGCGTCGCGCGCGCGAGCTTCGCGTCGGGGAGCGAGTCGACCGCGCGGCAGACGGCGCGGGCAATGTGGCCGTGCCCGGAGAGGCGGACCGGCTCCTTCGGCTCTTGCGGCTTCTCGTCCGACCTCTTCCCGCTTCGGGCTTGGACCGGTGCCTCCTCGCGCGGCTCATCCCCCTCCGCCTCGGCCCCGTCGCTCTCCTCAGGCGATGCCGACGCCATGTCGAGTGCGCGGCGCGCCTCTTCCGTCCGGTCGCTCCCCGACCGTTGCGGCGGGCCAATCGGGGCGGAGCTGGAGACGGAGAGCGACTTGCGCCGCTCGCGCTCCTGCGCCTTCCGGAACGCCTGCTCGTCGACCTCACCGTCAACCTCGAAAGGCTCGGCGGACGACCCGCTGAGCTCGTACCGGTGTCGGCTCTTGCTTTTGCTCTTGCTCCGCTTCGAGCTTGCCGAGACTGCTGAGGCCGGACGCGGCACCGCGTCGCGCGAGTACGAGCTCGTGCTGACCCGCGAGGAGGGCGGCTTGTAGCTGTTCTCGGGCTCGGGGCGCGGGTGGTGCGAGCGGGGAGAATCGGACGAGGGAGAGGAGGGGGAGGGCGCGTCCTGCTGAGGCTTCGGGCTGAGGAGGCGGGAGATGGACTGCTCAGTCCCCATGCGGGAAGAAGGAGGAGGGGAGGTGGCAGGGAGGTCCCCCCGCTCAGTCGCACTTGATGCGGGGCGGGACGGCGGGAGCGGAGCGCAGTACGGGTTGACAGGGGAAGTAGGGCCGAGGCTGCCGGAGGGAGGAGGAGCGTCGCGGCGGGACTGAGAGGAGGACGAAGAGCGGAGGGGCGGGTCCTCCTCCCTCGCCGACGTAGCGCGAGAGCGCTCGTCGTAGCGCCCCTCGTCGCGACTCTCCGCCGGCTCGACCCCCGGCTTCACCGCCGGAAAGCGCGGGAACGGCCCCCTCCCCCTCTCCTCTACGCCCTTGTGTGTCCGCTCGACGAGCCCGTTCGTCTCTTCGACCTCTCTGAGCGCCTTCTCGTACAGCGCGAGCACAAGCGCTGTGTACGGCTCATCGGCAGCGGCGGACGAGGAGGAGGTCCTGCGGAGGATGTCCTGCGCGTGCTCGAGATGGGCGAGGAGGCGGTCGACCGGGGTTGCGGTCGACGAGGGAAAGGTGCGGGGCTCGTCTGGACGAGTGGGAACGCGAGATGGATGGGAGTTCAAGTCGCTGGAGGGCGCGGAGGAGGAGTCTCAGTGTCGGGGCATGCTGAGGAGGGTGAAGGAGGGTCAGTGAGATGGAAAGGGGCAGAGAGGGGACAGCGGCGCACATGTGGGAGCCGTGAGATGCTGCTGAGAGGCCTAGCAACGAAGCGGAAGCGGGAGAAAGAGAGCAAGGGAGGCTTCCTCGGAGCGAGACGAAGAGGAGGCGGAAAGGAGGCAGAAAGCGAGGGGCGCGAGAGCAGCCTGCCCGGCGCCTTCAGACAGCACTAAGACAGCCGCCGACCACTCGTAAGTCCCCGTTCGAGCGGTGAAAGCGTCAAGAGCGGACCCAACCTCGAGGAGGAAGCGAAGAGAGGGTTGTCCTCCGTCGCTACTCTCTGCTACGACTTGAGGCTTCGTACACGCCGTCAAAGCACGTCAATCCACTCGCATAACATCCCATCATGGTCATCCGCGCATCGAGCGTCCGCCCCGAGTGCGACTCCGTCCCACGGTCCTCTCGGTTCGTCACTCGCTTTCCACGCCATGGATCACGCCAGCACTCACTCGTACACCCACAGGAGCACCTCCGATGCCGCCCCTCCGGCCCCCGTCCACCTGCCGGTCGAGATCCAGCTCCTCATCATCGAAGCCGCCGCGTCCTCCGTCTCCCCCGCGCCGTCCTACACCTCCCTCCCCGCGCTCTACGCCCTCCTGCGCACTTTTGCTCTCGTCTCTCGCACCTGGGCCACCCTCGTCCGCCCGCTCCTGCACCGCGACCTGGTTTTCTCGGCCCCGGAGCAGGCTAGGCGGTTCCTCTCCTCCGTCTCCTCCTCCTCCTCCGACGACGACGACCGCCCCGGACGCGTCAGGTCGCTTAGGGTGGGCGTGATCCCCTGGCTCGGCAAGACGTTCGAGGAGATGGGCGACGAGCAGGAGGCGCTCATGGACGCGGGCGAGGACCTCGAGGCGGCCGCAGAGGTCGCGGGGCTTGCGGAGGAGTTCCAGCTCGGCAAGCTGCTCAGCCTGTGCACGGGGCTGGAGGACCTGTGGCTCGCGGGCGTGTCGCATTGCTTCTTGAGCCATCTGAGGGGGGCAAAGAGTGCGTCTTCTTCTTCCCTTTCCCTCTCGTCAAGTCGAGACGAGTCGAGCAGTGCTTGAGCTGCCGTTCCCACAGACCTCCGCTCGCTGCACATCCTCCGAAGCTCGCTCTGCGACTGCGACCAGCAGGACGGCGCCTCCCCCGCCTCCGCCTCGGCCCCCTTCTCCCTGCCGCACCTAACGCGCCTCGAGCTCTACGCGCGCTTCACCTCCCCCACCGTCTACTCGGCCTTCTTCTCCCCCTTGAGCTTCCCCTTGCTCGCGCACCTCTCCTACGCCTGCCCGGACCACGACTTCCCCTCGCCCTTGCACCTCCCCGCCCTCAGCGCGCAGCTCACGTCCCTCTCGACCGTGACCGACCTCCCCGCCTCGCTCGAGAGCTCGACCTCCCTCCTCCTGCTCGACGCGTACCAGCTCCCCATCCGCGAAGCGATCCCCTCGCTCCCTCCCTCCCTCCGCCTCGTGCGGCTGAACGACCTCAACCCTTTGCAGTCTTTCCCGTGGCTGCTCGTCGACCACGCGACCTCCGACGCGCTTGCCGCGCGGTTGCCGAACCTCAGGGAGCTGTGGCTGCCCGGGAGTTATACCGAGTGGAGGGACGACCGGAAGGAGAGCGTGAGGGGGATGGTTAGGCGCTGGGTGAGGGGGTGGGAGGCGAGAGGCGTGAGGGTCGTTTTCGAGTCGGAGGATGAGGAAGAGGGAGGGAGGGATGAGAGGAAGGGAGGGGGCGATGAGGGGGCAAGAGGGGCGGAGAAGCACCCCGAGTTGAGGAGGATGACGGAGCGCGTGGCGTGGGATTGGACGTTCACCGAGCTCGGGGGGAGGGTGGAGCGGTGGGGTGTGTAAAGGGAGGGGGGAGTGCAGCTGGTCTGCCGCGACCGTTCAGCGAGAAAGAGCTTGGGAGGAGAAAAAGGTGCGGCTTGTGATCTGGCGGCGCGCGCTTCCGTACATGGGGTGGCAAGGCTGCACAGGCTCTCTGTAGGCTCTCGAGGGAGGATCGCTTCGAATGCAGACGGTAGTCGAAGAGTTTCCTGTTCCCCCACCTTCGCTCGGCGGCCGCTTCGACTCGCTCTTGCTCCGTCACTCGACTGCTTCTTCTGCTCTTCTCACCTGACACAGACCACGGCACGGCGCCCCAAGTCAACTCACCGGCCACGCCCTCACCTGCGCCCGTTCACTCGCCTTGACGCGCTCCGACCTCGTCGCGGTCGAGCACAGCAACACCACTCGGCGAGAACGAGCAGAACAGGCTAGCGTACTCGAGTGAGAACAACCAGGTGCGTCGAGGCACTCTCTCACCCACCAGCACAGGTGCACCAGCCGAGGCAAGGTGAGGTCAACGTCGACGACGACAACTCTACAACAACCGACACGGGCCGTTCAAAGCACGTGGACGACGCTCACCCTACTTGCCGTTTACCCCTCCGAGGCATCCACTACGACCGCGGTCCTGCTCCTCGAGGACTGACCCTCTTCCTCGCCTTCCCTCCTCGACTGCACAGCGAGCCGCCATGTCGCACTACGGCACACCCTCGACTACTCGCACCCCCGCAGGCGACACCCGCCGACCCACCCAGCCGCCCCTCGGACCCTCCCTCGCCCTCTCGACGCCCCACCGCTCCTCTACCTCCCCGTACCCGTACCCCACCTCGCTCCGCCCCTCCCTCTTCCACCCGCGCACGTCCTCCACCCTCTCCCTCTCGCCCGCTACAGCGCTCGCAACTCACGCGACGTACGGCACGCCCCGGCCTGTTGCAGCAGCAGGGAGGCTGAGGGCGCCGCACAACACGCCCGCATCGGCCTACTCCATCCGCTCCGTTGCCGCCATCTCGACCTCGACCGCCGTCGCGGGCCACCAAAACCCGTACGACGCCCTGCCCGCCTCGGCGTTCGACAGCTTCGTCTCGTCGCTCACGTCGTCGATCCGCTCTGCGCTCGCCCCACCTCCCGGCGCGGAGACGCCCGGGCAGAGAAGAAAAAGAGAGAGGGAGGAGCGGCAGAGGGAGAGGGAGGAGGCGCAGATGGAGAGGGAGGAGCAGAGGAGGAGGAGGGAGGAGGAGAGGGAGAGGAGGGAACGGGAGGAGAGGGAGGAGAGGGAAAGGGACGTGTTTGGCGAGATTGTCGCCATTGCTGCCGCTGAGGAGCAGGAGCAGGAGCGGGAGGAGGAGGAACGGGCGAACGGCGGGCCGTACGAGCGCGGTGGGACCGTCGAGGTGCCCGGCGCCAGCGCTGGCGAAGGGGACGGAATCATGGTCGAGGACTTGTGCGTCTCCTCTCCTCCTCTTTCTGTCTTCGAGCAAGCGAGACTGACCTGACGCGCCTCTCTCCTTGAATCTGCAGCGCCGACAGCGCCATCTCCTCCGCCCCGATCGCCGTTCCCGCGCAGACGACCTACTCCGCCCTCAGCTCCGCGCTCGCGCCGACCACCGCCCTCTCGCACTCGCGCACGCCCTCGGCCGACTTCCTCCCCCTCTCCGCTCGGGCCGTTCCCTCGCCCTTCCACTCCAGCGGGAGTAGGGAAGAAGAAGAGGCGGAGGAGCTCGTCCTGCTTTCCTCTTCTGTCGAGGCCTCTCCGGTGCCTTCTTCTTCACCGCCGCGGGAGAGGAAGCAGGAGCAGCAGCCGCTGTTCGTCCCCCGTGCGCCCGAGAGCGCGACGACGGACGAGGAGCGCGAGCGGGCGGGAGGGATGGACCTTGACCTCG
Source organism: Rhodosporidiobolus sp. SP3-3/4 (assembly GCA_029873605.1). Classification (NCBI taxonomy): domain Eukaryota; kingdom Fungi; phylum Basidiomycota; class Microbotryomycetes; order Sporidiobolales; family Sporidiobolaceae; genus Rhodosporidiobolus; species Rhodosporidiobolus sp. SP3-3/4. Next base: position 39,368 of record JAQJIZ010000025.1, on the reverse strand, counting down.
AGGTTGACTTCGAGGGTGAGGGAGAGGGAAAGGCGGAGGGCGTGTGGGAGGGCGAGGAGGAGGAGGCGAGTCCCGACGAAGAGCAAGAAGACGAGGACGGAGAGTTCGACCTTCCTGTTGAGTACTCCCACTCCCACGCCACCCACCCACTTCAAGTCGACCTCGAGGAAGACCCCTCCCTCGCGCCCGCCCCGTCGTTCCTCCGCGCGCGCGCACGGTACGGGTTCGACGAGGAGGAGGACTTGGGGCGGCTCGAGGGGGCTGAGGTGGAGGGCGAGGGCGAGGGCGAGGGGGAGTACAGGTACGAGGACGACGAGGCGGGGGAGCAAGGAGGAGAGGAGGAGGAGGAAGAGGAGGAGGAGGAGGGAGACGAGGAGGAAGAGCCAGCGAGGCGTGAGCCGCTCGGGACGATCGACTTGCTCGACTCGTCCTCTTCCTCCTCCGAAGCCGAGGCCGAACCCGAACCCGAACCCGCCGCCTCGCCTTCCCCTCCTCCTCCTGCTCCGACTGGGAACCAAACCCGCTCCTTCTCCCCGCTCGACTCGCCTCCTCCTCCTGCCCCTTCTCAGCCCGAGCACCCCGCCGCTGCGCCTGAGACGACGACCGACGCCTCCGACGCGCAGCTCGAGGCGCAGCTCGTCGCCGAGGCGCACAGGCATAACGCCTTGCCGAGGGACACGCCGGACGCGCCGAGCCGGATGGTCGAGGTCGTGGAGGGGACGTTCCCTGCCGACGAGGGCAAGGGCGCCGGCGTGCCCGTCGACAACGACGAGGAGGAGGACCGCTCGGCCTTGCCCGGCCTGCCCGTCGAGGAAGAGGACGGGCAAGGGGACGAAGCCGCGCTCATCGCTGAGGCGCACCGGCACAACGCCCTCCCGCGGGACACGCCCGACGCACCGGACCGCCTCCTCGACACCGTTGAAGGGACCTACCCGATGTCGCAGGACGAGCAGGGAGAGGCGGAGGACGAGGAGGAGGAGGAGGAGGAGGAGGAGGAGGAGGAGGAGGAGGAGGACCGCTCGGCCTTGCCCGGCCTGCCCGTCGAGGAAGAGGACGGGCAAGGGGACGAAGCCGTGCTCGTAGCTGAGGCGCGCCGGCACAACGCCCTCCCGCGGGACACGCCCGACGCGCCGAGCCGGATGGTCGAGGTTGTTGAAGGGACCTACCCGGTCTCGCAGGGAGAGGAGGACGAGGACGAGGAGATGCGGTTCCTCGACGAGCCGGAGGGGGAGGGCGACGCCGACTCGGCGGTGCTCGGCGATGTCGAGACGGATGGGGACTTTGACGGCGAAGGCGACGGCGATGGGTACGGCGGCGGGGAGGCGTCGAGCGTGATCCTGGAGGAGAGCGCGGAGGGCGCGCCCGCGCCGGCTCTTCCCCTTCCTTCAGCCTCTCAGCAGCAGCACCATCTCACCGCAATCACCACCCTCCCTACCGACACCGAAGCGGCCCGCTCGCTTGCGACTCCTCCGCCCGAGCCACAGCCCTCTCACGCCGCTGCTGCGTCCCTCTCCCCCTCCTTCGAGCCCGACCAAGAGCAGGAGCAGGAGCAGCAGTCCCCGCCCAACAACCCGCTCGAAGCCCTCTACGCCGACGAGGACTCGGAGGACCTCCTGCCGCGCATCCCGGCTGCCGCGAAGGGCAAAGCCCGCGCCGAGGCGACGCCGTCGGACCAGTTCGAGCCCGACCACGCCCACCCCGGTTCAGACGACGACGACCTTTCCTCCTCCGGCTCCGAATCGAGCGACCTCCCCTCGCCGACCGAGTCGGACGTCGAGCGCGACGTCCAGCACTGGAAGGCGTCGGTGCCCCTGCTCGACGCGTACGACACGCCCGACCTCGAGCGGCTCGTCGGGTCCTTGCAGACGCAGCTCGAGCGCGCGGCGAGGATGGAGAGCAAGCGCGCCGAGCTGATCGTGACGCAGCTGATTGACGTCGAGGCGGTGCTGAGGGGCCGGCTCGGGATCCCGAGCGATAGCGCGATGGATGCGTTTGAGGAGGCGATGGAAGGGAGGGAGGGGAGTGAGGAGGAGCGAGAGGAGGTGGCGGAGGAGTTGCCCGGGGAGGAGGACTTCGATACCGGTGATGGGGAGGAGTTGATCATGCCGCCAGAATTGCAAGAGGACGACGAGGACGGAGACGAGGACGGTGCATTTTCTGCCTTCCTTAGCAGTCTCACTCCGGCTGATCCACCGCACTCCTGCAGACTCGGCTCCAGCCGATCGCTCTGCGTTACCCGACGAAGCCGACGAGCCTGTCGAGGAGGATGGCGACCCTTCCATCGATGCCACGATCGGCTCGCTCGTCGCCCACCTCGTCTCTCAGCACGATGGTCAAGTTCCTTCGAGCGAGGTCTTCGTCCCAACCACCGCCTCTCTCGAGCCGAGTCAGCCTCCTGCGACCGCCAGCTCGCATTTCCAGCTCGAGCCCGGCCCAGCACCCGATTTCGACTCGCGGGTTGACCTCCCACTCGCGCCGACCGAGACGAGCGTCGACGCGCCGCTCGAGAGCCAGGAGCGCAACCAGGACGAGTCGGTCTCGGAGCTGATCGAGGAGGCGCAGGAGGAGGCGCCGGTACTCGAGGCGGCGCAGGACGCTTCCGCTCCCTCGGTCGTCGCGGAACAGGTCGACCTTCCGGCCGGACCGGCGCCTGCTGAGACTGGGCTCCAAGTCGTCGACGACGACGAGCCGATCGAGCCCGCGGCCCCGATGCAGGTCGAGGAGGAGCAGCTCCCGCTCCCACCTCCTGCAGACCCCGTCCTTGAGCTCGCTCAACCCGCCTCTCCCACTTCCCCGACAGCGACCGAACCTCTCCCTCATGCCGTCCCTGCCTCCGAACCCGTTGCCGAGGCTCTCGCTCGCGACCCCTCTCCCTCTCCCGTGCCCGACCCGATCGTTCCCGTCCACGCCCTTCAAGACCCCCTCACCACCCTCTCCTCGCACTTCCAGCTCGAGCCCGGCCCCGCGCCCGACTTCAACGCGCCCGTGCGCCTTCCGCCCGTCCCGACCATGACGCGCGAGATCGACGCGCTCAACTCGGAAGAAGAGCGCGAGCGCGAGGAGGAGCAGCGGCGCCGGGCGGGCGAGGCGGGCGCTGAGGTCGAGAGAGTCTCGGATTTGAGGCAGCTTGTGGATGCGAGCAGGGTGGTGCAGCATGAGGCGGAGGATTTTGAGCAGCAGCCCGTGCAGGAGGGAGGGCTGACGGTCGTTGACGACGATGCGAGTGAGGAGGACGTGGTCGTCGTCGCTTTTTCCGCCCCTCCCGCCGCCAACATCGACATCGCCCCTCCGACCTCCCCACGCAAGACTATCGGCGCTACCCCTCCTCCCGCCGACGCCAGCTCGACGTCCCTTCTTCCTCCGACGACCGAGGTCGACCAGCCGCCCATCGTCGACGGCGTTGCGCCACCTCAGAACCCTGCTCTCGTCCCCGAACCCCTTCTCGCCACGCCTTCGGCCGTCTCTTCCGCCCCTCGCTCGCCCTCTCCTGCAGCCGTCTCAGTTGGAGCCGCTGCTCCCGCCGCGGCGGTGGAGTCGACCGCTGAGGACGAGATCCGGTTCGAGGAGGACGTCGAGATGGGTGAAGAGCAGGAGCAGGAGCAGGAGCAGGAGAAGGAGGAGGACGAGCGCGACGGGTTCAGCGGCGGCGTCAGCGCCGCCGGGCGTGCCTCGCCGTCCTCTGTCGGCGGCGTGCTCGGCTTGCCAGCGGACGAGACGGTCGAGGTCTGCACCGGACCCGCCCAGATCGACGAAGAGGAGGACGACGAGGACCACGACGAGGTCGTCGTGACGAGCGGCCGCTCCTCGCCGAAACCGCAGGTCGAGGAGCTCGTCCTCGACAGTAGCGATATCGAGGCAGACGGTCAGGCGGAGGAGGTCAGCGTGGCGAAGGGGAGGGAGACCGAGCCGTCGTCTGAGCCCATCGACTATCGCAGCGAAAACGAGCGAGCGCTCGAGCTGCAGGAGGAGGTAAACGAGCTTGAGGAGGCGCAAGCGGTCGAGGAGGAGCCGGTGATCGAGAAGCCGGTCGAGGAGCAGCGCCAGCAGGAGGGACCGATCAAGGTGCGCGATCCTTTCCCTTTCCTTCTCCTTCGCGGCACTACCCTTTTCTTCCTCGATAGCCCTTCGGCTCCTACACCTCGTCAACCTCCGTACCTGCAACCGGCCGCGAGCCTTCTCCCGCTCCGAGCGCCGACTCGCACGTCGCCATCCACGACGTCGTCAACCCGGGCGAGTGGAACCCAGACGAGCCAATCCGGTTCGGCGAGGCGGACCAGGAGGAGGCCGAACCGGCATCTCGCGAAGCGGTCGTCGAGCTTGCGACTTCCGTCGAACCGGAGCTGACGAGGGAGGCGAGTATGGCGGTCGAGACCACGGATGGGGAAGGTGAGCAGCCAGCGTTGCTGCCGACCGAGGTCGAGTCGGTGAGGGGAATGAGCGTGGAGAACTCGCAGACGGTCGGTTCTCTTCCCTCGCCCATTTCCCTCGTTGCGCTACTCACCGATCTTGCACCTTACAGACCGACGGCTCCGCCAGCGAGATCGCCTACCAGCTCCTCGACTCGATCTCGAACGCCGCCTCCGTCCCGCCAGCCCCGTCCCCTCCTTCCGCCGACATACAGGACGCCGTCAACAGCGCCGACTTTGCCGACTCCCTCACGCTGCCCAAACCCGTGGCGGAAGACGAGCCCGAAGCGGTCCAGGGCGACTCGCAAGACTCGACCGACTCGCTCATCGTGACCGCCGCCGCCGATCCGGTTGCACCTGCCGGTCCGGTCGAGAGTGACATCGCTGGCAGCACAAGCACCGACAGCGACAGCGACGGCGACTCGGACGAGGAGGTCATCGCCGCCCTCCGCTCGCCCGTCGCTGCTCCGGTCGCGCTGAGCAGGACCCCTAAGTCCCGCCCCGCCGACACGCCTCGCCGCCGTTCCGCTCGTCTCCCTCAGCCCGAATCCGCCGAGCCGGTCCAGCCTACCCCGCCAACGGCCCGCCGGACGCGCTCAGCAGCAGCAAAGGCGCCTGAAGAGGCTGCTGGCCCGCCCGCGCCGCTTCCGCAGCTCGACGGAGCAACCCCGCCCGCCTCTCCCGCCCGCCGGTCGAGTCGACTGTCCGTCGTTGGTCCGTCCACCCCCGCTCCTGCGCCAACTCCCGCGCCTTCTTCCTCGACCAAGGCGAAGCGCACCCGCAAAGCGGACGAGGACGACGAACCCACTCGCTCTGCTTCGCCCGCGAAGCGTAGTCGTCGGTCTGCGGGCCCTTCGAAGCTGCGCAACGGCGGACGGGCGGCCTCGGTCGAGCACGAGGACGGGGAGGAAGAGGAGAAGGGGCAGACGACCGACAGCGACGAGGAGAACGCGATCGTCGCCGTTGCGCTCTCGACCCCGACGCTCAGGCTGCATCACCACAACCGTCACCGGCCGGCGTTGACCCCTACTGCCGCCGCCGGGTCGAGCAGGAATGGCAATAAGGATGGACCGGTCACGCGGTCGCACTGCCAGTTCAAGCGCCTGCGCATTCGCTCGAAGGAGAACTCCGAGTCGGCGCCGTACACCGTCAATGTGCCAGCCGTGCGCTCTCACTTTTCCCCTCTAATTCCTCTTCTTCCGGAACCTGACCCTCTTTATCCATCTCATTTCTAGTGCGCCCTCACGTCCACCCTCGCAACCGACACCATGGCCCTCTTCTCAGTCGAGGACCTCGGCGTCGTCGCCGACACGAATGACTGCGCGGGCGCGCCGCTCACGCACGGCTCGGAGCCAGCCCTCGTCCCCGACGCGGACGTCGCGGTCGCGCTGCACCGCATCGCGGGCGAGCTGTACGACGAGGGCGTCGTCGAGGTCCTGCCGAGGGAGGGAGCGGTCGAGCGCAGGACAGCGCCGCCGAGGGGGAAGAGGCGGGCGAAGGGCGAGGAAGAGGGAGGGTCGAAGGCGAAGAAGAAGAAGTGAGGGGACGGAAGGCGCTGTCTATAGTCGCACTTTGCAAATCGCGTCATGCGCTCTCTCTGCAGTCCCTCTGAGCCATTCAGAAGCTGCATCGCCGTCGTCGCCGCCGTCGTCTCGCCTCGGCCGAACCTGGCGCTGCTCGACTTCCGCTCATCTCGCCCGCGCCTGCTTTCGAGCTGCTGCCTGCTCCTGACACCCACACAGCACCTCGTGAACCACGCTGCGACCCTTCTCGCCCTCTGCAAGCCGTCTCTCGCACTTCCAGCTCCCCCACCTCCTCCTCGTCCTCCTCCCGCTCAACATGCCCGGCAAGCTCCTCGTTCGAGGCTCCATCAACTGCGACGAGTTCTTTGAGCTGCCACAGTGCGTCCTGTCATACTCTCCCGCTGTCCATGCGTGTTACCTGCGACGATTCCCTCGAGCTGCCACAGCCTTGCGCTTCGTCCTCTCTCCCGCTGCCCATGCTGACACTCGGTGTTCCACAGTATCGTGCGACCGGGAGAGACGATCTCGTCCAGCAGCTACTCGCGCAGGGCAGGCGGAAAGGGGGCAAACCAGTCTGTTGCGGCGGCAAAGGTGCGCTTCCTCCTCCCCGTCTCTCCCATTTTCGTTTGCTGACCCTACTTTCCGTAGGCTGGGGCCTCCGTCGACTTCGCTGGCATGGTCGGGCATGACGGAGCGTGGCTGAGGGAGACGCTTGAGGGGTACGGCGTTGGTGTCTTGCTGCTCGGAACGGACGATGAGGTGCGCCTTTGCTTCCTGTTCCCTCCGTTTGCCCGCTGACTCAGGTGCCCACAGCTCGCCACGGGCCGCGCCATCATCCAGCTCTCGACCTCGGACGCCGACAACAGCATCGTCCTCTTCCCCGGCTCGAACTTCTCTTCCTCCTCCCCACTCTCGTCCATCTCCCTCTCCTCCTCGTCCTACACGCACCTCCTCCTCCAGAACGAGATCCCCCTCTCCGAGACGCGCTCGGCCCTGCACCAGGCCCACGCCGCCGGGCTCAAGACGGTGCTCAACCCGAGCCCGATGCTGAGCCAGGCGGACCTCGAGGCGTTCGAGTGGGAGAAACTCGACTGGCTGCTCATCAACGAGGGCGAGGGCGAGGACCTCCTCGCTGCACTCTCGGCGAGGGAGACGGGCGGGCCTTGCGAGGGGCCGGAGGAGCTCCTGCGCCGGCTAAGAGAGACGGCCGCGCTCGGTGGGGTGGAGGGGATCCTCATGACGAGGGGGCCGGAAGGTGTCGTGGCAAGTTTGCGAGGAGAAGGTGAGGTGGTGGTGGCACCTGCTGGTAAAGTGGTTGGAAAGGTGGTGGACACGACCGGGGCGGGCGACTGCTTCACCGTATGCCTCGTGTTCTTCCGCTTCCTTCCCGTCCTGTGCTCGCTCTGGCAATCTTTCTGACCCGCGTCGATCTGCAGGGCTTCTTCGCCACCCTCCTCTCGACCCTCCCGCCGTCCTCGACCCTCTCCGCCTCGACCCTGCGCGACATCCTGACCACCTCCTGCCAGGCCGCCGCCATGTGCTGCGAGACGAACGGCGCGATGGAGAGCGTGCCGACGCTCGCGGACGTGAAAGCGCGGATGGGCGAGGCCTGGGTGGAGGGAAGTTGGGGAGAGTTGCTTTCGGCGTAGACGGGGGCTAGAGAACGAGATGGTAGTGCTGGTTCAACCGAGATATGTTACCAGCATACGTTCTAGAGAAGCTTCGTCCTGCCCCTCCTCTACTTCTCGTCCACCTTCCCGCACACCCGGCGGCAGCACGACCGCCCCACCTCGTTTCCGCACCCTGGCCTCGAGCGCCTCGAGCGCCTCCCTCGCGCTCGTCCGCTCGCGCGCAGAGTACCGCAGCAGCCCGGCCAAAACGGGGAGGAGCGGTGAACAAGGTGAGAGGTGCGGGAGGTGGTCGTGCAGCGGGGTGGGCGGGAAGGCGGCGAAGGTGAAGCGCGAGAAGGAGGGGAGGTCGGCGGATTCCTGCACGTATAAAGAGGGGGGGGGGAAGAAAGGAGGAGAAAAGGCAGTATCGGCGTTAGTGAAAGAGAGGAAGAGGGGAAGGACAAGGGGAAGGGAGGAGAAGAGTAGGCGTACCGGCCAGCTCTCCAGCGTCGGCGTCCCCAGCACCCTGAAAACACTCCCCGCAAGCGCAAAATCGCTGTGCCCGCCCTCGAACAGCGTCTTCCTCCGCGGCGCCTCGTCTCTTGGCCTTTCATCCTCGAAGCGCCCCCACCCGTCGTCCGAGCTGGGCGGTGTGGGCGGAGAAGGAACGTAGAAAGGCGTGAAGAACTCGCCGAGCGTGGTGCCGAGGGCCCAGAGGTCGAGCGCGGAGGGAGAGTAGGAGCGCGAGCCGAAGATGAGCTCGGGGGCGCGGTAGCAGCTGCCGGGGGGAGTACAATCAGAAAAGGTCGCGGACTGGGAGCGAAGGAGGACCAAGAGCGCACCCAGTCCCGACCTCGAAGTGCATCTCGCCCGTTTTCTCCCCGTCCTCCTCGCCCGCCTCGTCCCGCTCAAACGCGACCGCGATGCCGAAATCGATCAGCACAGCCCGTCCGTCTCGCCCGAGCACGACATTGTTCGGGTTGACGTCGCGGTGCGCGATGCCGCGCCAGTGGAGGAACGCGATGGCGGAGAGGAGCTGGTAGGCGAGGGAGCGTGCGAGGGTCTCGAAGGTGCGGTCAGACTCGGAAGAGGGAATGAAGGAGGGGCAAGAGACAAGGGAGCGGAGCGAGAAGGGGTAGTAGGGCGTGAAGAGCGAGATGCGGGACGAAGTGGGCGAGTTGGGCGAGGGCGGGGCGAGGTACGCATTCAGGAGAGTAAGGACCTGGTGAGCGGATGTACGTCAGCGAGACCGACTAGAGGAGCTCTAAGGGAGGAGCAAGCGCACGTTCGGATGCCCGCCATGCCGATTCAGCTTCGCCAGCAGCCGCGCCTCCCTCTTCCCGTCTCTCGGCACCCTCGTCCGGTCATCCTCGACAACCTTGACAGCCACCACCCCTTCCACGGCGCCTCTGCTCCTGGTGATGTCGTGTGTTACTGACCCGGGGAGTAGGCGGCCGACAAAGATGCCTGAAGCGGAGAAGGGCCGGAGGGAGGACGGGTCGAGCTGGATGGGCTGGCCGGACAGCAGGCCGGGGCGGTAGAGTGTCGGAGGGGAGGTAGTGTTGTAATCTTTCGGCGGTCGCGCCTCGAGGGCGGCGGATGAGGTAGAAGCCATTTGAGGGACCGGAAGTCTGCGAGAGAGGGACGTGAGCGCATGTTATGGGGGTTAGGTGAGGCAGGGACGCACATGTGGCCAGTTTTCGCGTTGTAGAGCTACCCCTGCGCCTCTGCACGGCCTGCTGTGCGGCGAGAGAGCGAGACGAGGATGACGGTCGACACCAGCGAGGCGGGCGAACGCGGACGAGGGGCGATCGGCGAGAAGGGCGATGTGTATGCAGACTCCGCTAAGTTCACCGCGTGCGCTTGTACCAGGCAGTCTGAGCGAGCGCAGAGGCGGCAGAAGGCAGAGAAGGGAAACCATCGGAGAGGAGGAGTCGCTCGCCGTGTGCAAGGCCCGCCAGTCTTGCCGGCCCTATCGAGAGCGAATATGTAGCTACTGTTGACCGGCCGAAAAGCCTGAGAGGGCGCAAGCTCTCGTTGGGGCGTCATCGAGGAGGAAAAGAACGAAGGAAGACTGAATGGTTGCAACAAGAAGGCACAGATCCGCACATCCGACGACAATATGAACCCGACAGATGCCCATGCTAAGTCTAGGGGAAGAACCCACAATGCCCAAGAGGAGAGATAGACCCGGCAGACCAAGTAAACCCAAGAAAACCCCACCCTGCCCTACACACCGTCCGTCTACCTCCTTCTGCGAAGTCTGGATGTCTAGAAGACCGGCTGCGGGCAGGCGACGGCGGGCAGCTTGCTCGGGACCGAGCGGCCCGTGACGCGATAGTAGTGCTGCACGACCCGGAGGATGTTGGCCTGGTCGGCGGCCGAGTTGCCGTTCGGGTAGTAGATGGAGTAACCTGCGATGGGAAAGAAGGGTCAGCTCGAGTGAGGAGGAAGGAAGGAGGAAAGCGAGGAAAAGCATGCAGAGAACGCACCGTCGTTGTGCGGGACGAACGCGCAGCACTGGGCGTCGTGGCCCATGACATTCCACACCAGACTGGATCAGAGGGCGCAGGGTCAGCCTGGGACGGAGGAGGAACGGGAGGAGGAGGAAGGAGGACGCACTCGCCGATCGCGCCGCTCTCGAGCATGCTGAGGTAGTCCGTCAGCGCCGACCCGCCGTGGGACGACGTCCAGTCCCACTCGCCGACAAACATGGCCTTGTTGTTCGCCTTGGCAAGGGCGAGCTCCTTGCCGAGGATGTAGGTCGAACGCGGGTAGCCGTGGTCGGACATCATGTCGACGGTAGAGACCTTGAGGCCGTCGGGGGTGGCGCCGGTGTCTGAGAAAGGATAAGAGGGTCAACACGAAGACAGAAAGGGAGAAGAGGGAGAAGAGGGAGAAAAGGCGTACTCGGATCCCAGAAACCGTCCGTTCCGTCAATGATCAGGTGATTACGGTCGACGCGCTTGATGACGTTGGCGATGGCGCTGGTCCACGCCGCGGGAGGCCACATCTCGGAGTGCTGCCAGGCTGAGGTAGGAGGAAAGGGTAAGATACTCGCTCAGGCAGAGAGAAGAAAGGAGGGAAAGAGACGGACCGCCGAGCTCGTTGCCAGTCTCCCACGCGAGGATGGTCGGGTCGTTGGCGTAAGTCACGCCCGTGTAAGCGTTCTTGTGGGTAAGGAGCGTGGTAATGTAAGTCTGCGGAACGAAAGAAGGAAAAGGTCAGCGGGACTGGCCCTTTTCCTCGAGCGAGGAGGAACGCACCGAATAAGCGTTGATCGCCGCCGCGTTGGTGTAGAACTGCGAGCCCTTGTTGGCGACCGAAGCGCCGACAAAGTTGAGGAAGTCGTACTTTCCGCCCTGTGGTCCTCCCAAAACAGGTCAGCTGGACGACTACGACGGCAAATGTATATTAAAAGGTAACAGACATGGTAGAAGGCATAGTTGTCGACTAAGGGCATGATAACCCGGAGGCCGTACTCGCGGGCGGCGTAGAGGACGTAGTCGCGGATGTCCCAAAGAGCGGCGTTCCACTGGTTCAGCGCCGGCTCGAGGTTGTACGGGTTGTTGGGGCCGACCGAGACGCCGCAGGTGTGGAGACGGACCTGCGGAGAATAGGGCATCAGGAAGGGGACGGGGGAGGAGAAGAAAGTCGGGAGCGAGGAAGAAGCGGGAGGGGAGGGGAGGAAGGAGTCGGGAAGAAAACGCACGGTGTTGGCGCCCATGGCAACGGCGATGGCAAGAGCCTCACGCACGCGCTGTAAGGAGGAGAACGAGTGAGCTCGTGCGACAAAGGAAGCGGGACCAGTACGAGAAAATGAACGTACACCCTTGTCGGGAGGCGCACCGCCGTTGACGTTCTCGTCCGAGCAGAGCCAGTAGATGTCTGTCGAAGCAAAGCGAGTCAGCGGAAGAATAGGGAAGGAGGGGAGAAGAAAGGGAAAAGACGCACTCGGACCCGCAATACGGTAGCTCTTGCCGCCCAGGGCCAGACCGGTCCCGCTCTTCTTGACGAAGGCGGTAGGCTTGGGCAGGGTACCAGTACCGCGAACGGTCGTAGCGGCACCCGCATAGGTCGGGGCGCAGACCGGCGCCGGCGGGGTGGTCACGACGGGTGCGGCGGTCGTCGTCGCGGCATTCGGCTGCACGGCGGCGGCCGTGTTGGACTTGCAGACGTTGCCGCTGAGGGTGTAGCCCGAGTTGCAGGTCGTGACGCACTGCCCAGACTTCTTGTTGCAGCCGACTTTGCCGTTCGCAACGGCGGCGCAGTTGGCGGTCGTTGTGCAGGCGGCACGCTTGACGAGGGTGGCAGAAGGAGTGGAGGTGGAGCTGCAGGAGAGGAGATGGGGAACGGGTGAGCGAAGGGAAAGAAGAGACCCAACCTCCCCTTTTCTCCTCATTGCCAGTTCAGCTGGAAGGAACGGGAACGCACCGGCTGGTAGTGGACGTTGCTGTTTGTCCGAAAGAGCGGGTCGTTGAAGGAGCGGCGGTAGGGGAGGCCCGGCGAGCGAGTCGGAGATCCTCCGCCTCGACGGCCATGGCGCGCCGGTCAGGTGGTGCAGCAAAGGCGGTCTGGAGGCACAGAACGAGTGGAAGGAGGGCGGCAAGGCGGGCGGCGGTGAACATCTTGGCGATAGCGGCGCGGCGGCGGTTGATAGGGACCAAAGAACGGGTCGAGGCAAACGAGAGTCGGGGCCGCCGGGGAGGAGAAGGAAGAGGACGCCGCGAAGGCGGGAGGCGGGAACGGTGGGAAGCAGGAAGCCAAGCCGTGTGCCGCTCCGTCGCTCAACAGCAACAGAGCTGCAGCGGACGAAGCTCGTCGCAACTCCGCTCGATCAGTCGTCTCAGCCAGTGCAAGCGGTCGAGACTGGCCGGAGGCCTTCCAAGAAGAGACAGAAGCGGGTGAGACGGGCGCTGGCCGGCGTTCCGAGCGCACGGCGAGGACGGCCCTGCGGGGACATTGCGGCGCCCGGTGCTGCCGGCCCTCCTTGAGCTGGGCGAGAAGGACCGGGAGGACGAGCGGCGGAGGAGCGCTTGCGACAAAGGCGCTTGGAGAGGTGGACGGCCGGCCGGATGCTGGGAAGACGCCTTGGCGGCGTGACGGCTGCGTCCCGAGCGAGATAAGGACGTGGGGGACTCCTGGAAGAGGGGAGGAGGGAGAGGGGAGGAGGTGGAGCTGGTTGGACTTCTCCGACTCGCTCGTATGCTCAGATCCGCCCGTTCGCATGCTGCACAGCTAAGCCGAAACCCGTCTCGCCAGACCGCCCGAGCGCATAGTGCCCCCCGTCGCCTCCGCCCACCTCCTCCTCCCACTCCGCCCGCTTCCACCAGCTCAGCACACGCCCAAGCCGGTCTCTAGCCTCGCAGAAGCGCTTCATTTGCAGTCAATACGGCACGTGTAGTGACCTCATGCGATCTGCACGCACAAGGAAGGCCAGCGGGAGTTAGAGCAGGCTCCCCAAGTCGAGGCCAGCAGGACGACGTCTTCGACCTGACCCAGCTCTGCCGCCCACCTCCCCTGCTTCCTGCTTCTCTTCCTCAATAATCACCCCTTGGTGCTGCTGCCTGCGCTTCATGAGTGACCCCATCTTCCGCGAACTGGGACGACCGGCGACGCTGTACGAGGCCAACTGGATCGTGGCGCCGACCGCGGCAGGGTCCATCTTCGCCTTCGTCCTGTACGGCATCTACGTCGTCCTGCACACACAGTATGTGGTCTCGCCGCTGTATGGAAGGCTGGGGAGGGGGGTCAAGTGGACCATCTGGCTTGTCGCGTTTCTCATCACCGTCCACATTACCATTGTGCGTCTCGCTCTTCCCTGCTCAGCGATAAGTCTAGTTGACCCGTGCGGCCGAGAACAGACCGCAGTCGACGTCGTCCAGGCGACCAGTCCGTCACCCTTTCCTCCGAACCCTCTTCCACCGCCTGCTCCGTCCCGCTTTGCACCAATTCCCTATTCCTCAGCTGCACCCTACTGACTCCCATCTTCCCTCCAGCCGCAACCGACCGCACCCTCGGCGCCCTCATGTTCGGAACAAAGCCCAAGGCTTTCACACCACTGGCCGCGGGTCTCGTCGCTGTGCCTGTGCAAGTCGTGCTGGCGCTTCGTACCGCGACCGTACGCTTTCTCCTCTCTCTTTCAGCTGGGGGGGCTCGTTGGCTGATCTTGGCCCCGGCCCGCAGATGGTTCGCAATCAAGCCATCCGCTACACTTTCCTCACCGTCGTCATGCTCGGCATCGCCGCGACCTTTGTCGGAGCCGTTCTCACTACCATTGCACTACTCCTGGTACGTCTATTTCGCCCGCTCTTCTACTTCTTCCCGCTTTTCTGATTTTCTCTGCCCTTCAGCCGCTCTACGGCAAGACCCTCGGCCACCTCTTCGAGGCGCGCATCTGCTTCGCCTGGTGGCTCTGGGGCGCAGCGAGTGTGGACGTCCTCATCAGCGTCGCGCTTGCGCTCACTCTGTCCCAGCGTATCCATGGGTTCAACCAGAAGACCGATTCGCTTCTGTACAAGCTCATCCAGAGTGCGCTGCAGACGGCGGCCTACACGACCATTCTCGCGATCGCCGGAGGTATCTCTAGCCCTTTTCTCGCGGTATTCCCCCCTCAACAGCCCATTTTCTGCCCCTCACCCTCCCTTCATCTCCACCACAGACTTTTCTCCTTTCCTTCCTCCGCCACCTAAAACTGACACGGCCTTCCCGCAGCTTGCACCTCCAGCGCCTACAGCGGCAGCTTCAGCATCCACAACTTCCTCTCCGTCGCCTTTGGCCCGCCCCTCCCCGCCTGCTACGGCATCTCGCTCTTCACGACCCTCTCAACGCGGCGCACGATCGACGAGCACCTCGGCACGAGTTACGGCGCCGGCCCGGCGTCGTACCCGCTGCCCACGCTGCGGAAGGACAAGAGCGCGAGCGGGAACGCGCCCGGCGGAGGCGGCGGCGAAGGCCACTTGTCGGCGCCGCCGGCGGGAGGAGCAAGCAGCAGGCCGATGCTGCCGAGGGAGAACAGCTACGGGCCGGTCGAGTACACGAAGAGCGTGGAAGTGTACGTTGAGATGGGCGAGGAGGACGACGAGGGACGGCCGCCGCGTGTGCCGAGGTGAAGAGGCGGAAAAAGGGCGGGTTCGTGTCCTCTTGTTGTGCTTATACCTGCATCACGAGTCGTCTTTACTGGCATTCGATCGCTTCCGACGCTCGAATGGCGCTGCGACGAGGGAAGAGGGCTCTTCTCCCGGCGAGGAAAACGGAAGCTGAGGTGGACCGTCTCCCATCTTTGACGGCAAGTTGCGGAGATGAGCCCCGGCAGAGTGCTCGTCGCTGTCGAACATACGCAAATGCGTACGAGGACGTGTGTGGCCGTCGTCGGTGTTGCCTTCGCCCCGATCCGCTCGTCCTCCTCCTCCCGCTCATCGCTGCTTGTCGCTACTTCGAGATTAAGCTGCTGCGCCCGACCCGCCCGCATCCGGAGGCTCCGAGCCGTGCGCACTTCATCACGGCGCCGTCCGCCCTTGTTGCCCTCGCCAGCATTCATCAGCTCGAGTGTCGTCTCGACCGCCCAAAGCGACAACAAGGCCGCGCGGAGGCCAGGGGCGAGCTTCATTGGCGTCGAGCTGCCCTTGGGTGGTTGGAGCGGGGTCGAGCAGCAGCAGGCAACGGCCTCGTCGAGCTGGTCCAGCCTCCTCGCCGGATCCAGCAAGTGTGGGTCCTCGCTGCTTGTTCCTCGCCGCGCTGCTCGTCGAGCGCCCGCTTCTATTCACCAAACAGGCAGGAGACACCCCCGGCCGCGCAGATCGCCCTGAGCAGGTCGCGGCCGTCTCGCTTTCCCGCTCGAGGGCCTTGCCCGTCCTTTCTTCGCCCTCCTCCTCCTCTCCCTCTACACGCTCCCGCAGGTCGTTGGCAGCGTCTTTCGCTTCGTAGCGACCTCTTTGTCTGCTCTTCCTACCCCGACTCCAACTAGGTCTCGCCGTCCACAACCGGCTCTTCGTCTCTCGCTCGTCCAGCCGCCCGCCACCCTCGCCTCGACTTTCTTTCGACTTCTTCCTCTTCAGACCACCTTTTCAGCATGCGCACCACCTCCCTCTTCCTCATCGGCGTCGCCACCGCCTCCCTCGTCGCCGGCAAGCCCGCCGAGTCGGCGGAGGGCGGCTCGATCGAGGCCCTCCTCGAGCGCATCTCGCAGCGCAACAACCACTCGACCGCCGCCTCGGCGCGCGTCTCGGCCGTCCCAGACCACCCGCGCAACGAGACGCAGCTGCCGCCGACCCCGCCGCCGGCGGCGAAGGAGGAGGAGAAGCCCAAGAAGGACGAGGCCGCTCCGGCGCCGCAGGAGGCGCACAAGCACGAGTCGAAGCGCTGTACGTTTCACGTCTACCCTTTCTGTCGTGCGTGTCGAGCTGACGAGCTTTCTCTTCTCGTGCAGCGGCGCACACCAAGATGGCCAAGCGGGTTCGTGCCAAGGCCGAGGAGGAGAATGCGAAGCGCTGGGTTTGGGCGACGGGCATCATTCAGGATGACACGCCTGCGTCGGCTGTGCCGGCTGCGGGTCAGAACGCCAACCTCCTGAGCTGTGCGTCCTTCTCCCTCCCTTTCGGTCCATTCTTCTTTCCTGACTTTTCTTCCCTTTCTTCAGCCAACGCCGCTCCGGCCGGTACCCCCGCTGCCGCTCTTACCCCTCCTTCCTTCCCTCCTGTCGCTGCTCAGCCGACGACTACCCCGGCCGCCGCTGCGACGACGACTCCGGCGCACCAGCGCCCGTCGTGGAAGACCCGCCAGCCGGCGAACCGCAACGAGCAGAAGCGCTGGGTTTGGGCCAACTCGATCATCCAGGACGGTGCTTCGCAGGCCCCAGCGGTCGGCGAGAACGTCAACCAGCTCGCGACCCCGGCCGCCGCAGTCAACACCCCGGCCGCGCACCTCGTCGCGCCGTCTTTTCCGCCGAAGCAGCAGCAGGTCGCGGCGACTCCGGCGGTCGACGCTGTTGCCGCTGCGGCTACCACCTCGGCGGCGCCGCACACGCGCCCGAAGTGGTACAAGGCGCCGGTGTCGGCTCGCGGGCTCGAGGGCGCCGAGCACGAGGAGGAGAAGCGCTGGGTCTGGAGCAACTCGATCATCCAGGACGACTCGCCGTCGTCGGACGTCCCGGCCGTCGGCGAGAACGCCAACAACCTCCCGAGCGCGCACTACGGCGCCAACACGCCCGCCGCGACGCTCGTTGCGCCGACCTTCCCGCCCAAGTCGAGCAGCCAGACCCCGGGCCCGTCTTCCGCCGCCGCTCCGGCGCCGTCTTCTTCTGCTGCCGTCGTCGAGGAGGCCGTCGACCAAGCCGCGTCGGCGTCGCCCGTTTCGGTCACTTCCGCCGCCCCGTCGGTCATCACCTCGGTTCCGGCTGCCGCACAGAGCACCTCGCCCGCACACCACTGGTGGAACCCCAAGGTCCTCCTCCACGACCTCGAGGACAGCTTCGACAAGCTGTTCCACATCAGCCACTCGTCGTCGGTCACGGCCGCGCCCGTCCAGACCGGTGCGGCGCAGAAGCGCTGGGTCTGGAGCAACCAGATCATCCAGGACGACTCGCCCGACGCGCCCGCCGTCGGTGAGAACGCCAACCTCCTGACCAGCGCGCACTACGGCGCGAACACCCCGGCCGCCAACCTCGTCGCGCCGTCGTTCCCGCCCAAGGCTGCCACTTCCGCCGCCCCGACGACGACGACGACGACGACGACGACGACCACCTCGGCTGGCACCGCCACGGCGACGCACCAGGTCCTCGCCGCTGCTAACGCCGCCTCATCGTCGTCTTCTTCCTCCTCGGCCGCGCCGAAGTTCTACGCCGCTCCGGCTACGACCTCGGCTGCGCCGGTGGTCCAGAACGCCCGCTACGGCTGGCAGCAAGCGCACGAGGCCGCTCTCGCCGCTGCCGCTGCCAAGAAGGCCGCCGCGTCCAGCTCGACGACCACGACCACGACCAAGGCGTCCTCCTCGGCCAAGGCGTCGGCGATCAAAAGCGCGGCGCAGCAGTGGTTCAAGGCTGAGCCGAAGGAGAAGCGGATGGTCAAGCGCGAGCGCAAGTAACCATCCGCCTCCTTCTTCCCCTCCCTCCTCTTCCTTCCCGCCCACCCCTCACTTCGTCTTTCCTACACTTCGACCTCATAAACACCCTTTCCTGTGCGGCTGTGCCCTCTCCCACCTTTCCCTCCTCTTCCATATGTAGCTTCTCCGTTCTCCCTCTCCGCCTCGACTGGATCGCTTTCCTTTCTGTAGCCCTACCCCCCACCTGTTTCTCGTCCTGTTACTCTCTCTAGCGCTCTCCTCGCTCTTCCTGCGCCAGCGCAACTCGATACCCTCGTTTTCCTTTCATCGGTTCGTTGGAAGAGGAGGTCGGGACGAGGAAAGGCTCCCGACTCGTCGCTATCCCTCTTCGCCCTCGTCGGCTGGCCTGCGACTTGCTCAGGACTGCTCGCACGCTGCTACAGCACGCCAACCAGGTCTCGTTGGTCCACCGGACTGCATCCCTCGTCCTCCCGGTGCCGCCTTCTCTCCTTCGCGCTCTTCCCCGCCCCACCTCGCCCAAGCAACCTCGCCTGTCGTTTACCGCCTTCACGCAGCGCTGCGACGACGGCGCCGGTGAGCCAGCGCGATCAAGGAGGAGGAGAGAATGGGCGCCGGCGTAGAGTCGCCCCCGCCTCGAGCCGGCGTATTGCTCTTTCCTCCAAGAGAAGTTTGAAGGCAGGTCGACGTCTTTCTCCCTTCTGTGTCTCCGCTTGGCTTGCTCGCTTCTCCTTTGCACTCCTTCACGCGCCTTCAACACCAACCAGCGCCCGCAACAACGTCCCCCTTCTCTCCCCGCCTCTTCTCCAGCTCCTCCGCGCCCATCCAACCTCGGACCCCGCCCTCGAATTCTCGTCCTCCTCGGTCAGATTCAGGCGTCGAAGGGTTTTTTCCCACCACACACCGCCACGCCCAGCTCCCTTGCCTCCCTCAGCACGAGAGGCGACCGGCCCACTCAAGGAGCGCGGCGCCATGCCGCCCGCACCGCCGTCTTCCTCTGCCGCCTCCGCCCCGCTCTCCCCCTCCTCCCCCTCCGCTCGCCCTCCAGAACCCAATCGACCCGCCGCAGTGACGCCCGCTCTCGCCTCCTCAGCCCCTCCCGCCGCTTCCACCGCCTCGACCCCTGCCAAAACGCCGAAGCCGCGCCGCCATGTCCAGTGGAACGAGCAGCCGGACGTCCAGCACGTGCGGTCGCCCGGGCCGGACGGTGACCGCACCGACGACGACTCTGCGACGGACGAGGACGACAACCTGGCGCGACTTGCGTTCGCGCGGGCTCTGGGCCGGCGAAGGAGCAGCACGGCGAGCGCGCTGAGCGCTTCGGGGCGGAAGCGGGATGACGCAGGAGGAGTAGGAGGTGGAGCGGGCAGCGACGACGACGACGACCCGTTCGACTCGCGGTATCGCGTGGACGACGTGCCCATCTCGCTCACGGGCGGGCAGGAGGACGGCGCGCTCGACGGGGTCGTGAACCCCTTTGCCGGCCAGCTTGAGGTCTGGGTCGACCCGCTCGAGCGGGATGGGATGCCCAACCTTGCGGCGATGCAGGAGCTCGCGGCGGCGAGGAAGAAGAAGGAGGACGAGGAGATGGCGGTCGAGCGCGCGAAGGAGGACGACGAGGCCGCGAGGGCGCAGGGGCTCGTCAAGCAGGCGACGAAGGGCGGGTTCGGGCTGTGGGAGGGGTTGAGGAAGCGGCGGGACTCGATCCGCCGGATGGGCGAGACGGAACCGGCGCTCAGGGAAGAAGGGGAGAAGGTTGGCGAGAAGCGCACGCTCGGAAACGTCGAGGAGCAGGCCGCCGAGAATCTCCAGGACGCGCAGGCGATGCTGGGCTTCGCAGGACCAGGCGGCCCCGGCATCCTCGCCGCCTTGATGGCGCTGAACCAGCACGAAGCGGCGTTGGCGTCTTCCTCTTCCCTCCTCGGCACTCCATCCACATCCGCCCTCCCGACTCCGGCCACTTCGGCCTCCAATTCGCCCGTTCTAACGCCGCGCGGCTTCGGCGACCTCGGATACGACTCGTCCGACGACGAGGTCGAGCGCGAGCGATTCATCTCTGCCCTTCGCCGCAAACGGGCCAGCAAGAACGCCTTCCACGCCGCTTCTTCCTCCGTTGCCAGCGCAAGCCGTCACGCCGCCAGCGCTGCATGGCACGCTGCGAAGGGTTCGCATCTCCGCCACGCGAGCGGAGAGCGCGGCCGGACCTTCACCGCCTCGAGCCGCTCGGCGTCGACCTCGACCCTTTCCGCCGTCGGCGAGGAGCGATCGCTCTCTCGTTCGCGAGCATCTTCGCCTTCCACCTCGACTGGCGCGCTCTCGCCTGTTGGCGGGTTTCAACGACCTCAATCCGCCTGTTCGACCTCTTCCGCCTCTTCCAGCCCTGAGCTCTCCCGTCCTACTTCTCCTCCCCAGGCCAGCACGTCCGCCCGCCCCTCCTCCGCTCACGGCTCGACCGCCTCGACCCCTTCCCTATCCGCCCAGCACCGCTCCCACTCCTCCTCGACCCTTTCCCGCCTCGTGTCCCGCTCGCCGCCCGTCTCGCCCGTCGAGCCGGGGCAGTACGTCCCGCACCGCCCGAAACTCACGAGCGAGCTCACGAAGAGGGTCAGGAAGCTCGGCGACAGGTTGGGCTTGGAGCTCGAGTCGGAGAGGACGAGGCCGGCGGCGGCGAGGAGCGGAGCAGGCGTTTTCGGCGGACTCGTGCTCGGTACCGTGCGTTCTCTGCCTGAATACTTGAAAGTGTCGGGCCCGGAACTGATCCTTTTCATCTTCCTCCACAGGCGTCTCTCGTCGCACCCGCTACCCCCTCCGGTTCCACCCTCGCTCCTCTGCCGACTCGACCAGGATTCAACCTCTCGCGCTACTCCGCTCCAGACGTCAAGGCCGGCTCGCGCTCGCCGACTTCACCCACCAGTCCTACCTTCCCGGCCTCGCGCACGCAGCCGCCTTCTCCGGCCCGCTCACCTCCTGCTACCAATATCCGCGGCACGCTTTCCCCTCCGCCATCACAGCCCGGCAGTCAAGGCCCGTCCCCGCCGCGCTCGCCGGGGCAGAAGAGCTTCGAGATGCAGTCCCGCCCGGGAAGCAGCAGGATGAGCTTGAGCGAGATGGTCAGGGAGGAGGAGGAAAGGGAGAAGGAGGGCGAAGGGTCCGAGGCTGGGGGCGCATCGTTGCCTGCACCGGTACCGCTGAGCAGGAGGAGGGAGAAGAAGGCCGTGTTCTCGCTCCAGCTGAACGACCTGGTGCGTCTTTTCTCTTTCCCCCGCTTCATTCTCTGCCTGACTCTTCTGGCATCGCAGCCCTCCGTGCACGATGACGGAGACGACGACGCTACCGAGTCCGCCCGTCCTTCGCCACCGTCTCGCCGCCCTTCCCTGTCCATCTCGACTACCGGGCTTGCCCCCGCCTCCCGCTCAAACTCCAAAACCCGGCTGAATAGCACCTCCCCCTCGCCCACCTCCGCCTCGGGCACCTTCCGCTTCTTCGGTCCTCGCACGCCGGGTACCGCCTCCCCTCTTCGCGAGTACTTTGGCTCGATCCCGAACCACCCGGCGGGGACGCCGGCCGACCGGGACAAGGTGTGGGCTGAGCGGCGGGCGAAGGAGGAGCATGAGCGGGAGGTGAGGGAGAGGGAGTGCGAGCTCAAGGAGTGGAGGAAGGAGAAGAAGCGGAGGAGGAAGGCGAGGGTCAAGGAGATCAAGGCGAGGAGGGTGTTCATCACGGCTCATGTGCGTCTTTCTCCCTCTGCTGCGTTTCCAATTAAGGTGTACTGACCGGCAGTCGCGATTTGCAGGTCGCTGCCATCCTTGAACGCCAGGACTTCCTCCTCAAGCTCGCTCGCGCCTTCATGATGTGCGCCCCCTGCCCCCCGTTCCTCTCCCGCAACTGTACTAACCCTCGCCATGCGCAGGTTCGGTGCACCTACCCATCGCCTCGAAGCGCAGATCCAGGCCACCGCTCGAGTCCTCGAGCTGCCGCACTGCTCGGCTCTTTACCTCCCCAACCTCTTCATGGTCAACTTTGGCGACCCGGCGACGATGACTTCCGATATCAAGGTGCGCTGCGCTTTCATCCCCTCCGCCGTGTCGAGGCTGACCTGGTCCACCTTTCTGCAGTTCCTTAAGCAGCCGTCTGGCCTCGACTTTGGCAAGCTCAAGATGACCTATTACATCTATAATCGTGTCATTCGAGTGAGCCGCACTTCTTCTCCCTCATCTTTACCGGCCGCTGAACCGTGCTCTCTCTGCAGGACAAGCTCTCCGTCACGGACGCCTCAATTCAGCTCGACGAGCTCATGACCTCCCCGCCGCTCTACAACCTCTGGCAGCACGTCATCATCGGCGGCCTGACCGGCGCGTGGATCACGCCGAGCGGGTTCGGCGGCAGCTTCATCGACTGCCTGATCGTCGTCCTCCTCGGCATGCTGCTCGTCCTCGTCCAGGTCGTCCTCGCCCGCAACGACATGACGAGCAGCCTGTTCGAGATTGTCGTCTGCTGCATCAACGCCGTCATTGCCGGCGCGCTGTCGTACACGGACCAGTTCTGCTTCTACTCCATCGCCGCTGGCTCGATCGTTCTCAGTACGTTTCTTTCTTCTCCCTGTGCTAGTTCTGACCCTTCGACAGCACACTGACGCCTCTCCGCTCCTACTAGTCCTGCCCGGCTACATCTTCCTCCTCGCCGCCCTCGAGGTCGCGAACCGGAGCGTCGTCAGCGGTTCCGTCCGAATCACCTACGCCGCCCTCTACTCCCTCTTGCTCGGTTTTGGCTTGAGTGCCGGCGCCGAGATCTACACGATGGGTGGGCGAGAGCAGGCGCAAAGCGACTACACAGTGCGGCTTCTTCCCCCTTCTTTTCCTCTTCTTCGTGACTGACCTTCTGTCTCTCTTCTAGTGCGCTGCCATCCGCGAAGGAGCGCCATGGTACCGCGCGACGATCCCTCGCTGGTGGTGTACGCTCCCGTTCTCCACCTGCGGCTTGCCCTTCTCGCTGACCCGAGCCTCCATTCCCCCAGACTTCCTCACCATCCCGTGCTTCCTCATTTCCATCGGCGTCAAGAACGGTCAGCCTGTCTTCAAGCGCGACACGCTCGCCATGGTCGCTATCGGATGCGCCGGTTCGTCCCAGTCTCTTCCTTCTCGGCTTCCCAACTTACCCTGTTGTCCTTCGACAGGCTACGCCACCAACTTCTTCTCCGGCTGGGCTTTCGAGAACAGGCCTGCCATCACGTCCGCCCTCGGCGCCTTCGTCGTTGGCGTCCTGGGCAACGCCTGGTCTCGCATGACCCGCGAGTCGGCGTTTGTCGTCATGATCGTCGGCCTCTTTGTGCAGCTCCCGTAAGTCCTCGCACTTTCTTTCCTCTCTCCCGTTCCCTACGCTAACGGAAACTGCACACCCCGCAGTTCCGGACTCGCCAACGGCGGCCTGATCAGCTTCGCGCAGAACTCGACGCGCCGCACCCAGAACAACTTCAGCACGGCCGTGTCGGCCGCCGCTGGGCTCATCCGCACCATCGTCGGCATCACAGTCGGACTCTTTGCCGCCGCCGCGCTCGTCAACCTCCTCTCCCGCCGGGGAAGGAGGAGGGGCGCCCACCTTTCGACTTTCTGAACGCCGCCCAGCCGCGCCTCCTAACCTTATTTCGCCGCGCCTTCTTCCTCCGTGTCCATATTCGGCCCTGCCCTCTCGCATCTTCAGTACTCGCAGTCTGTCTTTCGTATGCCCTGTTCCGTTCTTCGTCATCGTCGTTTCGCATTCTCCCCTACCTCGTTTCCGCACCCCTGTTCCTACTAGCCCCCTCGCACTCTACACCCATCTTACTTCACATCGTAGATCTGCGCTAGATCCCATTCTGCCACTCGGAAGACCGCTGGACCCGCCGTTGTGGCCAACGACTCCCTCTTCAGGCTTGCCTCTCCCGCTTCTCGCTTCTCCCACGCGCTGGCCCGCTTCCTCGCTTGCGCGTGCTGGCTCTGTGCTCCCGGCGTTGTCTCGTCGCCAATCCATCGCAACCGCTCGCCACGGTTGGTCGCGTCGGAAAACCGGCATTACTGATCGCTCACCCATGCTCTCCCCTCCCCGCTTTCCTCTCCTTCCGCTTTCTCCCTGCCTCGTTGCTCCCCATACTCCTCTGGCCGGAATCGCGTCTCGTCGGGCGGTGTCGTGTTGGCGGGCGATGCTCGGAGATCTACAAGAGAAAGAGCTGCTCGTCCTCGCAGCCGACGAGACCTCTGCGCGCTGGTCTCGTCTGAGCTGCCGCATCAGGAGGGGAGAGAGGCAGAGCCCGCGTTTCTACGCTGCTCGTCGCAGCGGGAACCGTGAGAAAAACGCGGCGAGGACGGAGCACGGTGGCCTTCCTATTTTCCGCGACCTCGTCTCTAGTCCGCTCGTCCGGCTCGCTCGTCTGTCTCTCTCCCAGACGCGCTCCGACGTCGCGGCGGGCGCCTCTCCGTCGCGTTCACAGGCGCCTGGAGGGTCTGCGACCCGCCGCCGAGTGCCAGGTGGTGCAAAGACTTGGTGAGTACTCAGCTTGCAATTCGCTGGCCCGCGAACCGGTCGACCGGGCTGACGACGCTGTCTTCCGCGGCGCTGGGAAAAAGCGGCGGACGAGAGGAAGACGCGCTGGAATGGAGGGAGGAAAACCGGTCGGGGACGAAGGAAAGGCAAGGCAAGCGGTTCCTCGCAGCGAGACGGTAGGCGCGCGTGCAGCGGACGAACACGGCAAGGCCGATGGAAGCCCGAGGCCGGCGGTCGCGGCGAGAAGCGGTATTGTAAGGGAGAGGCGCCGTTAGGTAGAACCCGAAAAAGCAGGTGGCGGGGCAAGACACACCTGGGCAGGTTGTTGTTCTAGGAAAGGCCGCAGCGATGGGGTCTCACGGATGGTGGGCAGCGTGTCTCTTGACGACGAGACAGACCCACCCGCAACGAGAGAGAACCGCCGAGGAGAAGGGAGCGAAAGAAGCCTTTCCTTTCCCCCTCTCGCTCGCACCTTGCACCACGTCCCGTACCGCGCACTCTTCCCCGCCCGTCGAGCCGCGTCGCACGGAACCCCCCCCCCCCCGCTGCGCCGTCAGCGCCGCGCGAGGACCTTGGTCGTTGACAAGAGCTCCTTCATCGCCTCTTTGGCCTCGAGCCCGCCCACAGCGCTAGTCCGCCTCGGATCGCTCGCAGAACAAGCCCTTGGAACAGTGGCGTACCTCGGACCGACCTCGGACCCTGCTCACTCGGCGCGCCTCGCGAGCAATCCAGCCGCCTTCCTCGACGAGCGCACAGCGGCTCTCGCTCCAATTGGCGCGAGACTTGCACTATCGCGCCTCTCGACGGCGCTCTACACTGCACTTCGAGGTGAGCGT
Organism: Rhodosporidiobolus sp. SP3-3/4; assembly: GCA_029873605.1. Lineage (NCBI taxonomy): Eukaryota > Fungi > Basidiomycota > Microbotryomycetes > Sporidiobolales > Sporidiobolaceae > Rhodosporidiobolus > Rhodosporidiobolus sp. SP3-3/4. The sequence continues at coordinate 14,421 of JAQJIZ010000025.1, read as the reverse complement.
CGTCCTTCCTCGCCTCCCTCGCACCTCCTTCCGACCTCCCCCTCGCCATTCACCCAGGCGAAGGAGGTCCGCTCGACCAGGTGCGATCGAAGCTGACTTGCCTTGTTCTCTTGCGGCCCGCCTGACCAGCAGCCTCTCCTCTGCCATGTCGCCCAACCCCGCCGTCCTCGAACGCACCGCCAGCCTGAGCGACCGCCGTTCTTCCATCGTCCGCCCCACCTTGCCGTCCCTCGCCTCCTGGACCGCCCACGGCACCTACACCGCGCCGTCGCACTCGATTCCTCAGCCTCCAACGAGTGCCAGCTCGGCGTCGTCGGTCGAGTCCGAGCCGGTCGTGACCCCTTCCGACGTGCCCGTCTTCCCCCCTCCGCCGGCGAGCCTCAAGATGCCCTCGCCGCACGTCTCGCTCGACGGCGGCTTCTCCCCGCGAAGCAAGGGCACCCAGCTCTCCTCGTTCCGCGTGCAGGACATCCCGCCATTCCGGGGCAGTGAGGCCGGTCGTGCAAGCGGCAGCGGCGCAGGGGCTTCTTCCGCCCCGCGACCATCTACGTCCGCCGGGACGACCCACACCCTCTCCAGCATCCCTTCCGTCCTTGTCCAGCCCGACCTCTCCTCCCGCCGAGCTTCCGTCGCCTCCGTCTTCTCCCTCCCCAACCCCAATCCGACCTCCCACCCTGCCGCCTCCTCCTCTTCCCGACGACAAGCGTCTCCAGCAGCTCCGACGATGGGTCTCGGGATCGCGGGCGTCGGCGTCGGGCAGAACGGGGCCAAGGAGGCGCTCGTGATTGAGCGGTTGGGCGAGTCGAGCCGGGATGGACGACGAGGGTCGCTCAAGCGGGTGCTGATGTCGAGCGACGACGAGGAGCAGACTGACCTACTCAGGGCGTCGACGAGCAGCCGGGACAGCGAGCGGTGCGTCTCCAGGTGTCGTCTTTCTTCCCCTTTTCCCCCTCCCTTCCTCCCCTCCCCTTCCCTCGGCGACCTTTTTCTGCACGCTCCTCTCGCACGCGAGCACGCACCTGCCCGTTACGGAACAGCGCCCGCACCTCCTATTCAGATCTTCTTCGGACTCGCGACAAGGAGGCCTGAGCGGGGTCCGCATCGGAAGGGTTGGGGCTGACTTTGTCCTCCTCCCTCCCTCTCGCTCTCTTTCGGCGCGCAGATCTCGCATGGACGGCGACAGCGTCCCCCTTCCTCTCCAACGCCCTCCGCCGCACGCCTCTCTCGACCCCTCCTCTGCTGCCTACCGCCGAACAGGCTCCTCTTCGCCTCCTCAGCCCTCGCATCAGCCGCAAGCAGGCCGCGCATCGCCCTCGAGCAGCAAACGCCCCCGCACCGCCTCCCGCCTCTCCCCCCTCGACTCGCTCGCAGCGACCGCTTCCAACCTCCTCGCCGGCCCATCGATGTCTTCCTCCTCGACCGCCTCTTCCGCCAAGGAGCAGCAGCGCACGGTCAGCGGGTCGAGCAAGTCGTGCCCGGCGACGGCTGGGCAAGACGGCGGCGACTCGACCGCGAGCGGAAGCGGACTGGGCAAGCGTCGAGGCCACCGCCCTCCCGCGGTCAACACCGCCGGCTCGTCCTCCTCTTCCGCCGCCGCCGCATCCTCCGCCCGTCCTCACCCTTACCACCTCACCGAGCGGTCCGCGTCCGGCGGTGTCGACCCCTACGGCGCCTCTGGCCCGCCTCGAAGCGCGCCCGTCGAGATCCCGAGCGTGCTCGTTGGCTCGCCGGTCGACCCGAACTTTGCTGCCCGGGCCGCGAGGGAGCTTCTACCCATGCGGAGCAGCGCGGGCGGGCCACTCAGGCGCCTGAGTCGGAGCGGCGCGCACGGAGGAGGAGGCGGGGAGGGAGACCGGGACCCGAGGGACCGGCCGTACCCGAGCGTGGTGAGCCAGCAGCAGCAGCCGCCGCACTCGGCGAGGGAGCAGCACCGCGACGCGCAGCCGCCGCTCGTGTCGTCGTCGACGTACTACATCCGGCCGAACCAGCCGCTCGGGCCGGGCGTGCCGTTCCCTCCTTCCTCCTCGTCCTCCTCCGCCCCCCAAGGTCCTTCCTCCTCATCCTCGAAGGCTCTCCCGCCCCCGCCTCCTTCCGCGCACCGCCTCCCGCCCATGTCGGGCCGGACGACCTCGCCGCAACAAGCGTACCGGGACCACCCCGCTTCCTCCTCTTCTGCCCACCACCACCCGCCGCCACCCGGTTCCGCGCACCCGTTCAGCGCGCACTACGCCTCGCAGCCGCAGCAGCAGCACCGCACCTCGACGCTCGGCTCGCCGTCCTACCCCTCTTCGGCCGCACTCCCCCCTCACGCCTCGTCCTCCTCCGCACACCCGCCTCCCACCCCCTCCGGCTCCGGTTCCACCTCGTCGGCGAACTCGAGCAAGCAAGCGTTCCTCTCCCTCTTCTCGACCTTCTACGACTCGCTTGCCGACTCGCGCGTGCTCACCTCGACGCTCGAGTCGCAGATCTCGCGCGCGTCGGCCTTGCTGCACACGCTCCAGAGCGCGGAGAGCGTTCTGGAGCGGTTGGTGGACGAGCGGGTGGGGCGGTATGAAGGACGGATGGAGGAGCGCGCGAGGGGGTGGGAAAGCAGGTTGAGGGGGCTGGAGGAACGGGTGTTCGGTCCGGGCGAGGAGAGGGGCGAGCCGGAGCCGAAGCGGAGGAGGGGGAGCGGCGAGAGCCACGCCTCGGCGGCGTCTTCGTCCGCTGGTGTCGCGGACCGGCTCGACCGGCTCGAGAAGGCGCTCGAGCACCAGCACCAGCACCAGCACCAGCAGCACGAGCGGGAGAGCAGCAGCGGCGGCGGGGCGGGGAGCAGGCCGAGCACTGCCGTGAGCAGGGAGTCGGAGGCGCCGGCGGTGCCGGTCAAGGAGGGCGAGGGTGCTCCCGCCCCGGAGGAGGAGAAGGAGGAGCACGGCGAAGACGCGGAGATGAAGCCCGTCACGCCTGTCGTCCAGGACGAGCAGGAGGAGAAGCAGCAGCAGTAGGGGGATCGTGGTAGCCCCGGTCGCCGTTCTTTCTTCGTCTTTTCCTCCCCTGTCTCTAGGTTTTCCTTTGCCGTTTCCTCTGTCTAGTGTACCCTTTATCCTTTTCGTTATCCTTGCCCGATCGCGCAATGCGAATAGAGTCTCTCGCTCGAGCGATGTCTCTCTTGGTGTGGAAAAGAGAGAGAAGAGAGCACGTGCACTGCAGAGGGTCTTTACAAGCCAGTCGTGACAAGAGGAGAGAGGAGAGGTATGGGCCGTGAAGGAAGGGTAGATGCGAGGGTACGGAACGTGTATCGAAGGACGGAGGGTAGGAGAGGGAGGGCAAGATGGACAGCGGGGAGAGGGGGAAGAAGATAGGCCGAGAGGGCAAAGACGAAAGGGAAGAGAGCACCTCGACCCGCCCGCTCACAGAATCACACACCCACAGCACCCACCGCCCTGCTCGTCCCCGTCCCTCCTCCCCGCCCCGCCACTGCGTCGCCGCTCGGCCTTCTCGCCTCCCGCGCCGCCCTCGCCCCTCCCGTGCTCGTCCCCGCCTGCCCCCGGGCCGCGAACGAGCATCGCCGCGCGCGTCGCGGCCTCGAACAGCTCGTCGACGCCTTGGTTCAGCAGGGCCGAGCACTCGCGGTAGGTGCGCGCGCCGATCGAGGTGGCCGTCGCTTCGCCCTGGTTTCTCGTCCCGTCGTACTGTCAGTACTTGCTCAAGCGCGGACAGAGGAGAGACAAAAGGAAGAAAGAGAGCGACGCACCTGCTCCTTGCTAACGAACCGCCCCCTCTCCCCCGCCCCCTGCTGCATCGCCTGCTCCCTCAAGTCCGCCTTGCACCCGACGAGAATCACGGGGATGGACGGCCCGCACAGGGCGCGGACCTCCTCGATCCACTTGACCTGGACGTTGTCGAGCGAGTCGGGCGTGTCGAGCGCGAAGGCGATCAAGATGACGTGCGACTGCGAATAGGAGAGCGGGCGGAGGCGCTGCGAGTAGACGATGGGTGAATGGGTGAGTGGGCACGGCACGGAGGTAAGAGAGGCAGGAGGCGGGTTTTCCGAAAGGCGGAATTTGCGGCGAGGAGAGGAAAAACGAGCTTTACCTCGTATTCTTCTTGTCCTCTGTGCGACATGCAATCGTCTCGATTAGTCCTTTGTCTCGAGGAGGTTGAGAAGGGGGGAAAGAAGGGCGAAGAAAACGCAAGCGCACGCCGTATCCCACAGCGCGAGCTGCACCGCCTTGCCATCGAGCCTGATCTCTGCAACGTAATTCTGCTCCTCCCGCTTCCGTCAGTCTCTTCTGCCACAAACAGAGAAAAAGAGAGAGAGAAAAAGACGGACCTCGAAGATTGTAGGCTCGTACTCGCTTGGGAACTCGCCCATGGCAAAGACGGACAGGAGCGACGTCTTGCCGCAGGCGCCGTCGCCGACGATGACGAGTTTGCGGCGGATCTGCCGGACCGTGCGCGCGTCGTTTGGCGTTGTTGGTGGGGCGGATAGAAGGAGAGGGCGGAGGGAGCAGAGGGAGAGGAGGTGGAAGAGAGGGAGGATGGTCAGTACGGTGAGCTGCACGGCGTTGGTGCTCTTGCTCTCCGTTCTCTTGCTGCTGCCACAGTGCACCTCCTGGTTGCTCCTCGTCCTTCCCGCCCAGCCCAGAGAGGGAGAGTGGGGCGCGGCATCTCCGCCCTCTTCCCTCCCTCTCCTGCCCCGTGCACCTCAATGTACAGAAGGCAAAACACGCACAGGTTGTGCCATCCCTTGTCCGTCTTGCGTTGAGGTAGTCGCGAGTCGGTGAGGCGTGCCGAGGGCGGCGATGGAGCGAGCGAGGTGCGTAGGCGAGAGCGAGGGAGCGTGCGCGGTCGACGGCGCCTTGAACGGGGCGGTAGAGAGTGTGCTGGTGCGCAAACGAGCCCGAGCGAGCGAGCAGAGAGCGAGCGAGCGAGAGTGGAAAGGAAGGAGCGAGAACGGCGGCCTCCGAACCGCTGCGGGCCGGCCAGCGACTCGCTCGAAAACGGCCCAGTCCTTTTCCTCTTCCTCTCTCACTCTTCCTCCTTCACTCTCATACGAGATGTCGTCTATAGACTGCGATACACCCGAGAGAGAGACACCGCGAACTACAACTCGTTCCTGAGCGAACTGCCCCTTGGCGGACTGTGCAGGTGCCGCTTGTCGCTGCGCGCTGGGAGCGAGGTGTACGCGTCGCTGCTGCTGGCTTTGAGCGGAGGAGGGGGAGGGGCCTTGCGGTGCAGCTTGTGCGGCGGAGCGGGAGCGGAAGGAGAGGAGGCGGGAGAGGGAGAGGAAGAGGAGGGGCGAGAAAAGTTCGGACGGGGAGGAGGGGCAGGGCGGCGCGGCTGGACTTGCTGGGTCTGGTGCGGGTGAGGCTGGGGGCGTGAAGGCGGAGGCGGAGGGGGAGCGGCCGAAGAAGAGGAAGAGGAAGAGGAAGAGGTCGAGGAGGGAGGGAGGGGTGGGAGCGGGACGGCCTTGAGCGGGCTCGGAGGAGGAGGGGGTACGGCAGAAGGGGAAGGAGAAGTAGCAGGCACATGCGCAGGCCCAGGCGCAGAGAGGGACGACCACCTCGCCGGGCGCGCCCCCTGTGCCCTTCGCACCTGCTCCGCCGCCTGCTCCCCATCCAGCACCGTGCCCATCCCCCGCACCTGCCCGAACTCGTCCCGTTCCCTCAGAATCGCCGCACTCGAGCCCGCGGGCAAAGCGGCCGAGTCGAGCAGCCCGACCTGGCTCTGGTGCGAGAAGCGCTTGCTCAGCGCCTTGTCATCCAGGAACGCGCGCGGGAACCCGTCGGGGTAGTCGCGCGCGTCGGCGTAGCGCGGGAGGTGCGACAGGCGCTTGAGGGTGTAGATCGTGAGGAGGAGGGCAAGGACGACTGTGTTCCGGGCGCGGCGAGCGGGTTGAGTAAGTTGAGGAAAGAAGGGAAGAGGGAGAGAGACGCACTGAGGGCAATGATGATGACGATCCCGAGCCCGAAGAGGCGGTTCGACGGGCTGAAGATGCTCCCGCTCGACGACGAGCTGGACGAGCTGGACGAGCTCTTCTTGGAGTCGTGGTCCGCCGCAGCTGAGGGCGATGCCGTCACGGACGAGGATGAGGAAGCGGTGGAGGTGGACGAGGCGTGCTGGGACGAAGGCGTGGATGAGGCGGAAGAAGAGGTTGTGGAGGAGTCGCTCGCGATGGTGGAGGAAGACGAAGCGTCGACCGCAGAAGACGCCGACTGGGTCGCGCTCGACTCCGCCCCGCTCGTCGTCTCAGTCGCCGCCTCCTCCGTCGTCGTCGTCGGCACCGCAGTCGAGACCGGCGCGCTCATCGCCGTCGTAGTCGGGTCCGCCTCGCTCGTCTCGGTCGCGCTGGCCGACGTCGACTCCGGCGCCGCCACGAACGTCACCCCCGTCCCCGTCCCCGTGGCCGTGGCGGTGCTGACCGCCTGTCGCTTGACGAGCCGTCTCCCCCACTCGGGGCGCTGGTCCAGCCCGCCGGCATCGAGTTGCGGCGCGGCGGCGGCGGCGAGAGAGCGTTTCGGGTTGGTGGTGATCGGAGCGGGCGCGGCGCAGGCGAGGGTCCAGGCGAGGGAGAGGGAGAGGAGCAGCAGGGCCGGGCGGCGCATGGCGGCTTGGTAGAGTAGCGGAAGGAGGGGGGACTGCAAGAGCGTGGTCAGCTTGCTCGCTCATGAGGGGAGAGAGGGAGGGGGAGGAAAGAGGGCGGAACGCACGAAGAAGGAGAGGCTGTGAAGTGCTGCTGAGAGGAAGAAGATGAAAGGAGAGGCGACCAGCGCGACGATGTGGACGAGCCAGAGAGAGAGGACGAGGAAGCGGGAGGAAGCGCGAGAAGTGACGAAGAGGAGGCCAAGAGGGAAGCGGGAGCCAGCAGCTAGATGGCATTAGCGGTGCCCGACCCTGAGTGTGTGGGCATTTGAGCGAGCAGAGCGGGATGGCTGGCGGAGGGAGAGCGGGGAGGGAGAGATGGCGGGTGCGAAGGTGAGAGAGACGGGTGGGAGGGCTGGCGGGCCGAGGGAAGGGAGAGAGAGGGGAAAGTTGCCAGTCTTGAGAATCCTGAGGGGGTCGCGAGGGCTGGGCAGGGGCGGTGAGCAGCTGAAGGGAGCACGAGGAGGAGGCGAGGGAGATGAGGACGAAGGGACAGCGATCCCGGATGGGAGCAAGCTGTGGGAGCGAGATGAAGCCTGGAGGTGTCTTGCTACGTGTCTGACACTTCAGCAGGCGCATCTGAGCAGGTGCGCGCAGCGTCGTGGTCGAGGAAAAGGAAGAGGACCAACAGCTCCCTTGTTCCGCCTCTGCAGAGGTCCTTTCAGCGCAGAGCACGCACACAATGGCTCTTGACATTCCTTGCGCGAGGTTGAAGCAGCGGAGGTAATCCACCATCCCGTCTTTCACGCTGCCTTTTCCTCCATTTCCCCCTCGCACGCCTTGCTGCCGTCTCGTCCGCCTCGTCCCTGTCCTCAACAGCGGTCGCCCCCCTCCGAGGTCCTCCAGTTCTCGCCTGCGAACCACTCGTCGCGACGTGCGACCCACTGACCTTGGATGGTGAGGGCGAAGAAGGGACAGGAGAAGAAAGCCACCGGTCAACTCGCTCGACGGCCTTGAGGGCAAGCGACGCACTGAAAGGCAACCAAGGGACCAGAAGGGTCAGCGTGAGGAGGGTAGCGAGCGGGGTGGACGGACGCACCACGGAGGCGTCAAGGCCGTTTTTCCTCGCCCTCCCCAACCCGCTCCTCATCGTCCCGTGCTTTTCGCACGCCCTGCCCATGATTCTCACCGTCGAGCAGCATCGTGAGCTCGATGCGGCACGCACGGGGCGGTACAGACTTGCACAGCGCGTGGGTTTGCCTCCTTCGAAGCTTATCGGCGGCGTCGTGCGCCCTTGTTGCGGCGGCCGGGGTCGTCCAGCCGACATACTATTATAGAGACCGCGCGGGCGTGGTCGAGCGAGGCGAGGTCAAGCGGAAGCGGAAAGCCAGCAGGAACGAGGGAGAAAAGCAAGGGGGAGAAAACAGGCGCGGGAAAAGTCGGCTTGGTCGACGAGGACAGCGACGCCCTCAGCGTACGTCTGTAATGTAGAGCGGGCTTGAGAGAGCGTGCAGGTGGTGTACGAGGCCGTCAAGGCGAAAGCGGCGGGTTGATCGCGTCGAATCAGTTCGGCGAAGTGCAGCGATCGAGGAGGAAGGGAAAGAAGGTTTAAGGGAGACGGAGCGAGAGGGGGAGGGGGCCGGGCGAGGTGCCCAGCGGGTGCAGAGCGTCGAGATGGACACGCTGGTGCTCTGCAATAGGCAAAGGAAGCAGGACGAGGAGCAGGGAAGCGAGAAAGAGAGAGGAGGACGGAGCCGCGCAAGGCCGAGCTCGTCCGAGGCCTGGTTTCGTCCTCGTCGCTGGCCCAACTGCGCTCGTCCCAGCCCGCGTTAGCCCTGCGTACAGCCCGCCTGTGCACCCACCAGCCGAGCCAGCGCCACCGCTACAGTCCCTCACTCGAGGCGCTCTCTCTCCTTGTCCAAGTTGCGAGTGGCTGTGGAGACCCCGCCGTCCTCCTCGCCTCCCCTCGTCCTCCCTCCCACCGCTGCCCTCCTCCCCTGTTGCCCCCCCTCCCGACCCGCTCCCCCTCCTGCCACCCCTTATCCCCGCCAGGATGGACCAGCCCGGCGGCAACCCCCAGGCCGTCCCGCCTGCGCTCGCGCCCGGTCAGCCTCCCCAGCAGCAGGCAGCACAGGGCCAGCAACCCCTCCCGAGCCCACTCCAGCCCCCGCCGCCGCCGCAGGTCCCTCAGCTCGACTCGCAGGGACACACTCCCCCCGGTGTCACGGCGGCATCGCTCCTGCCTTCGCGCGACCAGATCCCGAGATGAGTCCTCTCGTCCTCGTCGACCCTCGCACGCGATGAACCTCCGAGTCGGCCTGGATCCACTCGAGGGGTTGCGTACTCCCGTTCGCTCGCATCTGACTCGTCCTCTTGCGTCGTAGCCACGCCCTACAAGTGCCCGCTGTGCCCGCGCGCCTTCTACCGCCTCGAGCACCAGACGCGCCACATCCGCACCCACACCGGCGAGAAGCCCCACGCCTGCACCCACCCCGGGTCCGTCTCCTTCTCCTCGCACCTTTCCCTCCCTTACCCAGCAACGATCCCCCTCCCCTGGAGCGAGCGATGGCCGTGTTTGGCCTCCTCCCGCTCTCGGAGCTCCGCACTTTCCTTCCGACCCGCTCGCTCCCACCTCTCTCTCTCCACCCTCTCACAGCCTTGACTGACTCTCTGCTTCTCGCCTACCACTAAAAACAGCTGCGAGAAGCGCTTCTCGCGCTCCGACGAGCTCACCCGCCACGTGCGCATCCACTCGTCCGACCGCGGGCGCAAGAAGACCGCCCAGCAGCAGGCCGCGGCGGCGGCGGCGGCTGCTGCGGCGGCGGCGGCGGGAGGGACGCCGGTCGGGACGGCGGCGGCGGCGGGAGTCAAGGGGAAGAAGGGGAGGGATAGCAGGCAGGGCAGTCCGGATGAGGTGCGTCTTTCGCTCCTTCTCGTTGTCTTGCTGCTCGAGGTGTTCGTGAAGACGTAGAGGAGAGACGCGTCGGCGTTCTAGCCAAGTTGGGCGGTACGAGGCCGAGTTTGGGCGAGGAGCAGGACTGACTCGCTTCTCCCTCCTTTTCTTGCCTATCGTGCAGACCGATCCCGCCGCGGCCGCTGCCGCTGCTGGAGCGAGCCCGTACGGCCAGCCGATGATGGGCTACGTGCGCCGCGATCTCGCCCTTATCGACTGCCTTTTCCCTTCTCGACACTGACCTGTCCCTCCCTTCCTCGCAGCCCTACTACCCTCCTCCTCCCGGCTACCCCGGCTACCCCTACCCGACCATGCCCATGTACCCTTACGGCTACCCCTCCGTCCCGCCCGCCACCTCCGCCTACCCCGGCGCTCCCGCCACGACCACTTCCTACCCCGGCTACCCTCCCGTCACCTCCTACACCCCCTATGGCTACCCGCCCCTCCCTCCCCAGCTCCAAGCCCAGCAGCAGCAACAGCAGCAAGGTCAGCCCGGCCAGACGACCCCGACCACCGCGCAACAGCAGCAGGCCCAGCAGGTCGCCGCCCAGCAAGCCTACGCCGCGCAGGCCGCCGTTGCCGCCATGGCCGCGGGCGCCTCTCCGCACCCGACCGCGCAGCCTCAGCAGCAGCAGCAACCGGGCGCGGGCCAGGGCGGGTCGACGACGCCGACGAACGGCCAGACGGGCCAGCCGCTTTCGGCGCTCGCGCTCGCGGCTGCGAGCGGGCTGCAGGAGATGGAGCAGGAGCGGGAGCGCGCGAGGCAGGGCCAGGGCGGCGTCGGCGAGGGGGACGTCAAGCCGCTCGTTCCGGGTCAGCAGCAGGGAGGAAGCAACCCCGGCAGCGCGACCAACACGCCCTACGGCTCGTACGATCAAGCCGCCGCGGCTGCTAACGCGGCCTACTGGCCCGCTGCGGCGGCGGCGGCGGCGGCAGCGGCGGCGGCGGGGTACCCGGGGATGGGAGGGCAGCCAGGCCAGACGCCGTACGGGATGCCGGTGATGCCGCCTCTTCCTCAGCAGCAGCAGTCGGATGCGACGGCGCAGGCGGCGCGTCAGGCCGCGGCCGTCGCGGCCGCGTCGGGCTCGGCGGCGGCGGCGCGGCGGAGCTCGTACCAGCAGGGCGGCGGGCAGGCGCACCCGCTCCTCGCGCACGGGGCGACGACGGCGACGGCGGCGATCCAGGACGACGCCGCGAGCCGGCACTCGCACTCGCACGACCCGAGCAACCCGGCGCACCACTCGAGCCTGTCGAGGCACCAGCACCGCCATGCGTACGCGCCGTACTCGTACCCCGGCAGCGAGGTCACGAGCCTCGCCAACTCGCCCAACTCGAGCCCGCCGCAGTCCGAGGCGGGGACGGTCGCGCACACGCCCATCGACGCCGCTCAGCAGCAGGCGCATCAGCTCGCCCAGCAGCAGCAGCACGTCCAGGCTCAGCAGCAGCAAGCGTCGCACGAGGGCTCGCCGTTCCCGCCGCCGCACCCGACCGCTGGCCTTGTTCCTGGCATCGGCATGGCCTCCCAGCCGGGCCACGGCCAGGCGCACGCGATCACGCAGCTCCAAGCGCAGCTCGCCAACGCCTCGGCGCAGGGCTACCACTTTACGCCCTCGACCTCGCCCGTGCTCGGCCCGCTCAAGGGTCTCACGTTGATGAGCGCGCAGGCGTCGCGCGCGCCGAGCCGCGCGACGAGCCCCGTCCCTGCTGGTACGGCCGTCCAGCTTCCGCCGTTGAAGCTCCCGCAGGCGGAGGGTGGGACGAGCGGCGAGACGAGCCGCACGGGCAGCCCCGAGATCGAGGCGGGCAAGCACGGGCTCGAGTCGCACCACCATGCCCGGGCGTCGCACCGCTCGCACCCGTACGGCGGCGCCGGCGGGCGGTCGCAGCCGGGCTCTCCGACTCTCGGCGGGCATGGTCACCACCGCCATGGAGGCGCGAGTCGCGGCGGAAGCCATACGCCCCAGGCGGAGGGCGGGAGTGGGAGCGGAGGAGGGAGCGCGCCCAACTCGAGGCCGACGAGCCCTGCGAACGGGCTGTCGAGGAAGATGGGCTTTACGCCGATGAGCGCGGCCGAGGGGCAGGGGGAGGACTCGATGCAGTCCTGGTGCGTTGCTTTCTCTTGCTCTGTGCCGCCTTGAGGAGACGTAACTGACTCGCTCTCGTCGGGCAGATCAACGACCTCTCGCTCCGAACTTCCGCCCTCGACCTTCCGCCTTCACCACTTTCACCCCAATCCCCTTTCTTCTATACCACGTAGACGTCACCGCCCTCTCCAGCACCGTCAAAACCCAACCTCCCTCAACCGGCGTGACCCACCCCCCCCCCAGTAGAAAACTCCGTCCCTTTTCCCAGCTTTCCCTTCTGTGTCCTGTCCTTCTCCAGCCCTGCCTGATCCCCTATCTCCCCCTAACTAGTTCTCCAGCTCATTCCCTTTCTGACGCTTTTTCTCCCACGTTACTACTTCCCCTCTCCCTCCCTCCCCTCGCTTTTCTGCCTCTTCCCCTCGCTCGTCGTCGGTGCCTCGTAGCCCTTTCCCCTCCTCCTCGGTACAGCGCATCCGCCTCGCCCTCGATACTCACTTGTCAGACACTCGACCCTCTCTTGCTGGGCTTGAGAGGCGCGAGGAAAAGGGCGATAAAGAAACGGTGCAGTGGTCTACTCGTCTGCTTTCTACTTGCTTGTGTCCGTCTACAGCACCGCTTGAGCTCTCAGCACACCTCGCGCACGAAGCGCCACCAGCTCGTGCCAAAGCCGCGCTGGAACGTCGCCCTTTCTCCCTCCTCTCCTGCTCCTTCCCCGTCTTCCCTTCCCTCTGCAGCACCAGCGGCCCCACCAGCGGCCCCGCCGTCGTCGACCTGCATGTCGACCCCCGCGGCAGCGGCGAGGCGGAGGAGGTGGTCGACCTTCGTGACGCGCAGGTTCAGGTTCGGCGTACCTTCTTCTTCCTCCTCTCCGTCCTCTTGCCCCTCCCTCTCTTCGGCGTCCGAAGCAGCGTCCAAGTCGGTGACGAGGTCGGTGTCGAAGTCGTCCAAGTCGCGAATGACGCCCTCGAGCCGGACGTGCTCCACCCTTCGCCAGTGCCAGGAGGAGGAAGAAGAGGAAGAAGAGCGAGAGGGGGAGGGAGAAGGGGCGAAGAGCGCGCAGAGCCGGTCGTGCAGGATCGGCAGGGCGGAGGGGAGCGGGTAGAGGGATAGGTGGAGGCAGGGCGGGAGGGGGAGGGGGGCCGTCCTTGTTCTTGGGGAGGAGCTCGAAAGGGAGGAAGAAGGAGAGGAAGAAGAAGAGGGGGAGGGGAAGAAGAACAGGGACGACCCGACGAGCGAGAGGTACGCCGCGTCCCAGTACAGGCCGTAGCACCGCAGCTGCGGGAACTCGATCGGCCCCTCCTCTCCCTCCGCCTCCTCCGCCGCGCCCTTGAGAGAGAGAGAGGAAGGGAAAACCGCCTCGAACGCCTTCTGGTCGAAGCTCACGGCCCTCAGGCCCTTTGCCACGCTCCGCACGAACGCGCGGACCAAAGATAGCGAGGACCACGATGCGCCGTCGGAGCCGAGGTGGAGGAGGAGGTGCTGGAGGTTTGGCAGGCCGGCGGAGGAGAGGGGGAGGGAGTGGCGCCGCAGGATGCAGAGGCGGAGGTCGAGGGAGCGGAGGGCGGTGTAGGGGTGAGGTGGGGGAAGAGATGGAGGGAGAGAGGGGGAGGAGGGGGAAGAGGAAGAAGAAGAAAAGGCGGCGAGGCGGGAGAAGGAGCATTGCCGCGCGCTCAGGGCTTTCAGGTCTGTCAGGCGCCATTCGCGTTAGCGCCCAGACACCCAGGAGAGAGAAGACAGAGACGCACTGTCTGCCCCGCTTGCGATCTCGTCGAACCTGACCCCCTCGACGCACGACAGGACGACCTCTTCCCGGCCCTCCGCAGCCCGGAGGAGCGCGACGAGCTCGGGCGGGCACGCGTCGCCCCAGAGCTCGACGTCGAGCCGGCGGAAGAGGCGCGTGAGGCCCTCGTGGGGCTTTCTCCTCCAGCGGCCTTCATCCTCGGGGACGAGTACAAGCTCGGCGAGGCGGGCGAGCTGGCGGTCGTGGTAGACGCGCACCTTGCCGTGCTCGCCGAGGTGCAGGTCGAGGAGTGCGCGCTGGGCGACGGGTCGCCAGTCGCGGCAGACGAGCGAGAGCGAGGAGAGCTGGCGAGAGGTCGTGCGGCGGTCGAGCGGCGAGGGGGACGAGCGGGAGGGCAGGGACGAGAGGAGGAGGATGTGCACGGTGAGCTCGGGGGGCAGGTCGATTAGGGACGGCATCGCAAGGAGTGGGAAGAAGGAAGAGGACGAGGAGGAAGAGGAAGTGGGGGTTGCTTGCCACCGCTGAGCAGTCGTACCGCTTAAGCAGCCGTACATGAGGACATGAACACCGCAGAGATAAGCTACACCTGCACGCACTGCTCCCGCCCGGTCCCGTCCCTCTGTTCGTCCTCCCCTCTCTCCTCCTCCTCTCCCTTCTTTCGCTGACCACCCGCAACAACCAGACATCACCTACTCCGACCCGTCCAACACCTCCCTCTCGCTCTGCCCCTACCGCGACTGCAGCAACATAGCAGACGCCTACCAGGCTGCCGACTTGCCCGTCGTCTTGCTCGACGTCCTCCTCCTCCGCCCGCAGGTCTACCGCCACTTGCTCTACAATCGCGGTGGCAGCAACGAAGAAGAGAGGTGGAACCACAGGGCGAGGGAGACGGTTAGGCTGGCTGCGATCGTGGTTGGGGTGAATGCTCGTACGCTCGCCGCAACGCCTTTTTCTTCCCTCTCTGCCTCGTGCGAACTGACGTTCCTTCGTGCAGTCGTGAGAGTGCTCGACCTGCCTCGACCCGCGACGGACGCGCAGCTGCTCGTGCTGTACCTCCGAACCTTCGGCCGCGGTCT